>CM026393.1:7260460-7295768 GCA_014843695.1 Archivesica marissinica
AACGCACACTTCCTGATATATATACTAGAGGACATAGAAAACGCACACTTCCTGATATATATACTAGAGGACATAGAAAACGCACACTTCCTGACATGTATACTAGAGGACATAGAAAACGCACACTTCCTGACATATATACTAGAGGACATAGAAAACGCACACTTCCTAACATATATACTAGAGGACATAGAAAACGCACACTTCCTGACATATATACTAGAGGACATAGAAAACGCATACTTCCTGATATATATACTGGAGGACATAGAAAACGCACACTTCCTGACATGTATACTAGAGGACATAGAAAACGCACACTTCCTGACATATATACTGGAGGACATAGAAAACGCACACGTCCTGACATATATACTGGAGGACATAGAAAACGCACACTTCCTGATATATATACTAGAGGACATAGAAAACGCACACTTCCTGATATATATACTAGAGGACATAGAAAACGCACACTTCCTGACATGTATACTAGAGGACATAGAAAACGCACACTTCCTAACATATATACTAGAGGACATAGAAAACGCACACTTCCTGACATATATACTAGAGGACATAGAAAACGCACACTTCCTGACATATATACTAGAGGACATAGGAAACGCACACGTCCTGACATATATACTAGAGGACATAGGAAACTCACACTTCCTGATATATATACTAGAGTACATAGGAAACGCACACTGCATTATATATATACTAGAGGACATAGGAAACGCACACTTCCTGATATATATACTATAGGGCACAGAAAACGCACACTTCCTGATATATATACTAGAGGGCATAGAAAACTCACACTTCCTGATATATATACTAGAGGACATAGGAAACGCACACTTCCTGATATATATACTAGAGGACATAGGAAACGCACACTTCCTGATATATATACTAGAGGACATAGGAAACGCACACTTCCTGATATATATACTAGAGGACATAGAAAACTCACACTTCCTGATATATATACTAGAGGACATAGGAAACGCACACTTCCTGATATATATACTAGAGGGCATAGAAAACTCACACTTCCTGATATATACTAGAGGGCATAGAAAACTCACACTTCCTGATATATATACTAGAGGACATAGGAAACGCACACTTCCTGATATATATACTAGAGGAAATAGGAAACGCACACTTCCTGATATATATATACTAGAAGGACATAGAAAACGCACACTTCCTGTGGACATGAGCTGATCAGTACGTATGTAGATACCGTGTTCTTATTTTATTCCTCTGATCAGTACGTGTGCACATACCTTGTTCTTATCTTATTCCTCTGATCAGTAAGTGTGTACATATCTTGTTCTTATCGTATTCCTCTGATCAGTACGTGTGTACATATCTTGTTCTTATCTTATTCCTCTGATCAGTACGTGTGTACATATCTTGTTCTTATCTTATTCCTCTGATCAGTACGTGTGTACATATCTTGTTCTTATCTTATTCCTCTGATCATTACGTGTGTACATATATTGTTCTTATCTTATTCCTCTGATCAGTACGTGTGTACATATCTTGTTCTTATCTTATTCCTCTGATCAGTACGTGTGTACATGTCTTGTTCTTATCTTATTCCTCTGATCAGTACGTGTGTACATATCTTGTTCTTATCTTATTCCTCTGATCAGTACGTGTGTACATATCTTGTTCTTATCTTATTCCTCTGATCAGTACGTGTGTACATATGTTGTTCTTATCGTATTCCTCTGATCAGTACGTGTGTACATATGTTGTTCTTATCTTATTCCTATGACCAGTACGTGTGTACATATCTTGTTCTTATCTTGTTCCTATGATCAGTACGTGTACACATATTTTGTTCTTATACTATTCAGTTCGAGCGACAATTCCGAAGGTTCACTAAGAAAACTTAGTTCAAGGATCACACCGGCGGGAAAACTGGCCAAATTCAAACGGGAGAAAAAAGCCGCAAAGACCCTTGGGATTGTTGTAGGTGTATTCATTGGATGTTGGTTCCCGTTCTTCTTTTGCCTACCTTTAGGTAAGATGATTATATGTATGGTAATACATTATGGTGCTTGTGTCTACCTCTAGGTAAGATGCTAATACAGTATGGTGCTTGTGTCTACCTCTAGGTAAGATGCTAATACAGTATGGTGCTTGTGTCTACCTCTAGGTAAGATGCTAATACAGTATGGTGCTTGTGTCTACCTCTAGGTAAGATGCTAATACAGTATGGTGCTTGTGTCTACCTCTAGGTAAGATGCTAATACAGTATGGTGCTTGTGTCTACCTCTAGGTAAGATGCTAATACAGTATGGTGCTTGTGTCTACCTCTAGGTAAGATGCTAATACAGTATGGTGCTTGTGTCTACCTCTAGGTAAGATGCTAATACAGTATGGTGCTTGTGTCTACCTCTAGGTAAGATGCTAATACAGTATGGTGCTTGTGTCTACCTCTAGGTAAGATGCTAATACAGTATGGTGCTTGTGTCTACCTCTAGGTAAGATGCTAATACAGTATGGTGCTTGTGTCTACCTCTAGGTAAGATGCTAATACAGTATGGTGCTTGTGTTTACCTCTAGGTAAGATGCTAATACATAATGGTGCTTGTGTCTACCTCTAGGTAAGATGCTAATACAGTATGGTGCTTGTGTCTACCTCTAGGTAAGATGCTAATACATAATGGTGCTTGTGTCTACCTCTAGGTAAGATGCTAATACATAATGGTGCTTGTGTTTACCTCTAGGTAAGATGCTAATACAACCGGTAGCGACGATAAATAAATACAAAACACACAGTGGCCAACTTGAGACACTCTGCACAGTTTTGCATTTAACATAATATACGGTAAAACGATAAGTATGGGAAATCCAATTAGTTTGAACTAGGAATGGCAACGAATAGCGATTGTACTATTCGAATAGTCGGTCGGTTAGGTATTCGAATATTCGATAGAATTCTATCAAAAACTCAAAATCACTCAAACTCTTATACAAATTGCCAAACTAACATAATGTATGTTTTACGCATAAACAATAGTAACACTCACCGCAACTGGGCGTGTAGAAGACATACATGTATATTATTTATAGTATTATCCTTCAGTAAAGAAGTGTAGGATCAAATTTCTTATTCATTGTATGTATCAATATTACTACATGGTTTGTAATTATTTTATATGTCATTTGTGATTTGTATGTATGTGTGTCTCTTATCATGTGCGTATGGAAGTGTTCTCCAATTTACATCCAAATATGTGGCCGTAATTATAGTGTGTTACTAATACTGCTGTATTGCATGTATATTACAGATGACTTTTGTGAAACGTCGCATGTGCCATCCAATGCGCGTCCAAACTGACATTGCAATCATTAGGTAGTGTTGTGAATACAGCTGTATAATATGTATGTATATTTCAGATGTCCATTGCAAATCGTCGCATGTATCCAGTGAACACCAACGCGTCATCAGTCATATTCTAATTAACGTGCTAATACTAATGAATTACATGTATATTACAGATGACCTTTACGAACTCTGTCATTTGCCTTCCAACATGTTCATAGCCACCGTCAGGTTGCTCTACGGTGACTCGTGTATTTCATATTTACATTCCAGATGTGCTTTGCGAATCCTGCCACGTACCGCACAAACTGTTCACCGCCATTTTCTGGTTGGGCTACTGTAATTCGCTTATGAACCCGATCATCTACGCCAGCTCAAGTCGAGATTTCAAGCGAGCGTTCCTGAAAGTGTTACGCTTCCGGTGGGTACGGGGACATTATCACCACAACAGGGATGGCACTTACATGCATCGGGAATTCAAATCGTTGCGTAAATCCAGCTATGTACATAAGGAGTTTGGATCAAACTGTGCCACTGTACATGTTCAAAAAGAAAAGAGTTCGTGTGATTCGACACGTGATAGGAACTCACCAGTAAAATCGTTGATAGTTTACCAGGACAGACGAAAATTATCTTCTCCATCATCCAATCTTGACATATCCAAGAAATCGTCGTACAGTGATTTGGCGGACGAAGACTATAACATGATACAGTTAAATCACTTGGATTGTGTGCCTAAAAATTATTCAGCGATTGTCTGATAAATTCCTCCGAAGAGTTAGTGGGGGGATGGTTATTTAGTACATCATTGTCTGTATCAGGCGTCTGATCTCGTACAACCATTAACTGCATTTATCGTGCATACCAACTATCGCATTTTCTCGTTCTATTTATGTTATTCTTTGCGTGTATGCATCTATCCTGCAAGTATTGCGTTATGCAATATGAAAGTTTGATATTTAAGCGTTTTATACACTCAACCAAATCCATAATCGGCCGCTTGGCTTTTTACAGTATTTGGAGCAAACGAATAACCATATAATATCAATATTCATATCTTATTTTATACATGTCATTATTACTGGAGCTTCGTGTACAATCATCTGGAATAAACATGCATTAAATGACAATATGCTAATATGTATATTGTGTGTTGTCTTTTTATGTTGTACTTCGGAACAACAGCTTATTCGGCGACTCTCCAGCTAGTATTGGTGGAGGAAGATCCCAGATGCCCTTCCCAGCAGTATTATAGGCAAGGCGGCTACACTGGTAGAACCACCGACCTACCACAAACAAGTTTGATATATGTTTATATTGTATGATTAATCAATGACTATCAGTTGGCTCCAAATATTATAAACCACGACGGGAGTGATTAGAAATGTTGGTGAGTGTACATCTGCAATGACTGCGAAACACGTGTTATGCTGATCACTGGCCTTGAATCGTGGCCAAATGGTTAGTGTCGTTGATTTCATACCACTTGCACCGCCGCACAGCTGTTGGTTTCAATCCTACCTGGATGTCGAATATGTGCATGTGTGTAAGGTATCGCTAAGGCTTGCGGAATGTCGATGGTTCTCCCCGTGTACCCGTCCGTGTCTGAAATATTGCGCGTAGGTACAACAGTCGTCTTCCTCCCCCAATAACAGCCATATGACCTACACTGTATGTGCGAACTTCAATCCAAAAACGTGTGTGTTTTACGCTTATTTATTGTCGCTATCAGTTGGCCATATGAGTGACGTCTCCTTAAGAGGTTAGTCATTTTAGATGTGTGGAGGATAGTGCAATGATACAGACAGAGACCCATTCCAGAGCCTCCTCTGGTTCTTTTACGTGCACGGTCACGAGACCTCGGTTTAAAGTCCCATCTGAAGACTGTTAATTTTATTAGGGTCAGACGGGGGATCGAACGTGCGATCCCTGGATTACCAGTCCAGCGTGTTACCACTGGACTACAGATCCGTCTGTCAGACGGGGGATCGAACGTGCGATCCCTGGATTACCAGTCCAGCGTGTTACCACTGGACTACAGATCCGTCTGTCAGACGGGGGATCGAACGTGCGATCCCTGGATTACCAGTCCAGCGTGTTACCACTGGACTACAGATCCGTCTGTCAGACGGGGGATCGAACGTGCGATCCCTGGATTACCAGTCCAGCGTGTTACCACTGGACTACAGATCCGTCTGTCAGACGGGGGATCGAACGTGCGATCCCTGGATTACCAGTCCAGCGTGTTACCACTGGACTACAGATCCGTCTGTCAGACGGGGGATCGAACGTGCGATCCCTGGATTACCAGTCCAGCGTGTTACCACTGGACTACAGATCCGTCTGTCAGCGTGTTATCGGACTGCGATCCCTGGATTACCAGTCCAGCGTGTTACCACTGGACTACAGATCCGTCTGTCAGACGGGGGATCGAACGTGCGATCCCTGGATTACCAGTCCAGCGTGTTACCACTGGACTACAGATCCCTGTTTCAGACGGGGGATCGAACGTGCGATCCCTGGATTACCAGTCCAGCGTGTTACCACTGGACTACAGATCCGTGGTCTGGTTCAGTCAGCGTGTTCTGGACTACGACTGCGATCCCTGGATTACCAGTCCAGCGTGTTACCACTGGACTACAGATCCGTCTGTCAGACTGGATCCCTGGATTACCAGTCCAGCGTGTTACCACTGGACTACAGATACAGATCCCTGGATTACCAGTCCAGCGTGTTACCACTGGACTACAGATCCCTACAGATCCGTGGATTCCAGAGCGTGTTCCACTGGATCGAGTACTGCGATCCTGGTACCAGTCCAGCGTGTTACCACTGGACTACAGATCCGCTGTCAGACTGGATCCCGGATTACCAGTCCAGCGTGTTACCACTGGACTACAGATCCGTCTGTCAGCGTGTTATCGGACTGCGATCCCTGGATTACCAGTCCAGCGTGTTACCACTGGACTACAGATCCGTCTGTCAGACGGGGGATCGAACGTGCGATCCCTGGATTACCAGTCCAGCGTGTTACCACTGGACTACAGATCCGTCTGTCAGACGGGGGATCGAACGTGCGATCCCTGGATTACCAGTCCAGCGTGTTACCACTGGACTACAGATCCGTCTGTCAGACGGGGGATCGAACGTGCGATCCCTGGATTACCAGTCCAGCGTGTTACCACTGGACTACAGATCCGTCTGTCAGACGGGGGATCGAACGTGCGATCCCTGGATTACCAGTCCAGCGTGTTACCACTGGACTACAGATCCGTCTGTCAGACGGGGGATCGAACGTGCGATCCCTGGATTACCAGTCCAGCGTGTTACCACTGGACTACAGATCCGTCTGTCAGACGGGGGATCGAACGTGCGATCCCTGGATTACCAGTCCAGCGTGTTACCACTGGACTACAGATCCGTCTGTCAGACGGGGGATCGAACGTGCGATCCCTGGATTACCAGTCCAGCGTGTTACCACTGGACTACAGATCCGTCTGTTCCTGATTTGATAATATTTTATTGCTGTATATACATGTATGATACAATTACAAACAAATTACAAATACATAATTAGCAAATGGGTTGGGCCACAAGTTCTAACAACATTAGTGATTGGCGCTCCCCATAGAAGTGATTTGAACCCTACATAATTTAAATAGCTTAATTAAAGTTGAAAGGATTTCCTATATCTAATACAAGCTATATATTGTCAGTCGCATTGTGGTTAAGTCTAGTATCCGATGAAATATACTTCTACATTGTATATGCCTTGGTAGACAGCTTTATAATGGACTATTTCATAGTTACTTAGTATGCTGTAACCACATTAAAATCAACTGTAACGCAAAGGCGAAGCGGTACCATTTGGTGTATAAAAACGTTTTAGATTTCAATTCTGAAAGCGTTGTTCTTTTCTGAATCACAAATTACAACTGCAAAATCATGATTGTATTTCTAAAATTATGTATGAATTATTATACATTATATATTTTCTTAAATGTTGCGGCTCTGTAATACAACTGACGTACATTTATGACATAATGATAGTTCATGCTCTGACTGGAAATCAATTTCTCGAACATTTGGAAAAATAAACATTTCTTAAAATTGAAAAATACTTACGCTATAAACGGCGTCAAAGTACGTTGAGGGCGACGGCGTCATTCCAAGATCATTATAGGATTAATTTATGTGTTGTGATGTTTATTTGATAGTAAACGATGCCTGTTTACACCGTTCCAAATCCGACGCTCTACCACTGGAACACGGACGCCACACATAGTATCTACCTTGTACCTAAGAAATATGTTTAAAACCTCGGCAGTGCACTGTGTCCTAGCTTAAGGATTCATAGGATGGTCTTCAAATATATACATGCTTACCGCCCACTCGTCTGTTCCACCACGTGTCAGAGACATGGATACTGCCTACTCGCCGGAACGTTCCACCACGTGTCAGACATGGATACCGCTTACTCGCCGGTTCCACCACGTGTCAGACATGGATACCGCCCACTCGCCGGTGCCACCACGTGTCAGACATGGATACCGACCACTCGCCGGTTCCACCACGTGTCAGATATTGTTATCGCCCACTCGCCGGTTCCACCACGTGTCAGACAAGGTTACCGTTCACTCGCCGGTTCCACCACGTGTCAGACATGGTTACCATTCACTGGCCGGTTCCACCACGTGTCAGACATGGCTACCGCCCACTTGCAGGTTCCATCACGTGTCAGACATGGATACCGGTTACTCGCCGGTTCCACCACGTGCCAGACATGGTTATCTCCCACTCGCCGGTTCCACCACGTGTCAGACATGGATGCCGCCCACTCGTCGGTTCCACCACGTATCAGACATGGATACAGCCCACTCGCCGGTTCCACCAGGTTTCAGACATGGATACCATTCACTCGCCGGTTCCACCACGTGCCAGACATGGTTATCTCCCACTCGCCGGTTCCACCACGTGTCAGACATGGATACCGCCCACTCTTCGGTTCCACCACGTATCAGACATGGATACAGCCCACTCGCCGGTTCCACCAGGTTTCAGACATTGATACCGTTCACTCGCCGGTTCCAACACGTGTCAGAGATGGATACCAACCACTCGCCGGTTCAACCACGTGTCAGACATTGTTATCGCCCACTCGCCGGTTCCACCACGTGTCAGACAAGATTACCGCTCGCTCGCCGGTTCCACCACGTGTTAGACATGGCTACCGTTCACTCGCCGGTTCCACTACGTGTCAGACATGACAACCGCTCGCTCGCCGGTTCCACCACGTATCAGACATGGTTACCGTTCACTCGCCGGTTCCACCACATGTCAGACATGGTTACCGTCGTTCACTGGCCGGTTCCACCACGTTTCAGACATGGTTACCGTTCACTCGCCGGTTCCACCACGTGTCAGGCATGGTAACCGTTCACTGGCCGGTTCCACCACGTGTCAGGCATGGTAACCGTTCACTGGCCGGTTCCACCACGTGTCAGACATGGCTACCGCCCACTCGCCGGTTCCACCACGTTTCAGACATGGTTATAGCCCACTCGCCGGTTCCACGAAGTGTCAGACATGGTTACAGTTCACTCGCCGGTTCCACCACGTGCCAGACATGGCTACCGCTCACTCTCCGGTTCCACCACGTGTCAGACATGGTTACCGTTCACTCGCCGGTTCCACCGCTTGTCAGATACTCCAATAGCCGTCACAAAATAGAGAAATGACATCCCTAGCGACAAGTCTGACAAGTATACTATGTGATATGACTAAGACAGAATGAAAATGAGGTAGATTCTACTTCATATTGGAAGGTCGATTGAAGACTAAAACGGTAAGACACTCAATATGCATGCCTTCAAGATGGCCTAAATCGTCTACATTCTATAATCGGCATACAGTTGGAAATTTCAAGATGACAACATTGTTGAGTTGTGTAAAGCGCGCCTAAGTTGTCCACAGCTGCCCGAAGTTGTCCGTAGTTGTACGCAGCCTGTCCGCGCCTGTCAGTAGTTGTCCGTAGTTTTCCACAGCCTGTCAGCAGTTGTCCGCAGCCTGTTCGCAGCATGTCAGCAGTTATCTGCAGTTTTCCGCAGCCTGCCAGCAGTTTTCCGCAGCCTGCCAGCAGTTGTCCGCAGTTTTCCGCAGCCTGTCAGCAGTTGTCCGCAGTTTTCCGCAGCCTGTCAGCAGTTGTCCGCAGTTTTCCGCAGCCTATCAGCAGTTGTCCGCAGTTTTCCGCAGCCTGTCAGCAGTTGTCCGCAGTTTTCCGCAGCATGTCAGCAGCCTGTCAGCAGTTTTCCGCAGTTTTCCGCAGCCTGTCAGCAGTTGTCCGCAGCCTGTCAGCAGTTGTCCGCAGTTTTCCGCAGCCTGTCAGCAGTTGTCCGCAGCCTATACTATATTAAATTAAAATTGCTTATCTACCCTAGAGAAGCATCAACTCCCAAAATAAATAAAACATATCAGGGGTCTTGTATCTTCTAGGTGATATAATTATATTGTGTTTACTTCCGGTACTGTATAAAAATAACACTAAAATAACAAAACTGTGCATGTTGGAATACAATTTCTGTAAATCAGTGGACATTTTCGTTCGATGAACTTTCCTCATGAGAAAAGTACCAACATATTTTAAATGAAACACACAATGACAATTTAGCACACACAGATCCATGGTCAAGGCACAACTTGCCATCTTAGACCCGCAGAACGACGTATTATTTCCGCCTTTATTATCACAATTCCGTAAATTGTACGAATTGCAATATATTGAAATATAAGATTAATTGGAATTATAAGGATTGATTCATGTTTTGTGGTGTTTATTAAAGGGTAAGCCATGCCTAATAACGTGTATATCTAACATACAGTCCGGGACTTTATTCAAATATGGGCATTATTCTGGCTTTATTTGATGTGTGCCTTATTAAGCATCGTTTGCCCATCAACAAACAGCACAAAACGTGAATTAAATCCTATAATACACTTGTACACGTGACGTTATGACACATTTCACTGCGTAACCCAGTTTTTCTTATCCGGTGGATCGGAGGTCTTCGTATCCGAGGGTTATGGGTTCGTTGTATCCGAGGGATCCGAGGGTTCTTAGTTCTTCGTATCCGAGGGTTCTGAGTTTTTCGTATCCTAGTGGTCTGAGTTGAATCGTATCCGATGGTTAGGAGTTCTTCGTAACCAAGGGTTCTGAGTTCTTCGTATCCGAGGGTTCCGAGTTCTTCGTATCCGAGGGTTCCGAGTTCTTCGTATCCGAGGGTTCTGAGTTTTTCGTATCCTAGTGGTCTGAGTTGAATCGTATCCGATGGTTAGGAGTTCTTCGTAACCAAGGGTTCTGAGTTCTTCGTATCCGAGGGTTCCGAGTTCTTCGTATCCGAGGGTTCCGAGTTCTTCGTATCCGAGGGTTCTGAGTTTTTCGTATCCTAGTGGTCTGAGTTGAATCGTATCCGATGGTTAGGAGTTCTTCGTAACCAAGGGTTCTGAGTTCTTCGTATCCGAGGGTTCCGAGTTCTTCGTATCCGAGGGTTCCGAGTTATTCGTATCCGAGGGTTCTGAGTTCTTCGTATCCGAGGGTTCCGAGTTCGTCGTATTCGAGGGTTCTGAGTTCTTCGCAACCAAGGATTCGGAGTTCTTCGTAACCAAGTATTCGGAGTTCTTCGTAACCAAGGATTCGGAGTTCTTCGTAACCAAGGGTTCGGAGTTTTTTGTAACCGAGAGTTCTGAGTTCGCACCCCGCTATATCCACGGTGGTGTCCTTATTCAAGAAACATAAATCCATGATGCCTCACCATTGTTCATGGAATGACTTATCGAGATCGATTAAGCTAATGTTGTAAGAAGTAAGTTGTTTCGCAAGAGATCTAAAGAACATGTGTATAATAAGTGTTTAGATCGAAAGCGAAAAGCAGTTCACATTCATAGCACGTTCCTTAGTTTAAGTAGAGAATATTAGGTTACTGTCTTATAAATTTTAATTTATTAGGCGAGTCGGAGAAAAAATACAAGGCGAGGTACGTTATTTCGCATGAAGGTAGGATAAACATATTTATTTATCATGATACATGTAATATACAATGAGACATACATTTATATCGTGATAATAATGTGGATTGAACTGAAAGCTAAAAGCTTAAGGTAATTCGTTCTACTGCGTACTAGATATTAGTACCCAGGTATGTATGGCAATTTTAATAACTTTGCGAAATATCGCAAATGACCAGAACTTAAATATGTTTAATTCAAATTGGAAACGCATCGAAACGCTTACAAATATCTGAAAATTTGTAGCTAATGGCTTAGAAATAGAAAAAGGAAATAAGGATGAAAATGGAATATCACGTTCCTTGCATATTCAAGTAACGGTGTTCGTATCGTTGAAATAGCATCAATATACTTCATTGTGATACTGTATGTCCATACGTATATGTTGACAATGTACTAGACCAAGGATTTTATAAGGATTATATATCCACATGCTTTGAAATTGAGGTCCAGTTTAACACACCGTTATGGTTGTAAAACAACAAATGAATTCCCTATTAAATACATAGTAAAAAGTAAAAATATACATTATGTTCATTTATATTTCGAATCTTTCATTTCTTCTGATACCCCATCCACCGTGAAGAGGTATTCAAATCAAACTGTAAAATAGCAAAACTCTTCCAAATATAATGTTTCGCATAGCCAGTGCTAGTGCTCACCTGTGAATAGCGTCACTATGTTTACACACTGTATTTCTCCGCCAAATAATACAGTATACCAACCGTCAGTTTGCAATGACCTGAATTCTTATACCACATCATTTCTACACATCACTGTCATGAAAATGCATTCTTACCAAAAAGAAAAATGAACTATATTAGTTATTGGGACTACATTCGACCGCGCATGCACTTCTTTCTGTGTATGTATATACCACCTTATACGGCTTTAATGAACGTTTATATGTATGTCGTAAATAATTGAGGATTCAGGGGACGTAACTATGCACGTCGTAGACAATAGAGGCTTCTAGGGAAGTAACTATGTATGTCGCATAAAATTAAAGGTAATCGCCTACTATACTACATAATTTACCTACTTTCATATTATTGTTCAGAGAAGTAATTGTAACACTCAAATGATTTCAAACCAGAATGAGTACTGAACGGCTAACATTGTGTAGCACGTTGAGCATTCCATTTCAATCCGGGCGACTAGCAACTATGTGACAGGACTATAGGTCTAGCCAAATGACATATAACTGACGGTGCGAGTAAGTGCAAATACAAATTGTATCCCAAAATACGGAAGCATTCGGAACAATACACCCCGTATGAATGATATTGCCACGTTAACCCAGACAGATATTCGATACACAATCCTTCCCAAATAATAACAGAATGGACATTCACAACTGACCGGAAATGATTCTTCAGTCGACCGGAAATACAAACATGTTTCTGCGCCATTACCATCAGCTACTTTGATATCGCGAGGGATAAATATACCTTACTGGAGAGTTCTGCTATAAGCATACTGAATGTCGATGTCATGGCGCCACTTCTCTCTACGCTGAAAATGGAATACTCGGTGTGGTGCGACTACGTCCGTCCGTACGTACGTACCTAAGTTCACCATTCGAGTACGGCAGTCAACCGATCATACGCATGCTAGTGTTATTATTGGCTATAGAAAACGCACACTTCGGATAAATGTGTTTAACATGAACAACATTAACTATATAAATACATAGTTTTAAACATTTTGGAATATGTTTAGTTGTTCAGTTTGTGCTTTAGTTGTTCAGTTTGTGTTTTGTAATAAATATGTGATATATCGTTGATGGAATCCTTCGTATTTCGTTTTCATGTAATAATAATCATATAATGTAGGTGTGCGTTTTCTACCGTCCTCTAGTAAAGTAAGTAAGTAAATTCTTTATTTAGAGAGGGTAACCCATTTAGCAAGGCTAATCTGCCATGGGGCCCCCTTAAACATAAAACATATTTATACACACATGACATACAAAACAACTGAACTAAACGACATGTGGTATTATAACTAATAAAAGTAAGAACGCATCTACATAAACTACAAGTTGTATGCATGGATTATGAACAGTAGTTGACACTTTTAGTAAATATTAGACATCCAGCCATTTTAAACAATTCGATTTAATCAAAGTAAGTGAGCTTGAAGTTTTTATTTCCAAGGGTAGACAGTTCAAACAATTGGTCCCGAGTATAAAAGGCTACCCTTAAACATCTCACAATTTGCGTTAGGTATATAAAAAATTAGATTTGTATTTGAACGAAGTGTTAAAAATGCATTATCAGCTTGTGATTTTTGTTGGAACATGTCATGGAGATAATTAGGATAAAAATCATTAGACATTTTAAACATGAAACATGCTTTAAGATAAAAGACTCGTCGGTCAAATCGCTGGATGTTAAGAAACTTCAAAGCTTCATTGAAGCCGTGATATTCGTTACCTAATATTGTACGACAGGCACGTTTTGTAGCTTTAAAATCTTAGTATTATTTATGATTTATAATTGTATTATGATGTACCACCCCAAGAATAACACAATAATCCAAATGAGGTTGGATATAAGCTTTATAAAATAACGTTCGATACTGTACAGTTAAAAACTCCCTAATTCTATATAACAGCCAGATATGTAATGATATCTTTTATGGGTGTTCCATTTCATGTCATTCTGAATGCACACACCTAAACGTTTTTCACCGGAACTCTGCCCAAGTACAATATCTTTATACATATGTTCTAATTCACAATTTTGCAAGACATGTTTTCTTTGGGCAGTAGTGATAAGAAATACCTTTGTTTTGTCAGTATTCAAGTGCATACCATTGTTTAGACACCAGCTATCAAGGGAATGTAATGCATGATTCGAATTTGACTATAGTATCTCCTTATTATTTTGGATATCATACAAAGTTGTGTCGTCAGCATATAAGTCAGTGGATGACACAGTATTACCTGTAACTAGTGGTAGATCATTAATAAATAAGAGAAATAGCAGGGGCCCAAGAATAGAACCCTGTGGCACTCCACATGTACTGATACATTTGTTTTTAGACAAGGAAGTATTAATTTGAACAACATGTTGGCGATCGGATAGGTACGATTTAAACCAATCCAGAGTTGAAGTATCGCATTTATAAATAGTAAGTGTCTGTAAAAGAATATCATGATCTACAAGGTCAAACGCTTTTCGAAAGTCTATCATAACTGCACCAACAAGATTTCCATCATTAATTGCCTTTAACAAGTTGTTAATCATATATGAAAAAGCTGTTTCTGTGGAATGCGCTTTTCGAAATCCACTCTGAGTTTCATGTAACAGTTTGAAGGTATTATTTAAATGAGTCATTAAACTATCATGTACATGCTTTTCAATAAGTTTAGATAGCGTTGGTAAAATTGATATTGGTCTATAAATATTGACATCGTCTCGGTCACCTTTTTTAAAAAATTGTTTAACTTTCGCATTCTTCCAAATTTCAGGAAAAGACGATTGTATAATACTGTTATTGACAATCCATGTTATATTTTGTGATATAAAAGAAAGGTCGCAGATAATTTCAGCAGTTTAGGCCCAATATTATCGAGGCCAGTGGATTTTGACGTATCAAGCCTTTGCAAGTAGCATTGAACCTTGTCAAGTGATATCATTGGAATAGAATAGAAAACAATTCATCACATGGAATTTTAGAATTAACATACTTTTCTATATATGTAAAACTAGATGTAGGAATCGGATCTTTAATTTTTTCTGCAATTGTGGCTAAGAAGTCATTGCAAATATAAGCTTGTTCTTCTTCTTTTGTGATGATGACATTGTTTACAGTTAACTTTTTAATAGTGTCATTCTCCTTAAGATTTTGATTTGTACCAATTTCTTTGAACATTTTCCAAATAGTTTTAGGATCATCTTTACCTTTCTCAATTCTATTTTCATTTTCGGTGCCGTCTTATCATTGACAGAACCATATTTCTTTTTTCTTTATAGAGTTGAGAGGATTTATCTTTATATATAGTATATAATGTGGGTGTGCGTTTTCTATGTCCTCTAGTATATAATGTGGGTGTGCGTTTTCTATGTCCTCTAGTATATAATATAGGTGTGCGTTTTCTATGTCCTCTTGTATATAATGTAGGTGTTCGTTTTCTATGTCCTCCAGTATATAATATAGGTGTGCGTTTTCTATGTCCTCTTGTATATAATGTAGGTGTTCGTTTTCTATGTCCTCCAGTATATAATTTAGGTGTGCGTTTTCTATGTCCTCTAGTATATAATGTAGGTGTACGTTTTCTATGTCCCCTAGCATACCATGTAGGTGTGCGTTTTCTATGTCTTCTAGTATATAATGTAGGTGTGCGTTATATTTGTCCTCTAGTATATAATGTAGGTGTTCGTTTTCTATGTCCTCCAGTATATAATTTAGGTGTGCGTTTTCTATGTCCTCTAGTATATACTATAGGTGTGCGTTTTCTATGTCCTCTAGTATATACTATAGGTGTGCGTTTTCTATGTCCTCTAGTATATACTATAGGTGTGCGTTTTCTATGTCCTCTAGTATATACTATAGGTGTGCGTTTTCTATGTCCTCTAGTATATACTATAGGTGTGCGTTTTCTATGTCCTCTATTATATACTATAGGTGTGCGTTTTCTATGTCCTCTTGTATATAATGTAGGTGTTCGTTTTCTATGTCCTCCAGTATATAATTTAGGTGTGCGTTTTCTATATCCTCTAGTATATAATGTAGGTGTACGTTTTCTATGTCCCCTAGTATATCATGTAGGTGTGCGTTTTCTATGTCTTCTAGTATATAATGTAGGTGTGCGTTATATTTGTCCTCTAGTATATAATGTAGGTGTGCGTTATCTATGTCCTCTAGTATATAATGTAGGTGTGCGTTTTCTACCGTCCTCTAGTATATAATGTAGGTGTACGTTTTCTATGTCCCCTAGTATATCATGTAAGTGTGCGTTTTCTATGTCTTCTAGTATATAATGTAGGTGTGCGTTATCGTTGTCCTCTAGTATATAATGTAGGGTAGGTGTGCGTTATCTATGTCCTCTAGTATAAAGTGTAGGCGTGCGTTTTCAATGTCCCATAGTATATTATAGTGTGAAGATAAAAGAATAAGATCCGACCGTGGCCTTGGATAGGGCACGGATCAGTGTGATATGTTGTTCTTGTATCTATGCTATACACTATTACAGAATACTACTCCCTGCTCGCAGCGCCATTTATAGCATTATTTTATTGTCGTGCTATAATTACTAATAATAAAATAAGTAATTTACATGTTATATAGCGAGGATTGCTCCAGATTTATTGTGCACCTAACACGTCCATTCACTTTGGTAAATACAGCAAGAAACGCATTCAGACGGAATGTCATTCTTCCACTCCAATGATTGGCTGGTCTCGTTGACGTCATGCATTACGTATCTCGTTGACGTCAGCTCATAACGAATTTGTTTACCTACCTAGGTTAGAAACACGACACATGCTTAAAATATATTGGTAAAAGGTCCCAGAAAGAACAGTTTATTAAATAAAACGGACTGCACGAGATAATCCAGAGAAGATTTAAGTGCTATTATTATTTTTATTATTATCTTCATGTGTTTATTTTGGCACAATGATATGTAACTTTTTTCAATGCTTTCACCCTAGACAGAGTAACACCGAAAGTAGTTCCTGCCCTCGGCTGTCATGATTTTACGAGTGAACATGTCTTGAACAATATTGGTAGAATAATCATTAATTGAAAATTCCAAGACAACACATTTAGAAATCAGACCATCACTCTTAGATATGAAAACATTTCAAATGAAATTCATCGACTTATAGGCGATGTAAGCTGCTGCCCCTGTCGGTCGTGTTTTCGGACCATTCAATCAGCTTGAGCAATACTTGTAGAGGATCAACAAATTTCATTATGAAATTGTTTTGAAATCGGATCAGCATTTTCGGAGGCAATGGCAACGTGGGTCATACAACATATCCGCTTTAGTTTGACGTATGTCATAGAGCAATACCGCTCTGGATCTTCCTTGTAATGTATGATCGTCAATGACAATGTACCTCCAGAGAAGATGTCATTTGAACACATGGTAGATGCGCGTATGGAAAGACACACATGTGATCAATATAACTCCGTATGCCGGTGAGAGAGTAATGATAGGACTGGTGGTAAACACTGTAACTCCTAGTCTCACTAGATACATGTACATGGTGTTACTTGTTAATGCATAACAATACAGTATTTCGACATGAAAATACAGTATTTCGACAAGACAATACAGTATTTCGACATGATCATACAGTATTTCGACATGACCATACAGTATTTCGACATGACAATACAGTATTTCGACATGACAATACAGTATTTCGACATGATCATACAGTATTTCGACATGACAGTACAGTATTTCGACATGACAATACAGTATTTCGACATGACAATACAGTATTTCGACATGACAATACAGTATTTCGACATGACAATACAGAATTTCGACATGACAATACAGTATTTCGACATGACAATACAGTATTTCGACATGATCATACAGTATTTCGACATGACCATACAGTATTTCGACATGACAATACAGTATTTCGACATGACAATACAGTATTTCGACATGACTATACAGAATTTCGACATGACTATACAGAATTTCGACATGACAATAAAGGTCGCAGATAATTTCAGCAGTTTAGGCCCAATATTATCGAGGCCAGTGGATTTTGACGTATCAAGCCTTTGCAAGTAGCATTGAACCTTGTCAAGTGATATCATTGGAATAGAATAGAAAACAATTCATCACATGGAATTTTAGAATTAACATACTTTTCTATATATGTAAAACTAGATGTAGGAATCGGATCTTTAATTTTTTCTGCAATTGTGGCTAAGAAGTCATTGCAAATATAAGCTTGTTCTTCTTCTTTTGTGATGATGACATTGTTTACAGTTAACTTTTTAATAGTGTCATTCTCCTTAAGATTTTGATTTGTACCAATTTCTTTGAACATTTTCCAAATAGTTTTAGGATCATCTTTACCTTTCTCAATTCTATTTTCATTTTCGGTGCCGTCTTATCATTGACAGAACCATATTTCTTTTTTCTTTATAGAGTTGAGAGGATTTATCTTTATATATAGTATATAATGTGGGTGTGCGTTTTCTATGTCCTCTAGTATATAATGTGGGTGTGCGTTTTCTATGTCCTCTAGTATATAATATAGGTGTGCGTTTTCTATGTCCTCTTGTATATAATGTAGGTGTTCGTTTTCTATGTCCTCCAGTATATAATATAGGTGTGCGTTTTCTATGTCCTCTTGTATATAATGTAGGTGTTCGTTTTCTATGTCCTCCAGTATATAATTTAGGTGTGCGTTTTCTATGTCCTCTAGTATATAATGTAGGTGTACGTTTTCTATGTCCCCTAGCATACCATGTAGGTGTGCGTTTTCTATGTCTTCTAGTATATAATGTAGGTGTGCGTTATATTTGTCCTCTAGTATATAATGTAGGTGTTCGTTTTCTATGTCCTCCAGTATATAATTTAGGTGTGCGTTTTCTAGTCCTCTCAGGCTATTACTATAGGTTGCGTTTTCTATGTCTTCTAGTATACTACCATAGGTGTGCGTTTTCTATGTCCTCTAGTATATACTATAGGTGTGCGTTTTCTATGTCCTCTAGTATATACTATAGGTGTGCGTTTTCTATGTCCTCTAGTATATACTATAGGTGTGCGTTTTCTATGTCCTCTTGTATATAATGTAGGTGTTCGTTTTCTATGTCCTCCAGTATATAATTTAGGTGTGCGTTTTCTATATCCTCTAGTATATAATGTAGGTGTACGTTTTCTATGTCCCCTAGTATATCATGTAGGTGTGCGTTTTCTATGTCTTCTAGTATATAATGTAGGTGTGCGTTATATTTGTCCTCTAGTATATAATGTAGGTGTGCGTTATCTATGTCCTCTAGTATATAATGTAGGTGTGCGTTTTCTACCGTCCTCTAGTATATAATGTAGGTGTACGTTTTCTATGTCCCCTAGTATATCATGTAAGTGTGCGTTTTCTATGTCTTCTAGTATATAATGTAGGTGTGCGTTATCGTTGTCCTCTAGTATATAATGTAGGGTAGGTGTGCGTTATCTATGTCCTCTAGTATAAAGTGTAGGCGTGCGTTTTCAATGTCCCATAGTATATTATAGTGTGAAGATAAAAGAATAAGATCCGACCGTGGCCTTGGATAGGGCACGGATCAGTGTGATATGTTGTTCTTGTATCTATGCTATACACTATTACAGAATACTACTCCCTGCTCGCAGCGCCATTTATAGCATTATTTTATTGTCGTGCTATAATTACTAATAATAAAATAAGTAATTTACATGTTATATAGCGAGGATTGCTCCAGATTTATTGTGCACCTAACACGTCCATTCACTTTGGTAAATACAGCAAGAAACGCATTCAGACGGAATGTCATTCTTCCACTCCAATGATTGGCTGGTCTCGTTGACGTCATGCATTACGTATCTCGTTGACGTCAGCTCATAACGAATTTGTTTACCTACCTAGGTTAGAAACACGACACATGCTTAAAATATATTGGTAAAAGGTCCCAGAAAGAACAGTTTATTAAATAAAACGGACTGCACGAGATAATCCAGAGAAGATTTAAGTGCTATTATTATTTTTATTATTATCTTCATGTGTTTATTTTGGCACAATGATATGTAACTTTTTTCAATGCTTTCACCCTAGACAGAGTAACACCGAAAGTAGTTCCTGCCCTCGGCTGTCATGATTTTACGAGTGAACATGTCTTGAACAATATTGGTAGAATAATCATTAATTGAAAATTCCAAGACAACACATTTAGAAATCAGACCATCACTCTTAGATATGAAAACATTTCAAATGAAATTCATCGACTTATAGGCGATGTAAGCTGCTGCCCCTGTCGGTCGTGTTTTCGGACCATTCAATCAGCTTGAGCAATACTTGTAGAGGATCAACAAATTTCATTATGAAATTGTTTTGAAATCGGATCAGCATTTTCGGAGGCAATGGCAACGTGGGTCATACAACATATCCGCTTTAGTTTGACGTATGTCATAGAGCAATACCGCTCTGGATCTTCCTTGTAATGTATGATCGTCAATGACAATGTACCTCCAGAGAAGATGTCATTTGAACACATGGTAGATGCGCGTATGGAAAGACACACATGTGATCAATATAACTCCGTATGCCGGTGAGAGAGTAATGATAGGACTGGTGGTAAACACTGTAACTCCTAGTCTCACTAGATAAAGGCATGGTGTTACTTCTGTTAATGCATAACAATACAGTATTTCGACATGAAAAAGCAGTATTCGATTTTTTTTCTTATTTCTTTTGCAGACATACAGTATTTCGACATGATCATACAGTATTTCGACATGACAATACAGTATTTCGACATGACAATACAGTATTTCGACATGACAATACAGTATTTCGACATGATCATACAGTATTTCGACATGACCATACAGTATTTCGACATGACAATACAGTATTTCGACATGACAATACAGTATTTCGACATGACTATACAGAATTTCGACATGACTATACAGAATTTCGACATGACAATACAGTATTTCGACATGACAATACAGTATTTCGACATGATCATACAGTATTTCGACATGACAATACAGTATTTCGACATGACAATACAGTATTTCGACATGACAATACAGTATTTCGACATGATCATACAGTATTTCGACATGACCATACAGTATTTCGACATGACAATACAGTATTTCGACATGACAATACAGTATTTCGACATGATCATACAGTATTTCGACATGACAATACAGTATTTCGACATGACAATACAGTATTTCGACATGACAATACAGTATTTCGACATGATCATACAGTATTTCGACATGACCATACAGTATTTCGACATGACAATACAGTATTTCGACATGACAATACAGTATTTCGACATGACTATACAGAATTTCGACATGACTATACAGAATTTCGACATGACAATACAGTATTTCGACATGACAATACAGTATTTCGACATGATCATACAGTATTTCGACATGACCATACAGTATTTCGACATGACAATACAGTATTTCGACATGACAATACAGTATTTCGACATGACTATATAGAATTTCGACATGACCATACAGTATTTCGACATGACTATACAGAATTTCGACATGACAATACAGTATTTCGACATGACAATACAGAATTTCGACATGATAATACAATATTTCGACATGGCAATACAGTATTTCGACATGACAATACAATATTTCGTCATGACAATACAGAATTTCGACATGACCATACAGTATTTCGACATGACCATACAGTATTTCGACATGACCATACAGTATTTCGACATGACAATACAGTATTTCGACATGACTATACAGTGTTTCGACATGACAATACAGTATTTCGACATGACAATACAGAATTTCGACATGACAATACAATATTTCGACATGACAATACAATATTTCGACATGGCAATACAGTATTTCGACATGACAATACAGTATTTCGACATGACAATACAATATTTCGACATGACAATACAATATTTCGTCATGACAAGACAATATTTTGACAAGACAACACAGTATTTCGACATGACAATACAGTATTTCGACATGACAATACAGTATTTCGTCATGATATATTTATTTCCTTGAATCAACACAAACATACGATATCAAAGAGCAGTGTTTCCATCAGTAGTGTAAAAGAATGCTACAATTCGCATTGTATATTTCGCTTAGTATAAAAGAATGCTACAATTCGCATTGTATATTTAGCTTAGTGTAAAAGAATGCTACAATTCGCATTGTATATTTAGCTTAGTGTAAAAGAATGCTACAATTCGCATTGTATATTTAGCTTAGTCTAAAAGAATGCTACAATTCGCATTGTATATTTAGCTTAGTGTAAAAGAATGCTACAATTCGCATTGTATATTTAGCTTAGTGTAAAAGAATACTACAATTCACATTGTATATTTAGCTTAAACTTTATTTATTTTACAACGATTGCGAAGCAAGATTTAACAACTTATATTAATCACGGACGTTTGCGCGGATAAAAGTGGTCATTCGTCGGAGGTGAAGCTGTCTGTCCGATCTGGCTGCCACTGTTCAATCTCGCATGCTTCCCGGTCCGAGGATCGAACATTGGTTGTATTGGTGATAAGCGAGCGCGCTAACCACTGCGCTAATCGGGCAGCCATATTTATTATGCTTCTCACGATAGTGTGTATTTATTTAATATTTTATATATTTATTATCAATAACATTTCTAGTTTTTATTACTGCGCGGGATGTAGTACATACTGTATTATATATTGATAAGTAAACGGCATCCGCACACTTTAAACTGTAACCACTCCCAATGTAGTTCATACCACGATGACAACTATTAACCCGCAATTCAGTCCTTCAAAATAGTCAGAAAACTGTTATGTTTTGATCAAACCCTACAAATGAACGACGCGGTTACATGCTGTTTGATTGTGGAACAGAGAATTGTGAAACTCTTGCCCACGCGTGTGCCGCCGACCCGGCTTATTTTGCCGACGTGAGTCTATGGCTCTCTAGTTCGTGTTGTAGTGTATGTGTATGTCAGTTGGGGAACTCGCTTGCTGTGAGGTACCGGGGCGGGTCGGGCTATAATTAAAAGATCCAATTCACAATTTAAATTTCACGAAAAGTTTAATTCTTATTTATTTAACCTGGTTCAGATTCTGGATTAGCGTAATGCAGCCAGAATATCAGGGTATCCAGGTTGGGTAGCCAATGGGTGAATTTTGAATCTTCATGGACCAACTATGCCCATGACACGTATATTATTATCCAAATATGCAACAGAACAAACAATTAATGTCTATACTGCTTGACACTAATCTCCTGTCATCATATAGCACAGACGAGTAGTATAGATGTTGCATAATAACTATCTAGTGTGAATGGCAGTAATTATATGTGTAAAGATATGAAGTATTTGATGTGCTTAATTGTAAGATTAAAATAAATTTCTAAATTATAAATGTATAAACTCTTCGGAATTTAGTAAGGTTGAAAACGGTTACTTATTAGTTATGAAATTGAAGCCTCTATAAATAAATTGACTCGCTTATTGTATATACAAAATGTACATCTAATAGGAATGAACAGGCTATCAATTTGAGCTTGATAGCACGTGCGTGAAGTATAAATGTGTAACTAAAATTACCACTACTCTTGTAAATATGTATATATAATATTTATTTTAATTTTAATTCGATTGAGAAACAAATTATAATCTAAATTAATCGCTCTCGGGACGTTTTTCCTGAACGAATCCAGCGCAGTGACGGAGATAGGAGAGGCAATGTGAATGTAAATGTCTTTGTTAAAGCCATACCAACAACCGTGGTTCTGGTGGGACTCGACCTCACAACCTTTAGGATCGAAGGCGAACATCATATCCATTACACCACAGATGCTGCACCGGCATAATTGAAGAGTGTGCGACCATAGGTACACCAAGCAACCATAGGTACACCAAGCACCCATATGTACACCAAGCACCCATAGGTACACCAAGCACCCATAGGTACACCAAGCACCCATAGGTACACCAAGCACCCATAGGTACACCAAGCACCCATAGGTACACCAAGCACCCATAGGTACACCAAGCAAGCACCCATAGGTACACCAAGCACCCATAGGTACACCAAGCACCCATAGGTACACCAAGCACCCATAGATACACCAAGCACACATAGGTACACCAGGCACCCATAGGTACACCAAGCACACATAGGTACACCAAGCGACCATAGGTACACCAAGCATGCGACCATAGGTACACCAAGCATGCTACCATAGGTACACCAAGCACACATATGTAGACCAAGCACCCATAGGTACACCAAGCACCCATAGGTACACCAAGCACCCATAGGTACACCAAGCACCGGATAGAAACAATTACCCTAATGAATTCTGTTTTGTTTTACAGGACATAGAATAGTGTAACAATACGCAGGGCATGTACTAGAGGACATAGAATAGTGTAACAATACGCAGGACATGTATACTAGAGGACATAGAATAGTGTAACAATACGCAGGACATATATACTAGAGGACATAGCATAGTGTAACAATACGCAGAACATGTAATAGAGGACATATAATAGTGTAACAATACGCAGGGCATGTATACTAGAGGACATAGAATAGTGTAACAATACGTAGGACATGTATACTAGAGGACATAGAATAGTGTAACAATAGGCAGGGCATGTATACTAGAGGACATAGAATAGTGTAACAATACGCAGGACATGTATACTAGAGGAATAGAATAGTGTAACAATACGTAGGACATGTATACTAGAGGACATAGAATAGTGTAACAATACGCAGGGCATGTATACTAGAGGACATAGCATAGTGTAACAATACGCAGGACATGTATACTAGAGGACATAGAATAGTGTAACAATACGCAGGACATGTATACTAGAGAACATAGAATAGTGTAACAATACCCAGGACATGTATACTAGAGGACATAGAATAGTGTAACAATACGCAGGACATGTATATTAGAGGACATAGAATAGTGTAACAATACGCAGGACATGTATACTAGAGGACATAGATTAGTGTAACAATACGCAGGACATATACTAGAGGACATAGAATAGTGTAACAATACGTAGGACATGTATACTAGAGGACATAGAATAGTGTAACAATACGCAGGACATATACTAGAGGATATAGAATAGTGTAACAATACGCAGGACATGTATACTAGAGGACATAGAATAGTGTAACAATACGTAGGACATGTATACTAGAGGACATAGAATAGTGTAACAATACGTAGGACATGTATACTAGAGGACATAGAATAGTGTAACAATACGCAGGACATGTATACTAGAGGACATAGAATAGTGTAACAATACACAGGACATGTACTAGAGGACATAGAATAGTGTAACAATACGCAGGACATGTATACTAGAGGACATATAATAGTGTAACAATACGCAGGACATGTATACTAGAGGACATAGAATAGTGTAACAATACGCAGGACATGTATACTAGAGGACATAGAATAGTGTAACAATACCCAGGACATGTATACTAGAGGACATATAATAGTGTAACAATACCCAGGACATGTATACTAGAGGACATAGCATAGTGTAACAATACCCAGGACATGTATACTAGAGGACATAGCATAGTGTAACAATACGCAGGACATGTATACTAGAGGACATAGAATAGTGTAACACTACGCAAGACATGTATACTAGAGGACATATAGTAGTGTAACAATACGCAGGACATGTATACTAGAGGACATAGAATAGTGTAACAATACGCAAGACATGTATACTAGAGGACATAGAATAGTGTAACAATACTCAGGACATGTATACTAGAGGACATAGCATAGTGTAACAATACCCAGGACATGTATACTAGAGGACATAGCATAGTGTAACAATACGCAGGACATGTATACTAGAGGACATGGAATAGTGTAACAATACGCAGGGCATGTACTAGAGTACATAGAATAGTGTAAAAATACGCAGGACATGTATACTAGAGGACATAGAATAGTGTAACAATACGCAGGACATGTATACTAGAGGACATAGAATAGTGTAACAATACGCAGGGCATGTACTAGATGACATAGAATAGTGTAAAAATACGCAGGACATGTATACTAGAGGACATAGAATAGTGTAACAATACCCAGGACATGTATACTAGAGGACATAGAATAGTGTAACAATACGCAGGACATATACTAGAGGACATAGAATAGTATAGCAATACGCAATACATATACTAGAGGACATAGAATAGTGTAACAATACGTAGGACATGTATACTAGAGGACATAGAATAGTGTAACAATACGTAGGCCATGTATACTAGAGGACATAGAATAGTGTAACAATACGTAGGACATGTGTACTAGAGGACATAGAATAGTGTAACAATACCCAGGACATGTATACTAGAGGACATAGAATAGTGTAACAATACGCAGGACATGTATACTAGAGGACATAGAATAGTGTAACAATACGCAGGACATGTATACTAGAGGACATAGAATAGTGTAACAATACGCAGGACATGTATACTAGAGGACATAGAATAGTGTAACAATACGCAGGACATGTATACTAGAGGACATAGAATAGTGTAACAATACGCAGGTGTGGTGTGTGTATACGAGGACATGTATACTAGAGGACATAGAATAGTGTAACAATACGCAGGACATGTATACTAGAGGACATAGAATAGTGTAACAATACGCAGGACATGTATACTAGAGGACATAGCATAGTGTAACAATACGCAGGACATATAAATAGTGTAACAATACAGGACATGTACTAGAGGACATAGAATAGTGTAACAATACGCAGGACATGTATACTAGAGGACATAGAATAGTGTAACAATACGCAGGACATATACTAGAGGACATAGAATAGTGTAACAATACGCAGGACATGTATACTAGAGGACATAGAATAGTGTAACAATACGTAGGACATGTATACTAGAGGACATAGAATAGTGTAACAATACCCAGGACATGTATACTAGAGGACATAGCATAGTGTAACAATACACAGGACATATACTAGAGGACATAGCATAGTGTAACAATACGCAGGACATGTATACTAGAGGACATAGAATAGTGTAACAATACGCAGGACATATACTAGAGGACATAGAATAGTGTAACAATACGCAGGACATATACTAGAGGACATAGAATAGTGTAACAATACTTAGGACATGTATACTAGAGAACATAGAATAGTGTAACAATACGCAGGACATGTATACTAGAGGACATAGAATAGTGTAACAATACGCAGGACATGTATACTAGAGGACATAGCATAGTGTAACAATACGTAGGACATATACTAGAGGACATAGAATAGTGTAACAATACGCAGGACATGTATACTAGAGGACATAGAATAGTGTAACAATACCCAGGACATATATACTAGAGAACATAGAATAGTGTAACAATACGTAGGACATGTATACTAGAGGACATAGAATAGTGTAACAATACGTAGGACATGTATACTAGAGGACATAGAATAGTGTAACAATACGTAGGACATGTATACTAGAGGACATAGAATAGTGTAACAATACGTAAGACATGTATACTAGAGGACATAGAATAGTGTAACAATACGCAAGACGTGTATACTAGAGGACATAGAATAGTGTAACAATACGCAGGACATATACTAGAGGACATAGAATAGTGTAACAATACGCAGGACATGTATACTAGAGGACATAGAATAGTGTAACAATACGCAGGACATATACTAGAGGACATAGAATAGTGTAACAATACGCAGGACATGTATACTAGAGGACATAGAATAGTGTAACAATACGCCGGACATGTATACTAGAGGACATAGAATAGTGTAAAAATACGTAGGACATGTATACTAGAGGACATAGAATAGTGTAACAATACGCCGGACATGTATACTAGAGGACATAGAATAGTGTAAAAATACGTAGGACATGTATACTAGAGGACATAGAATAGTGTAACAATACGCAGGACATGTATACCAGAGGACATAGAATAGTGTAACAATACGCAGGACATATACTAGAGGACATAGAATAGTGTAACAATACCCAGGACATGTATACTAGAGGACATAGAATAGTGTAACAATACGTAGGACATGTATACTAGAAAACATAGAATAGTGTAACAATACGCAGGACATGTATACTAGAGGACATAGAATAGTGTAACAATACGCAGGACATGTATACTAGAGGACATAGCATAGTGTAACAATACGTAGGACATGTATACTAGAGGACATAGAATAGTGTAACAATACGCAGGGCATGTACTAGATGACATAGAATAGTGTAACAATACGGAGGACATATACTAGAGAACATAGAATAGTGTAACAATACGCAGGGCATGTACTAGAGGACATAGAATAGTGTAACAATACGTAGGACATGTATACTAGAGGACATAGCATAGTGTAACAATACGCAGGACATGTATTCTAGAGGACATAGAATAGTGTAACAATACGCAGGACATATACTAGAGGACATAGAATAGTGTAGCAATACGCAAGACATATACTAGAGGACATAGAATAGTGTAACAATACGTAGGACATGTATACTAGAGGACATAGAATAGTGTAACAATACGTAGGCCATGTATACTAGAGGACATAGAATAGTGTAACAATACGTAGGACATGTATACTAGAGGACATAGAATAGTGTAACAATACCCAGGACATGTATACTAGAGGACATAGAATAGTGTAACAATACGCAGGACATGTATACTAGAGGACATAGAATAGTGTAACAATACGCAGGACATGTATACTAGAGGACATAGAATAGTGTAACAATACGAAGGACATGTATACTAGAGGACATAGAATAGTGTAACAATACGCAGGACATGTATACTAGAGGACATAGAATAGTGTAACAATACGCAGGGCATGTACGTGAAGGACATAGAATAGTGTAAAAATACGCAGGACATGTATACTAGAGGACATAGAATAGTGTAACAATACGCAAGACATGTATACTAGAGGACATAGAATAGTGTAACAATACGCAGGACATGTATACTAGAGGACATAGAATAGTGTAACAATACGCAAGACATGTATACTAGAGGACATAGAATAGTGTAACAATACGCAGGACATGTATACTAGAGGACATAGCATAGGGTAACAATACGCAGGACATATACTAGAGGACATAGAATAGTGTAACAATACACAGGACATGTACTAAAGGACATAGAATAGTGTAACAATACGCAGGACATGTATAATAGAGGACATAGAATAGTGTAACAATACGCAGGACATATACTAGAGGACATAGAATAGTGTAGCAATACCCAGGACATATATACTAGAGGACATAGAATAGTGTAACAATACGTAGGACATGTATACTAGAGGACATATAATAGTGTAACAATACCCAGGACATGTATACTAGAGGACATAGAATAGTGTAACAATACGCAGGACATGTATACTAGAGGACATAGCATAGTGTAACAATACGCAGGACATGTATACTAGAGGACATAGAATAGTGTAACAATACGCAGGACATATACTAGAGGACATAGAATAGTGTAACAATACGCAGGACATATACTAGAGGACATAGAATAGTGTAACAATATTTAGGACATGTATACTAGAGAACATAGAATAGTGTAACAATACGCAGGACATGTATACTAGAGGACATAGAATAGTGTAACAATACGCAGGACATGTATACTAGAGGACATAGCATAGTGTAACAATACGTAGGACATATACTAGAGGACATAGAATAGTGTAACAATACGCAGGACATATATCTAGAGAACATAGAATAGTGTAACAATACGTAGGACATGTATACTAGAGGACATAGAATAGTGTAACAATACGTAGGACATGTATACTAGAGGACATAGAATAGTGTAACAATACGTAGGACATGTATACTAGAGGACATAGAATAGTGTAACAATACGCAAGACATGTATACTAGAGGACATAGAATAGTGTAACAATACGCAAGACATGTATACTAGAGGACATATAATATACTCTTGTAAATATGTATATATAATATTTATTTTAATTTTAATTCGATTGAGAAACAAATTATAATCTAAATTAATCGCTCTCGGGAAGTTTTTCCTGAACGAATCCAGCGCAGTGACGGAGATAGGAGAGGCAATGTGAATGTAAATGTCTTTGTTAAAGCCATACCAACAACCGTGGTTATGGTGGGACTCGACCTCATAACCTTTAGGATCGAAGGCGAACATCATATCCATTACACCACAGATGCTGCACCGGCATAATTGAAGATTGTGCGACCATAGGTACACCAAGCAACCATAGGTACACCAAGCACCCATAGGTACACCAAGCACCCATAGGTACACCAAGCACCCATAGGTACACCAAGCACCCATAGGTACACCAAGCACCCATAGGTACACCAAGCAGCCCATAGGTACACCAAGCACCCATAGGTACACCAAGCAGCCCATAGGTACACCAAGCACCCATAGGTACACCAAGCACCCATATGTACACCAGCACCCATAGGTAACCAAGCACCCATAGGTCACCAGCACCCATAGGTACACCAAGCACCCATAGGTACACCAAGCACCCATAGGTACACCAAGCACCCATAGGTACACCAAGCACCCATAGGTACACCAAGCACACATAGGTACACCAAGCGACCATAGGTACACCAGGCATGCGACCATAGGTACACCAAGCATGCTACCATAGGTACACCAAGCACACATATGTACACCAAGCACCCATAGGTACACCAAGCACCCATATGTACACCAAGCACCCATAGGTACACCAAGCACCGGATAGAAACAATTACCCTAATGAATTCTGTTTTGTTTTACAGGACATAGAATAGTGTAACAATACGCAGGACATGTATACTAGAGGACATAGAATAGTGTAACAATACACAGGACATGTATACTAGAGGACATAGAATAGTGTAACAATACACAGGACATGTATACTAGAGGACATAGAATAGTGTAAAAATACGCAGGACATGTATACTAGAGGACATAGAATAGTGTAACAATACGCAGGACATGTATACTAGAGGACATAGAATAGTGTAACAATACGCAGGACATGTATACTAGAGGACATAGAATAGTGTAACAATACGTAGGACATGTATACTAGAGGACATAGAATAGTGTAACAATACGTAGGACATGTATACTAGAGGACATAGAATAGTGTAACAATACGTAGGACATGTATAATAGAGGACATAGAATAGTGTAACAATACGCAGGGCATGTACTAGAGGACATAGAATAGTGTAACAATACGCAGGACATGTATAATAGAGGACATAGAATAGTGTAACAATACGCAGGACATATACTAGAGGACATAGAATAGTGTAACAATACGCAGGACATGTATACTAGAGGACATAGAATAGTGTAACAATACGTAGGACATGTATACTAGAGGACATAGAATAGTGTAACAATACGTAGGACATGTATACTAGAGGACATAGAATAGTGTAACAATACGCAGGACATGCATAATAGAGGACATAGAATAGTGTAACAATACGCAGGACATGTATACTAGAGGACATAGAATAGTGTAACAATACGCAGGACATGTATAATAGAGGACATAGAATAGTGTAACAATACGCAGGACATATACTAGAGGACATAGAATAGTGTAACAATACGCAGGACATGTATACTAGAGGACATAGAATAGTGTAACAATACGTAGGACATGTATACTAGAGGACATAGAATAGTGTAACAATACGTAGGACATGTATACTAGAGGACATAGAATAGTGTAACAATACGCAGGACATGTATACTAGAGGACATAGAATAGTGTAACAATACGCAGGACATGTATACTAGAGGACATATAATAGTGTAACAATACGCAGGACATGTATACTAGAGGACATAGAATAGTGTAACAATACGCAGGACATGTATACTAGAGGACATTGAAAACGCACACTTCGGATACGTATGATTTTACATAAAAATCAATTACTATATAAATACATAGTTTTAAACATTTTGGAATATTTGTAGTTGTTCTGTTTGTGTTTTGTAATAAAGATGTGATATATCTTTGATGGAATCCTTCGTATTTCGTTTTCATGTAATAATAATAATATAATGTAGGTGTGCGTTTTCTATGTGCTCTAGTGTATAATGTAGGTGTGCGTTTTCTATGTCCTCTAGTAGATAATGTAGGTGTGCGTTTTCTATGTCCTCTAGTACATAGTGTAGGTGTGCGTTTTCTATGTCATCTAGTATATAATGTAGGTGTGAGTTTTCTATATCCTCTATTACATGGTGTAGGTGTGCGTTTTCTATGTCCTCTAGTATATAATGTAGGTGTGCGTTATCTATGTCCCCTAGTATATAATGTAGGTGTGCGATTTCTATGTCATCTAGTATATAATGTAGGTGTGCGTTTTCTATGTCCTCTAGTATATAATGTAGGTGTGCGTTTTCTATGTCCTCTAGTATATAATGTAGGTGTGCGTTTTTTATGTCCTCTAGTATACAATGTAGGTGTGCGTTTTCTATGTCCTCTAGTATGCAATGTAGGTGTGCGTTTTTTATGTCCTCTAGTACATAGTGTAGGTGTGCGTTTTTTATGTCAGTTAGTATGCTATTTAGGTGTGCGTTTTCTATGTCCTCTAGTATATAATGTAGTGTGCGTTTTCCATGTCCTCTAGTATGCAATGTAGGTGTGCGTTTTTTATGTCCTCTAGTACATAGTGTAGGTGTGCGTTTTTTATGTCCTCTAGTACATAGTGTAGGTGTGCGTTTTTTATGTCATCTAGTATATAATGTAGGTGTGCGTTTTCTATGTCCTCTAGTATATAATGTAGGTGTGCGTTTTCTATGTCCTCTAGTATATAACTTAGGTGTGCGTTTTCTATGTCCTCTAGTATATAACTTAGGTGTGCGTTTTCTATGTCCTCTAGTATATAACTTAGGTGTGTGTTTTCTATGTCCTCTAGTATATAATGTAGGTGTGCGTGTTCTATGTCCTCTAGTGTATAATGTAGGTGTGCGTTTTCTATGTCCGCTAGTATATAATGTACGTGTGCGTTTTCTATGTCCTCTAGTATATAATGTAGGTGTGCGTTTTCTATGTCTTCTAGTATATAATGTACGTGTGCGTTTTCTATGTTCTCTACTATATCAGCTGAATTAAATGTAATAAAATCTTGAAATAAATTACAGGTTTACGATTTACTAGTAATACCTATCAGATTGGTGTCAGTTCCGGGTTCGATACTCGGTCAGACCACGTATGGAGTGTCATTGAGCAAGGCACCTCACACACACTGCTTAGTACTGGTTAACCACTTAGGTCGGCCAGACCTGCCCAGGAAAACATAGCTAGGTCCCCGTAAGGGGTTTGTCTTTCATGGAACATACATACATACTATAATTATGTTGCTACTGTTGTAATATGTATAATTTCTAAACATATACAGTAAAACCTCCCATAAGTGAGGGGAAAGGCCATTTTGACTGCTTACTGGAGGTGACCTGTTAACGGAGGAACTCACATTTGATAGGAAATTCGGGAGGAATTTAACTGGCTCGTTCATTGTAGGTGGCCGTTTATTAGAGTTGATCGTTAGAGGAGGTTATACAGTACCACCTAGACTGTATATACTAGTAAGTAATGTTGTTTCTCACAGAGCTGTATATACAATTAGTCTTGGTATTTCAAGTCGATGATTGTTCCCCTCAAAGCTGTATATACAATTAGTCTTGGTATTTCAAGTCGATGATTGTTCCCCTCAGAGCTGTATATACAACTAGTCTTGGTATTTCAAGTCGATGATTGTTCCCCTCAGAGCTGTATATACAACTAGTCTTGGTATTTCAAGTCGGTGATTGTTCCCCTCAGAGCTGTATATACAACTAGTCTTGGTATTTCAAGTCGGTGATTGTTCCCCTCAGAGCTGTATATACAACTAGTCTTGGTATTTCAAGTAGGTGATTGTTCCCCTCATAGCTGTATATACAACTAGTCTTGGTATTTCAAGTCGGTGATTGTTCCCCTCAGAGCTGTATATACAACTAGTCTTGGTATTTCAAGTCGGTGATTGTTCCCCTCAGAGCTGTATATACAACTAGTCTTGGTATTTCAAGTCGGTGATTGTTCCCCTCAGAGCTGTATATACAACTAGTCTTGGTATTTCAAGTCGGTGATTGTTCCCCTCAGAGCTGTATATACAACTAGTCTTGTTATTTCAAGTCGATGATTGTTCCCCTCACAGCTGTATATACAACTAGTCTTGGTATTTCAAGTCGATGATTGTTCCCCTCACAGCTGTATATACAACTAGTCTTGGTATTTCAAGTCGGTGATTGTTCCCCTCAGAGCTGTATATACCACTAGTCTTGGTATTTCAAGCCGATGATTTTTCCCCTCAGTGCTGTATATACAACTAGTCTTGGTATTTCAAGTCGGTGATTGTTCCCCTCAGAGCTGTATATACCACTAGTCTTGGTATTTCAAGTCGGTGATTGTTCCCCTCAGTGCTGTATATACAACTAGTCTTGGTATTTCAAGCCGATGATTGTTCTCCTCAGTGCTGTATATACAACTAGTCTTGGTATTTCAAGCCGATGATTGTTCCCCGCAGTGCTGTATATACAACTAGTCTTGGTATTTCAAGTCGATGATTGTTCCCCTCAGAGATGTATAAATTATACAATTAGTCTTGGTATTTCAAGTCGATGATTGTTCCCCTCAAAGCTGTATATACCACTAGTCTTGGTATTTCAAGCCGATGATTTTTCCCCTCAGTGCTGTATATACAACTAGTCTTGGTATTTCAAGTCGGTGATTGTTCCCCTCAGAGCTGTATATACAACTAGTCTTGGTATTTCAAGTCGGTGATTGTTCCCCTCACAGCTGTATATACAACTAGTCTTGGTATTTCAAGTCGGTGATTGTTCCCCTCACAGCTGTATATACAACTAGTCTTGGTATTTCAAGTCGGTGATTGTTCCCCTAACAGCTGTATATACAACTAGTCTTGGTATTTCAAGTCGGTGATTGTTCCCCTCACAGCTGTATATACAACTAGTCTTGG
>CM026393.1:7296768-7370967 GCA_014843695.1 Archivesica marissinica
TATAGATATCTCGTTAAGTGCATGTATTCTACTGTGACCTATATAGATAGCTCGTTAAGCGCATGCATTCTACTGTGACCTATATAGATATCTCGTTAAGCGCATGCATTCTACTGTGACCTATATAGATATCTCGTTAAGCGCATGCATTCTACTGTGACCTATATAGATATCTCGTTAAGCGCATGCATTCTACTGTGACCTATATAGATAGCTCGTTAAGCGCATGCATTCTACTGTGACCTATATAGATATCTCGTTAAGCGCATGCATTCTACTGTGACCTATATAGATATCTCGTTAAGCGCATGCATTCTACTGTGACCTATATAGATATCTCGTTAAGCGCATGCATTCTACTGTGACCTATATAGATATCTCGTTAAGGGCATGCATTCTACTGTGACCTATATAGATAGCTCGTTAAGGGCATGCATTCTACTGTGACCTATATAGATATCTCGTTAAGCGCATGCATTCTACTGTGACCTATATAGATATCTCGTTAAGCGCATGCATTCTACTGTGACCTATATAGATATCTCGTTAAGGCATGCATTCTACTGTGACCATATAGATATCTCGTTAAGGGCATGCATTCTACTGTGACCTATATAGATATCTCGTTAAGCGCATGCATTCTACTGTGACCTATATAGATATCTCGTTAAGGGCATGTATTCTACTGTGACCTATTGATATCTCGTTAAGTGCATGTATTCTACTGTGACCATATATATATAGATAACTCGTTAAGGGCATGCATTCTACTGTGACCTATATATATATCTCGTTAAGCGCATGCATTCTACTGTGACCTATAGATATCTCGTTAAGCGCATGTATTCTACTGTGACCTATATAGATATCTCGTTAAGCGCATGCATTCTACTGTGACCTATATATAGCTCGTTAAGCGCATGCATTCTACTGTGACCTATAGATATCTCGTTAAGCGCATGCATTCTACTGTGACCTATATAGATATCTCGTTAAGCGCATGCATTCTACTGTGACCTATATATATCTCGTTAAGCGCATGCATTCTACTGTGACCTATATAGATATCTCGTTAAGGGCATGCATTCTACTGTGACCTATATATATCTCGTTAAGCGCATGCATTCTACTGTGACCTATATAGATATCTCGTTAAGCGCATGTATTCTACTGTGACCTATAGATATCTCGTTAAGTGCATGCATTCTACTGTGACCTATATAGATAGCTCGTTAAGCGCATGCATTCTACTGTGACCTATATAGATATCTCGTTAAGCGCATGCATTCTACTGTGACCTATATAGATATCTCGTTAAGCGCATGCATTCTACTGTGACCTATATAGATAGCTCGTTAAGCGCATGTATTCTACTGTGACCTATATAGATATCTCGTTAAGCGCATGTATTCTACTGTGACCTATATATATATCTCGTTAAGCGCATGCATTCTACTGTGACCTATATAGATATCTCGTTAAGCGCATGCATTCTACTGTGACCTATATAGATATCTCGTTAAGGGCATGCATTCTACTGTGACCTATATAGATATCTCGTTAAGGGCATGCATTCTACTGTGACCTATATAGATAGCTCGTTAAGCGCATGTATTCTACTGTGACCTATATAGATATCTCGTTAAGCGCATGTATTCTACTGTGACCTATAGATATCTCGTTAAGCGCATGTATTCTACTGTGACCTATATAGATATCTCGTTAAGGGCATGCATTCTACTGTGACCTATATATATCTCGTTAAGCGCATGCATTCTACTGTGACCTATAGATATCTCGTTAAGCGCATGCATTCTACTGTGACCTATATAGATAGCTCGTTAAGCGCATGCATTCTACTGTGACCTATATATATATATCTCGTTAAGCGCATGCATTCTACTGTGACCTATAGATATCTCGTTAAGCGCATGCATTCTACTGTGACCTATATAGATATCTCGTTAAGCGCATGCATTCTACTGTGACCTATATATATCTCGTTAAGCGCATGCATTCTACTGTGACCTATAGATATCTCGTTAAGCGCATGCATTCTACTGTGACCTATATAGATAGCTCGTTAAGCGCATGCATTCTACTGTGACCTATATATATATCTCGTTAAGCGCATGCATTCTACTGTGACCTATATAGATATCTCGTTAAGGGCATGCATTCTACTGTGACCTATTGATATCTCGTTAAGGGCATGCATTCTACTGTGACCTATATATATATATCTCGTTAAGCGCATGCATTCTACTGTGACCTATATAGATATCTCGTTAAGCGCATGCATTCTACTGTGACCTATAGATATCTCGTTAAGGGCATGCATTCTACTGTGACCTATATAGATATCTCGTTAAGGGCATGCATTCTACTGTGAACTATATAGATATCTCGTTAAGCGCATGCATTCTACTGTGACCTATATAGATATCTCGTTAAGCGCATGCATTCTACTGTGACCTATATAGATATCTCGTTAAGCGCATGCATTCTACTGTGACCTATATAGATATCTCGTTAAGCGCATGCATTCTACTGTGACCTATATATATCTAGTTACTGCATCACGTACATGGCAGACGAGTCAGTATTCCAGTGGTTAACATGCTGGACTGCGAATCCATGGATAGCAGTTCGATCTTGCGTCTGATCCTAATAATCACGGCATTTTAAACCGATCTCGAGGTCTCGTGTCGGTGCACGTAAAAGTACCAGATGCGACACTGGAGTGTGTCTCCGTCTGTATCATTGCACTATCCTCCAAACTCTAAAATGTATAATCTCTCCAGGAGGCGTCGCTCATATGGGCAACTGGTAGATACGTTAAATAAACTTAAAACACACACGCATCACGTACATACACGTACGTCCAACAGTATATAACGCCTGTTCATAACTATATATTTTGTCTCATTTATATGAAAAAGTTGACAGTTTCTTACGGAGGTTGGTGCACCCAAGTACTGGTTAACCGCTTGAGCCTGCCCAGGAAAGGTGTTGTTAGGTAAACTGCCCGTCGCTCAAATGGGAAACCGGTAGCGACGTTAAATAAACTTAAATAATAAATAATATAGATTTAGCACGGTTGCTTCAGATGCAGAATGTTAATATCATTAAATTTGATGTTTTGAATGGAACAGAAATAGTGACCAGCAGATTTTACATGTTTTAGCATACTTCATACAGATATTTTTCTTGATTCTGTTTTTATTTATTACGTAATGGACACTGCTTTAAAGCGACACCACATCGGTGAAAACGCAAATGTCTGCAGCATGTAATTTGCTGTTATATGGTATTGTTTTTTCCCTTCAAATAGTTGCCTCAAAAAATTGAGTATTTCAACAAATAAACAAACGCGGTTTGTTAACATAACAAAATAATGTAAATAGGGTCAACATCCATGCGTAATACAACGCGTTTATCCTGAATAACACGAGGTATGGTATATATGTACTGTGATATCTCACATGTGTGCCTTAGTTAAATTATCTCTAAACGAAAGTATCGCGTGTTTAGTATTGACTCCAATGATAAACAAACGTCAACTCAAGAGCGCGAATGACCGTTATATGAAATACTACTTTCACTTTTGAAAGTTTGTATACCACAAAACACTGTTTATTGGTTCAATGTTAGTGTTCGAATGTATTCAGAAGAATGTGTAGTAGCTATGCATTTATACGTGAGCACATTAATTTTATTTGCATTTTGCGATGTAATATCGCTTTAAAGTAAGCCCAAACGTTGCACCGATTCTCTAAATTTACATTTGTTAAAAATCTGTACACTATAACACCAATTCGCGTGTACTTTATATGATAATTTAAAACAGCAATTCACGTGTTTCACGTGTACTATGACGCTAATTCGATTGTACTTTATATTGTAACTTAAAACAGCAATTCACGTGTTTCATGTGTACGATGACTCTAATTCGATTGTACTTTATGCTATAACAATCAGTACATTTGCTAAGTAGGATCTGTAGTTCAGTGGTAACATGCTGGACTGGTAATCCAGGGATCGTAGGTTCAATCCACCAACTGACCCTAATAAAATTAACAGTCTTTCGGGATGGGACTTTAAACCGAGGTCTCGTGTCGGTGCTTTACACCGTGCACGTAAAAGATCCAGTGGAAACTCTGGACTGGGTCTCTATCTGTATCATTGCACTATCCTCCAATAATCTAAAATGACTAATCTCTTTAGGGAGCGTCGTATGGGCAACCGGTAACGACGATAAATAAACGTAAAACACACACACATTGGCTAGGTTGTCAACGCCCAAATCAGTTCGTTACTCTTGGACATTACACGTGATAAAGATATGTATTGTATTTGTGAATACACACGCGGTGATGTGTTTTTACGTTTATTTATCGTCGCTACCGGTTGCCCATATGAGCGACGCCTCCTGAAGAGATTAGTTATTTTAGATTTTGGAGGATAGTGCAATGATACAGACAGAGACCCATTCCAGAATCTCCTCTGGTTCTTTTACGTGCACGGTGTAAAGCACCGACACGAGACCTCGGTTTAACGTCCCATCTGAAAGACTGTTAATTTTATTAGGGTCAGACGGGGGATAGAACCTGCGATCCCTGGATTACCAGTCCAGCGTGTTACCACTGGACTACATATCCGCCTGTCGCGCGGTGATATACAGTGTAGCAGCATATATATCAATAAGATAATGCTTATCAAAATCAAATCAAATTTTAATTCTAATTTGCATAAAACATATAAATAACCACACACATACTATTTACAAAATCAGAATACGTGTTCGTTTACGTCGGACTATATCCTGGAACTACATATGGGTGATACGCCGGAAGTAAGGTTGTCATGGCTGATGTACACTGTGAAGCTGAGGCTGAATCATGCTGGAGCATGCGCAGAATGTTGCATGCAGCAAAACTCTCCGATTTTGAATCCCGAACCTCGGCGTCACGTACACGGTCACGTTTGTATTTTGTTCTTCGGTTCTGGAACCACACCTTTACCTGCAGCGAACAAAACAAAGAAAAACCCAATAGTAAATATGTACCTATTTAATGTATGATATTCTGATGACGTATTGCGTCAGACGTGCACTATAATAGTACAGTATCTACCTTGCCTAATGCATGTTATGGTTTAAATGGTATGCATGTGTCAGCAGTTTGTATATGTATTGTTTGTTTTTACATAGTACGCAATTTTCAAAATGATATGGCATATCTTGTAGAAAAATGTTTGCAATTGAAATTGGGTAGAAATAAGAAGTTATGCGAATTTAGACATTAACACGAGGTCAATCGGAAATAAGTGACATATCTAATTGTTCTTCCGTCTGGGGATGGTACATGATGTGGATGGTACATGATGTGGATGGTACATGATATGGATGGTACATGATATGGATGGTACATGATGTGGATGGTACATGATATGGATGGTACATGATGTGGATAGTACATGATATGGATTGTACATGATGTGGATAGTACATGATATGGATTGTACATGATGTGGATGGTACATGATGTGGATGGTACATGATGTGGATGGTACATGATATGGATGGTACATGATATGGATGGTACATGATATGGATGGTACATGATATGGATGGTACATGATGTGGATGGTACATGATATGGATAGTACATGATATGGATGGTACATGATGTGGATCGTACATGATGTGGACGGTAAATGATGTGGATGGTACATGATATGGATGGTACATGATGTGGATGGTACATGATGTGGATGGTACATGATGTGGATCGTACATGATGTGGACGGTAAATGATGTGGATGGTACATGATATGGATGGTACATGATGTGGATGGTACATGATGTGGATGGTACATGATATGGATGGTACATGATATGGATGGTACATGATATTGATGGTACATGATGTGGATGGTACATGATATGGATGGTACATGATATGGATGGGACATGATATGGATGGTACATAATGTGGATGGTACATGATGTGGATGGTACATGATGTGGATGGTACATGCTATGGATGGTACATGATATGGATGGTACATAATGTGGATGGTACATGATGTGGATGGTACATAATGTGGATGGTACATGATATGGATGGTACATGATATGGATGGTACATAATATGGATGGTACATGATATGGATGGTACATGATACGGATGGAATATTTTAAATGTTTTGAATTTTAATTTCGAAGTATAATGATACTGTTGGTTACTGCAACTTTTTTTGACTAATTAGTTTACTGAATGATATGTATGTATGCATACAGGGACCTACGAGCGTCTGGTTATCCTAGGCCAGGCCAATTTCTCAAGGAGAGACAACCTCACCCCCTGGAGAGACACATGCAGAGGTACTTCTTAGTTACGTTATTAAGTGTTACATATTTATAACAGAAGACATTTGGAAATGAAATGTTGCTATAATTGTCAGTCAAGAGAGTTGGTGATGTTTCCAAGATTTATCATTTCAGTGCTATAAATTGTCCTCTTTATTGAGAATTTCTTCTTAGGGGGGGGGGGTGTCAAAATATGGAAAAATAAATATTGCCAGAGTTGGTCTATGGGTGTTCAGACAAGATATTGTTTCACTTTTTATGTGGGATGATTTTTTCCCAGTATGTTTGCAGTTTTCCACTCACAGTCCTGCATAAAAATGTGTATATCTTCATGTCAACTTCCGCTGTTTTCAGTTGATATTTTTGATGCATCTTGGTGTGTTTTCATGAAAGATAAATAACTTCACTGTTGTTGAGTTTTCATGAAAGATAAATAACTTCACATGATGGTACACTACAGCAGCAGGGTTGTAGGTTACTGTTGGTACACTACAGCAGCAGGGGTGTAGGTTACTGTTGGTACACTACAGCATCAGGGGTGTAGGTTACTGTTGGTACACTACAGCAGCAGGGTTGTAGGTTACTGTTGGTACACTACAGCAGCAGGGGTGTAGGTTACTGTTGGTACACTACAGCAGCAGGGGTGTAGGTTACTGTTGGTACACTAGAGCAGCAGGGGTGTAGGTTACTGTTGGTACACTACAGCAGCAGGGGTGTATGTTACAGTTGGTACATGTGGGACTGCACACTTAAATACATGTTACTACTGCACACTTAAATACATGTGCAACTGCACACTTAAATACAAGTGTGACTGCACACTTAAATACATGTGCAACTGCACACTTAAATACATGTGCAGCTCTACTATCAGAATCCATGTGTACACTACAGTGCGCTCTACTATCAGAATCCATGTGTACACTACAGTGCGCTCTACTATCAGAATCCATGTGTACACTACAGTGCGCTCTACTATCAGAATCCATGTGTACACTACAGTATAGCTCTACTATCAGAATCCATGTGTACACTACAGTGCGCTCTACTATCAGAATCCATGTGTACACTACAGTATAGCTCTACTATCAGAATCCATGTGTACACTACAGTATAGCTCTACTATCAGAATCCATGTGTACACTACAGTGCGCTCTACTATCAGAATCCATGTGTACACTACAGTATAGCTCTACTATCAGAATCCATGTGTACACTACAGTATAGCTCTACTATCAGAATCCATGTGTACACTACAGTATAGCTCTACTATCAGACTCCATGTGGTACATGTGTGTACGTTCTATGTACGAGTGTATTGATCTGTTATTGCTCTCCACGTGTGTATTGATCTGTTATTGCTCTCCACGTGTGTATTGATCTGTTATTGCTCTCCATGTGTGTATTGATCTGTTATTGCTCTCCACGTGTGTATTGATTTGTTATTGCTCTCCACGTGTGTATTGATCTGTTATTGCTCTCCACGTGTGTATTGATCTGTTATTGCTCTCCACGTGTGTATTGATCTGTTATTGCTCTCCACGTGTGTATTGATCTGTTATTGCTATCCACGTGTGTATTGATCTGTTATTGCTCTCCACGTGTGTATTGATCTGTTATTGCTCTCCACGTGTGTATTGATCTGTTATTGCTCTCCACGTGTGTATTGATCTGTTATTGCTCTCCACGTGTGTATTGATCTGTTATTGCTCTCCACGTGTGTATTGGTCTAATATTGCTCTCCACGTGTGTATTGATCTGTTATTGCTCTCCACGTGTGTATTGATCTGTTATTGCTCTCCGCGTGTGTATGGATGGATGAAGACCCGGGGTGCCAAACAATATTTCACACACAGACGGGTACCCGGGTTGAACCACCAACCTTTCGCAAACCAGCTGGATAGTTTCCACCTATGAAAGAGTTCGGCATCATCAGTTGGATTCCAGCGGTTAATGGAAAAGCGATCGATGTGTAGTCAACGACCTAACCACTCGTCTACCGGGGAATTAATTTTCATTTAAAACGCATATCACATATAACTGTTAAGAAAACGACAGATCTCCTACACAGATTATAATAAGGAAATACAAAAAACAACATTATTTGACTTTCAGTTATTTATTGGCGAATAAAACATGGTATGGAGTTCTGACGCGTAGGAATTAACCATGCAGGGACTACGACTAAGTTGTTAATTCCGGCGCCCGTTCAGGACGGCAAACCATGCTTTATTCGATGATAAATAGCGCAAATACAAATATTATTCTGAGTTCAACATGACCAAAATATCCAAAAAGCGCAAAATGCTTGGTGTTATTTTTTTAGAAAGCGTAAAAGACGTCACAAAACTACATAAATGCTAGCAAAATGACGCCAAGTTTGACATAACGCGCTAAACCATGTTTTATGTCAGATTTAAGCACGGTAAATTCTTTCTTTGTGTATATCCTACAGACAAAATGCCGAGTCATGTTAGAATTTTAAATACTGAAACTTGACTAAGTGTCTAGGAACTGGGAGATGTTCAATCTATGTTGTACAAGTATGAAACTATGTCAAACTCTGGCAAAACGCAACCCTGTTTGTAAACACATTGTACTGTACAGTGTACACGTTTTAATTAAATACGTCATGTTCGAGTAAGATCTATTTGGATTGAACGACTCATGATCCAGATAAGAGACATATTCTCGGCTCACTGTCATAATAACGTTCTAATAGTCAACATGATCTATATTGTGTTCTATATCAGTCGTAGCATTTTGTAGATTGCATATCTAAGTAAAGTAGGTTTGTTGTAAGAGAGCTTGTGTGGACATTAGCACACGCCCTGGTTCCTATCTACACGTGTATATAGTCAGATACAGAGCGTGTGTGAACATTAGTACAAGCCCTGGTACCTATCTACACGCATATACAGTCAGCTGCCAAGCGTGTGTGGACATTAGTACAAGCCCTGGTTCCTATCTACACGCATATACAGTCAACTACAGAACGTGTGTGGACATTAGTACAAGCCCTGGTTCCTATCTACACGTCTATACAGCCAGTTACAGGGCGTATGTGGACATTAGTACAAGCCTTGGTTCCTATCTACACGTCTATACAGCCAGTTACAGGGCGTATGTGGACATTAGTACAAGCCCTGGTTCCTATATACACGTGTATACAGTCAGCTACAGAGCGTGTGTGAACATTAGTACAAGCCATGGTTCCTATATACGCGTATATACAGTCAGCTACAGAGCGTGTGTGGACATTAGTACATTCCCTGGTTCCTATCTAAACGCATATACAGTCAGCTACAAAGCGTGTGTGGACATTCGTACAAGCCCTGGTTCCTATCTACACGTGTATACAGTCAGGTACAGAGCGTGTGTGGACATTAGTACAAACCCTGGTTCCTATCTACACGTGTATACAGTCAGGTACAGAGCGTGTGTGGACATTAGTACAAGCCCTGGTTCCTATCTACACGTGTATACAGTCAGCTACAGAGCGTGTGTGGACATTAGTACAGGCCCTGGTTCCTATCTACACGCATATACAGTCAGCTACTGAGCGTGTGTGGACATTAGTACAAGCCCTGGTTTCTATCTACGCGCATAAACAGTCAGCTACCAAGCGTGTGTGGACATTAGCATACGCCTTGGTTACTATCTACACGTGTATAGAGTCAGGTACAGAGCGTGTGTGGACATTAGTACAAGCCCAGGTTCCTATCTACACGTGTATACAGCCAGGTACAGAGCGTGTGTGGACATTAGTACAAGCCCTGGTTCCTATATACGCGTATATTCAGTCAGCTACCAAGCGTGTGTGGACATTAGTACAAGCCCTGGTTCCTATCTACACGCGTATACAATCAGCTACAAAGCGTGTGTGGACATTAGTAAAAGCCCTGGTTCCTATCTACGCGCGTATACAGTCAACTACAGAGCGTGTGTGGACATTAGTACAAGCCCTGATACGTATCTACACGTCTATACAGCCAGTTACAGAGCGTGTGTGGACATTAGTACAAGCCCTGATTCCTATATACACGTGTATACAGTCAGCTACAGAGCGTGTGTGGACATTAGTACAAAGCCTGGTTCCTATCTACACGTGTATACAGTCAGGTACAGAGCATGTGTGGACATTAGTACAAGCCCTGGTTCCTATCTACACGTGTATACAGTCAGCTACAGAGCGTGTGTGGACATTAGTACAAGCCCTGGTTCCTATCTACACGCATATACAGTCAGCTACAGAGCGTGTGTGGACATTAGTACAAGCCCTGGTTTCTATCTACGCGCATAAACAGTCAGCTACCAAGCGTGTGTGGACATTAGCACACGACCTGGTTCCTATATACACGTGTATATGTCAGCTACAGAGCGTGAGTGGACATAAGTACAAGCCCTGGTTACTATCTACACGTGTATACAGTCAGGTACAGAGCGTGTGTGGACATTAGTACAAGCCCAGGTTCCTATCTACACGTGTATACAGCCAGGTACAGAGCGTGTGTGGACATTAGTACAAGCACTGGTTCCTATATACGCGTATATACAGTCAGCTACCAAGCGTGTGTAGACATTAGTACAAGCCCTGGTTCCTATCTACACGCGTATACAATCAGCTACAAAGCGTGTGTGGACATTAGTCCAAGCCCTGGTTCCTATCTACACGTGTATACAGTCAGCTACAGGGCGTGTGTGGACATTAGCACAAGCCCTGGTTCCTATCTACACGTGTATATAGTCAGGGAGCAAGCGCGTGTGGACATTAGTACAAGTCCTGGTTCCTATCTACACGTGTATACAATCAGGTACAGAGCGTGTGTGGACATTCGTACAAGCCCTGGTTCCTATCTACATGTGTATATAGTCAGCTACCAAGCGCGTGTGGACATTAGTATAAGGCCTGGTTCCTATCTACACGTGTAAACAGTCAGCTACAGAGCGTGTTTGGACATTAGTACAAGCCTTGGTTACTATCTACACGTGTATACAGTCAGCTACAGAGCGTGTTTGGACATTAGTACAAGCCTTGGTTCCTATCTACACGTGTATAAAGTTAGGTAAAGAGCATGTGTGGACATTAGTACAAGCCCTGGTTCCTATCTACACGTGTATACAGTCATTTACAGAGTGTGTGTGGATATTAGTACAAGCCCTGGTTCCTATCTACACGCATATAAAGTCAGTTACAGAGCGTGTGTGGACATTAGTACAAGCCCTGGTTCCTATATACCCGTGTATACAGTCAGTTACAGAGCGTGTGTGGACATTAGTACAAGCCCTGGTTCCTATATACACATGTGTACAGTCAGCTACAGAGCGTGTGTGGATATTAGTACAAGCCCTGGTTCCTATCTACACATGGGTACAGTCAGCTACAGAGCGTGTGTGGATATTAGTACAAGCCCTGGTTCCTATCTACACGCATATAAAGTCAGTTACAGAACGTGTGTGAACATAAGTACAAGCCCTGGTTCCTATCTACACGTGTATACAGTCAGCTACAGAGCGTGTGTGGACATTAGTACAAGCCCTGGTTCCTATCTACACATGTGTACAGTCAGCTACAGAGCGTGTTTGGACATTAGCACAAGCCCTGGTTCCTATCTACACGTATATACAGCCAGTTACAGAGCGTGTGTCGACATTAGTACAAGCCCTGGTTCCTATCTACACGTCTATACAGCCAGTTACAGAGCGTGTGTGGACATTAGTACAAGCCCTGGTTCCTATCTACACGTATATACAGTCAGGTAGAGAGCGTGTGTGGACATTAGTACAAGCCCTGGTTCCTATCTACACGTCTATACAGCCAGTTACAGAGCGTGTGTGGACATTAGTACAAGCCCTGGTTCCTATCTACACGTGTATACAGTCAGCTTCCAAACGAGTGTGGACATTAGCACAAGCCATGGTTTCTATCTACACGTGTATATAGTCAGCTACAGAGCGTGTGTAAACATTAGTACAAGCCCTGGTTCCTATCTACACGCATATACAGTCAGCTGCCAAGCGTGTGTACATTAGTACAAGCCCTGGTTCCTATCTACACGCGTATACAGTAAACTACAGAACGTGTGTGGACATTAGTACAAGCCCTGGTTCCTATCTACACGTCTATACAGCCAGTTACAGTGCGTATGTGGACATTAGTACAAGTCCTGGTTCCTATATGCACGTGTATACAGTCAGCTACAGAGCGTGTGTGGACATTAGTACAAGCCCTGGTTCCTATCTACACGTGTATACAGTCAGCTACAGAGCTTGTGTGGACATTAGTACAATCCCTGGTTCCTATCTAAACGCATATACAGTCAGCTACAGAGCGTGTGTGGACATTCGTACAAGCCCTGATTCCTATCTACACATGTGTAAAGTCAGCTACAGAGCGTGTTTGGACATTAGCACAAGCCCTGGTTCCTATCTACACGTATATACAGCCAGTTACACAGCGTGTGTCGACATTAGTACAAGCCCTGGTTCCTATCTACACGTCTATACAGCCAGTTACAGAGCGTGTGTGGACATTAGTACAAGCCCTGGTTCCTATCTACACGTATATACAGTCAGGTACAGAGCGTGTGTGGACATTAGTACAAGCCCTGGTTCCTATCTACACGCGTATACAATCAGCTACAAAGCGTGTATGGACATTAGTACAAGCCCTGGTTCCTATCTAAGCGCGTATACAGTCAACTACAGAGCGTGTGTGGACATTAGTACAAGCCCTGGTTCGTATCTACACGTCTATACAGCCAGTTACAGAGCGTGTGTGGACATTAGTACAAGCCCTGATTCCTATATACACGTGTATACAGTCAGCTACAGAGCGTGTGTGGACATTAGTACAAACCCTGGTTCCTATCTACACGTGTATACAGTCAGGTACAGAGCATGTGTGGACATTAGTTCAAGCCCTGGTTCCTATCTACACGTGTATACAGTCAGCTACAGAGCGTGTGTGGACATTAGTACAAGCCCTGGTTCCTATCTACACGCATACACAGTCAGCTACAGAGCGTGTGTGGACATTAGTACAAGCGCTGGTTTCTATCTACGCCCATAAAGAGTCAGCTACCAAGCGTCTGTGGACATTAGCACACGCACTGGTTCCTATCTACACGTGTATATGTCAGCTACAGAGCGTGTGTGGACATTAGTACAAACGCTTGTTACTATCTACACGTGTATACAGTCAGGTACAGAGCGTGTGTGGACATTAGTACAAGCCCTGGTTCCTATCTACAGGTCTATACTGCCAGTTACAGAGCGTGTGTGGACATTAGTACAAGCCCTGGTTCCTATCTACACGTGTATACAGTCAGCTACAAAGCGCGTGTGGACATTAGTACAAGCCCTGGTTCCTATCTACACGTGTATACAGTCAGCTACAGAGCGTGTGTGGACATTAGTACAAGCCCTGGTTCCTATCTACACGTATATACAGTCAGCTACAAGCGTGTGTGGACATTAGTACAAGCCCTGGTTCCTATCTACACGCGTATACAGTCAACTACAGAACGTGTGTGGACATTAGTACAAGCCCTGGTTCCTATCTACACGTCTATACAGCCAGTTACAGAGCGTATGTGGACATTAGTACAAGTCCTGGTTCCTATATACACGTGTATACAGTCAGCTACAGAGCGTGTGTGGACATTAGTACAAGCCCTGGTTCCTATCTACACGTGTATACAGTCAGCTACAGAGCGTGTGTGGACATTAGTACAAGCCCTGGTTCCTATCTAACGCATATACAGTCAGCTACAGAGCGTGTGTGGACATTAGTACAAGCCCTGGTTCCTATCTACACGTGTATACAGTCAGGTACAGAGCGTGTGTGGACATTAGTACAAGCCCAGGTTCCTATCTACACGTGTATACAGCCAGGTACAGAGCGTGTGTGGACATTAGTACAAGCCCTGGTTCCTATATACGCGTATATACAGTCAGCTACCAAGCGTGTGTGGACATTAGTACAAGCCCTGGTTCCTATCTACACGCGTATACAGTCAGCTACAAAGCGTGTGTGGACATTAGTACAAGCCCTGGTTCCTATCTACGCGCGTATACAGTCAACTACAGAGCGTGTGTGGACATTAGTACAAGCCCTGGTTCGTATCTACACGTCTATACAGCCAGTTACAGAGCGTGTGTGGACATTAGTACAAGCCCTGATTCCTATATACACGTGTATACAGTCAGCTACAGAGCGTGTGTGGACATTAGTACAAACCCTGGTTCCTATCTACACGTGTATACAGTCAGGTACAGAGCGTGTGTGGACATTAGTACAAGCCCTGGTTCCTATCTACACGTGTATACAGTCAGCTACAGAGCGTGTGTGGACATTAGTACAAGCCCTGGTTCCTATCTACACGCATATACAGTCAGCTACAGAGCGTGTGTGGACATTAGTACAAGCCCTGGTTCCTATCTACACGTGTAAACAGTCAGCTACAAAGCGTGTGTGGACATTAGTACAAGCCCTGGTTCCTATATACACGTGTATAAGTCAGCTACAGAGCGTGTGTGGACATTAGTACAAGCCCTGGTTCCTATCTACACGTGTATACAGTCAGCTACAGAGCGTGTGTGGACATTAGTACAAGCCCTGGTTCCTATCTACACGTGTATACAGCCAGGTACAGAGCGTGTGTGGACATTAGTACAAGCCCTGGTTCCTATATACACGTATATACAGTCAGCTACCAAGCGTGTGTGGACATTAGTACAAGCCCTGGTTCCTATCTACACGCGTATACAGTCAGCTACAGAGCGTGTGTGGACATTAGTCCAAGCCCTGGTTCCTATCTACACGTGTATACAGTCAGCTACAGGGCGTGTGTGGACATTAGCACAAGCCCTGGTTCCTATCTACACGTGTATATAGTCAGCTACAAGCGCGTGTGGACATTAGTACAAGTCCTGGTTCCTATCTACACGTGTATACAGTCAGGTACAGAGCGTGTGTGGACATTCGTACAAGCCCTGGTTCCTATCTACACGTGTATATAGTCAGCTACCAAGCGCGTGTGGACATTAGTACAAGCCCTGGTTCCTATCTACACGTGTATACAGTCAGCTACAGAGCGTGTTTGGACATTAGTACAAGCCCTGGTTCCTATCTACACGTGTATAAAGTCAGGTACAGAGCGTGTGTGGACATTAGTACAAGCCCTGGTTCCTATCTACACGTGTATACAGTCAGTTACAGAGTGTGTGTGGATATTAGTACAAGCCCTGGTTCCTATCTACACACATATAAAGTCAGTTACAGAGCGTGTGTGGACATTAGTACAAGCCCTGGTTCCTATCTACACGTGTATACAGTCAGTTACAGAGTGTGTGTGGATATTAGTACAAGCCCTGGTTCCTATCTACACACATATAAAGTCAGTTACAGAGCGTGTGTGGACATTAGTACAAGCCCTGGTTCCTATCTACACGTGTATACAGTCAGTTACAGAGCGTGTGTGGACATTAGTACAAGCCCTGGTTCCTATATACACGTGTATACAGTCAGCTACAGAGCGTGTGTGGACATTAGTACAAGCCCTGGTTCCTATCTACACATGTGTACAGTCAGCTACAGAGCGTGTTTGGACATTAGCACAAGCCCTGGTTCCTATCTACACGTATATACAGCCAGTTACAGAGCGTGTGTGGACATGAGTACAAGCCCTGGTTCCTATCTACACGTCTATACAGCCAGTTACAGAGCGTGTGTGGACATTAGTACAAGCCCTGGTTCCTATCTACCCGTGTATACAGTCAGATACAGAGCGTGTGTGGACATTAGTACAAGCCCTGGTTCCTATCTACCCGTGTATACAGTCAGATACAGAGCGTGTGTGGACATTAGTACAAGCCATCGTTCCTATATACGTGTATACAGTCAGCTACAGAGCGTGTGTGGACAATAGTACAAGCCCTGGTTCCTATCTACACGTCTATACAGCCAGTTACAGAGCCTGTGTGGACATTAGTACAAGCCCTGGTTCCTATCTACACGTGTATATAGTCAGCTACAGAGCGTGTGTGAACATTAGTACAAGCCCTGGTTCCTATCTACACGCATATACAGTCAGCTGCCAAGCGTGTGTGGACATTAGTACAAGCCCTGGTTCCTATCTACACCCGTATACAGTCAACTACAGAGCGTGTGTGAACATTAGTACAAGCCCTGGTTCCTATCTACACGCATATACAGTCAGCTGCCAAGCGTGTGTGGACATTAGTACAAGCCCTGGTTCCTATCTACACGCGTATACAGTCAACTACAGAACGTGTGTGGACATTAGTACAAGCCCTGGTTCCTATCTACACGTCTATACAGCCAGTTACAGAGCGTATGTGGACATTAGTGCAAGTCCTGGTTCCTATATACACGTGTATACAGTCAGCTACAGAGCGTGTGTGGACATTAGTACAAGCCCTGGTTCCTATCTACACGTCTATACAGCCAGTTACAGAGCGTGTGTGGACATTAGTACAAGCCCTGGTTCCTATCTACACGTATATACAGTCAGCTACAGAGCGTGTTTGGACATTAGTACAAGCCTTGGTTCCTATCTACACGTGTATAAAGTTAGGTACAGAGCGTGTGTGGACATTAGTACAAGCCCTGGTTCCTATTTACACGTGTATACAGTCAGTTACAGAGTGTGTGTTGATATTAGTACAAGCCCTGGTTCCTATCTACACGCATATAAAGTCAGTTTCAGAGCGTGTGTGGACATTAGTACAAGCCCTGGTTCCTATCTACACGTGTATACAGTCAGTTACAGAGTGTGTGTGGACATTAGTACAAGCCCTGGTTCCTATATACACGTGTATACAGTCAGCTACAGAGCGTGTGTGGACATTAGTTCAAGCCCTTGTTCCTATCTACACATGTGTACAGTCAGCTACAGAGCGTGTTTGGACATTAGCACAAGCCCTGGTTCCTATCTACACGTATATACAGCCAGTTACAGAGCGTGTGTCGACATTAGTACAAGCCCTGGTTCCTATCTACACGTCTATACAGCCAGTTACAGAGCCTGTGTGGACATTAGTACAAGCCCTGGTTCCTATCTACACGTATATACAGTCAGGTACAGAGCGTGTGTGGACAATAGTACAAGCCCTGGTTCCTATCTACACGTGTAAATAGTCAGCTACAGAGCGTGTGTGAACATTGGTACAAGCCCTGGTTCCTATCTACAGGCATATACAGTCAGCTGCCAAGCGTGTGTGAACATTAGTCCAAGCCCTGGTTCCTATCTACACGCGTATACAGTCAACTACAGAACGTGTGTGGACATTAGTACAAGCCCTGGTTCCTATCTACACGTCTATACAGCCAGCTACAGAGCGTATGAGGACATTAGTGCAAGTCCTGGTTCCTATATACACGTGTATACAGTCAGCTACAGAGCGTGTGTGGACATTAGTTCAAGCCCTGGTTCCTATCTACACATGTGTACAGTCAGCTACAGAGCGTGTTTGGACATTAACACAAGCACTGGTTCCTATCTACACGTATATACAGCCAGTTACAGAGCGTGTGTCGACATTAGTACAAGCCCTGGTTCCTATCTACACGTCTATACAGCCAGTTACAGAGCGTGTGTGGACATTAGTACAAGCCCTGGTTCCTATCTACACGTATATACAGTCAGGTACAGAGCGTGTGTGGACAATAGTACAAGCCCTGGTTCCTATCTACACGTGTAAATAGTCAGCTACAGAGCGTGTGTGAACATTGGTACAAGCCCTGGTTCCTATCTACAGGCATATACAGTCAGCTGCCAAGCGTGTGTGAACATTAGTCCAAGCCCTGGTTCCTATCTACACGCGTATACAGTCAACTACAGAACGTGTGTGGACATTAGTACAAGCCCTGGTTCCTATCTACACGTCTATACAGCCAGCTACAGAGCGTATGAGGACATTAGTGCAAGTCCTGGTTCCTATATACACGTGTATACAGTCAGCTACAGAGCGTGTGTGGACATTAGTTCAAGCCCTGGTTCCTATCTACACATGTGTACAGTCAGCTACAGAGCGTGTTTGGACATTAACACAAGCACTGGTTCCTATCTACACGTATATACAGCCAGTTACAGAGCGTGTGTCGACATTAGTACAAGCCCTGGTTCCTATCTACACGTCTATACAGCCAGTTACAGAGCGTGTGTGGACATTAGTACAAGCCCTGGTTCCTATCTACACGTATATACAGTCAGCTACAGAGCGTGTGTGGACATTAGTACAAGCCCTGGTTCCTATCTACACGTCTATACAGCCAGTTACAGAGCGTGTGTGGACATTAGTACAAGCCATGGTTCCTATCTACACGTGTATACAGTCAGCTTCCAAACGAGTGTGGACATTAGCACAAGCCAACGTTCCTATCTACACGTGTATATAGTCAGCTACAGAGCGTGTGTGAACATTAGTACAAGCCCTGGTTCCTATCTACACGCATATACAGTCAGCTGCCAAGCGTGTGTGGACATTAGTACAAGCCCTGGTTCCTATCTACACGCGTATACAGTCATCTACAGAACGTGTGTGGACATTAGTACAAGCCCTGGTTCCTATCTACACGTCTATACAGCCAGATACAGAGCGTATGTGGACATTAGTGCAAGTCCTGGTTCCTATATACACGTGTATGCAGTCAGCTACAGAGCGTGTGTGGACATTAGTACAAGCCCTGGTTCCTATCTGCACGTGTATACAGTCAGCTACAGAGCGTGTGTGGACATTAGTACAATCCCTGGTTCCTATCTAAACGCATATACAGTCAGCTACAGAGCGTGTGTGGACATTCGTATAAGCCCTGGTTCCTATCTACACGTGTATACAGTCAGGTACATAGCGTGTGTGGACATTAGTACAAGCCCAGGTTCCTATATACGCGTATATACAGTCAGCTACCAAGCGTGTGTGGACATTAGTACAAGCCCTGGTTCCTATCTACACGCGTATACAGTCAGCTACAGAGCGTGTGTGGACATTAGTACAAGCCCTGGTTCCTATCTTCGCGCGTATACAGTCAACTACAGAGCGTGTGTGGACATTAGTACAAGCCCTGATTCCTATATACACGTGTATACAGTCAGCTACAGAGCGTGTGTGGACATTCGTACAAACCCTGGTTCCTATCTACACGTGTATACAGTCAGTTACAGAGCGTGTGTGGACATTAGTACAAGCCCTGGTTCCTATCTGCACGTGTATACAGTCAGCTACAGAGCGTGTGTGGACATTAGTACAATCCCTGGTTCCTATCTAAACGCATATACAGTCAGCTACAGAGCGTGTGTGGACATTCGTACAAGCCCTGGTTCCTATCTACACGTGTATACAGTCAGGTACATAGCGTGTGTGGACATTAGTACAAGCCCAGATTCCTATCTACACGTGTATACAGCCAGGTTCAGAGCGTGTGTGGACATTAATACAAGCCCTGGTTCCTATATACGCGTATATACAGTCAGCTACCAAGCGTGTGTGGACATTAGTACAAGCCCTGGTTCCTATCTACACGCGTATAAAGTCAGCTACAGAGCGTGTGTGGACATTAGTACAAGCCCTGGTTCCTATCTACACGCATATACAGTCAGCTACCAAGCGTGTGTGGACATTAGCACAAGCCCTGGTTCCTATATACACGTGTATATGTCAGCTACAGAGCGTGTGTGGACACTAGTCCAAGCCCTGGTTCCTATCTACACGTGTATACAGTCAGCTACAGGGCGTGTGTGGACATTAGCACAAGCCCTGGTTCCTATCTACACGTGTATATAGTCAGCTACCAAGCGCGTGTGGACATTAGTACAAGTCCTGGTTCCTATCTACACGTGTATACAGTCAGCTACAGAGCGTGTTTGGACATTAGTACAAGCCCTGGTTCCTATCTACACGTGTATAAAGTCAGGTACAGAGCGTGTGTGGACATTAGTACAAGCCCTGGTTCCTATCTACACGTGTATACAGTCAGTTACAGAGTGTGTGTGGATATTAGTACAAGCCCTGGTTCCTATCTACACACATATAAAGTCAGTTACAGAGCGTGTGTGGACATTAGTACAAGCCCTGGTTCCTATCTACACGTGTATACAGTCAGTTACAGAGTGTGTGTGGATATTAGTACAAGCCCTGGTTCCTATCTACACACATATAAAGTCAGTTACAGAGCGTGTGTGGACATTAGTACAAGCCCTGGTTCCTATCTACACGTGTATACAGTCAGTTACAGAGTGTGTGTGGATATTAGTACAAGCCCTGGTTCCTATCTACACACATATAAAGTCAGTTACAGAGCGTGTGTGGACATTAGTACAAGCCCTGGTTCCTATCTACACGTGTATACAGTCAGTTACAGAGCGTGTGTGGACATTAGTACAAGCCCTGGTTCCTATATACACGTGTATACAGTCAGCTACAGAGCGTGTGTGGACATTAGTACAAGCCCTGGTTCCTATCTACACATGTGTACAGTCAGCTACAGAGCGTGTTTGGACATTAGCACAAGCCCTGGTTCCTATCTACACGTATATACAGCCAGTTACAGAGCGTGTGTGGACATGAGTACAAGCCCTGGTTCCTATCTACACGTCTATACAGCCAGTTACAGAGCGTGTGTGGACATTAGTACAAGCCCTGGTTCCTATCTACCCGTGTATACAGTCAGATACAGAGCGTGTGTGGACATTAGTACAAGCCCTGGTTCCTATCTACCCGTGTATACAGTCAGATACAGAGCGTGTGTGGACATTAGTACAAGCCATCGTTCCTATATACGTGTATACAGTCAGCTACAGAGCGTGTGTGGACATTAGTACAAGCCCTGGTTCTTATCTACACGTATATACAGTCAGTTACAGAGCGTGTTTAGACATTAGTACAAACCCTGGTTCCTCTATCTCGTTTAAAAAGGGCGAAATTATTTCCATATTGTCATTTTTATGAACCCCATGTGCCCCATGCAAAGTATGCCCTAGCTACGCCACTGCATTAGTACAAGTTGTATATGTCGGAATGCTATAAATTTCGATCTATGAATCATAGATATTTTGTTTGTTTCAGTATTTGGTCGAATTTTAATTCATGGAATGGACATTGAACGCATTATTATCACACAAATACCGAGTATAATAGCTTTCTATGTTCATACGTGAAATATTATTCGTGCAACGCAGTGGAATAATAAAATACGTTATACCATTGAGCTACCAACCAGTGGAATAATAGAATACGTTATACCATTGAGCTATCTACACGTGGAATAATAAACTACGTTATACCATTGGGCTATCTACACGTGGAATAATAAAATACGTTATACCACTGGGCTACCAACCAGTGGAATAATAGAATACGTTATACCATTGAGCTATCTACACGTGGAATAATACAATACGTTATACCATTGGGCTATCAACCAGTGGAATAATAAACTACGTATACCATTGGGCTATCTACCAGTGGAATAATAAACTACGTTACACCATTGAGCTGTCTACCAGTGGAATAATAAACTACGTTATACCATTGGGCTATCTACCAGTGGAATAATAAACTACGTTACACCATTGAGCTATCTACACGTGGAATAATAGAATACGTTATACCATTGGGCTATCTACACGTTGAATAATAAACTACGTTATACCATTGGGCTATCTACACGTGGAATAATAAAATACGTTATACCATTGAGCTATCAACCAGTGGAATAATAAAATACGTTATACCATTGAGCTATCAACACGTGGAATAATAAAATACGTTATACCATTGAGCTATCAACCAGTGGAATAATACAATACGTTATACCATTGAGCTATCAACCAGTGGAATAATAAAATACGTTATACCATTGAGCTGTCTACCAGTGGAATAATAAAATACGTTATACCATTGAGCTATCAACCAGTGGAATAATACAATACGTTATACCATTGAGCTATCAACCAGTGGAATAATACAATACGTTATACCATTGAGCTATCTACCAGTGGAATAATAAAATACGTTATACCATTGAAATATCTACCAGTGGAATAATAAAATACGTTATACCATTGAGCTATCAACCAATGGAATAATACAATACGTTATACCATTGAGATATCTACACCTGGAATAATAAAATACGTTATACCATTGAGCGATCTACCAGTGGAATAATACAATACGTTATTACCATTGAGCTATCAACCAGTGGAATAATAAACTACGTTATACCATTGAGCTATCTACCAAAAAAAAATACGTTATACCATTGAGCTATCAACCAGTGGAATAATAAAATACGTTATACCATTGAGCGATCTACCAGTGGAATAATAAACTACGTTATACCATTGAACTATCAACCAGTGGAATAATATGTCACTGGAAATCATAAAATAAAGACCGTTATTTACAGACAAAATCGTCCAAGGGAAATAACTGGAATTGGAAAAATAAACACGACTGACGGAGTAATGGTTACTGCATAACACCCTCCCCTTCGAAAAGTCATAGTAACCTCCCGACATGTCGTATACATACTGTAGTAACCTCCCGACATGTCGTACACATACTGTAGTAACCTCCCGACATGTCGTACATATACTGTAGTAACCTCCCGACATGTCGTACATATACTGTAGTAACCTCCCGACATGTCGTACAGATACTGTAGTAACCTCCGGACATGTCGTACATATACTGTAGTAACCTCCCGACATGTCGTACATATACTGTAGTAACCTCCCGACATGTCGTACATATACTGTAGTAACCTCCCGACATGTCGTACATATACTGTAGTAACCTCACGACATGTCGTACATATACTGTAGTAACCTCCCAACATGTCGTACATATACTGTAGTAACCTCCCGACATGTCGTACACATACTGTAGTAACCTCCGGACATGTCGTACATACTGTAGTAACCTCACGACATGTCGTACATACTGTAGTAACCTCACGACATATCGTACATACTGTAGTAACCTCCGGACATGTCGTACATACTGTAGTAACCTCACGACATGTCGTACATACTGTAGTAACCTCACGACATGTCGTACATACTGTAGTAACCTCCCGACATGTCGTACATATACTGTAGTAACCTCCCGACATGTCGTACATACTGTAGTAACCTCCCGACATGTCGTACATATACTGTAGTAACCTCCCGACTTGTCGTACACATACTGTAGTAACCTCCCGACATGTCGTACATATACTGTAGTAACCTCCCGACATGTCGTACATATACTGTAGTAACCTCCCGACATGACGTACACATACTGTAGTAACCTCCGGACATGTCGTACATACTGTAGTAACCTCCCGACATGTCGTACATACTGTAGTAACCTCCCGACATGTCGTACATATACTGTAGTAACCTCCCGACATGTCGTACATATACTGTAGTAACCTCCCGACATGTCGTACATATACTGTAGTAACCTCCCGACATGTCGTACATATACTGTAGTAACCTCACGACATGTCGTACATACTGTAGTAACCTCACGACATGTCGTACATATACTGTAGTAACCTCCCGACATGTCGTACATATACTGTAGTAACCTCCGGACATGTCGTACATACTGTAGTAACCTCCCAACATGTCGTACATATACTGTAGTAACCTCCCGACATGTCGTACACATACTGTAGTAACCTCCGGACATGTCGTACATACTGTAGTAACCTCACGACATGTCGTACATACTGTAGTAACCTCCGGACATGTCGTACATACTGTAGTAACCTCACGACATGTCGTACATACTGTAGTAACCTCACGACATGTCGTACATACTGTAGTAACCTCCCGACATGTCGTACATATACTGTAGTAACCTCCCGACATGTCGTACATACTGTAGTAACCTCCCGACATGTCGTACATACTGTAGTAACCTCACGACATGTCGTACATACTGTAGTAACCTCCCAACATGTCGTACACATACTGTAGTAACCTCCGGACATGTCGTACATACTGTAGTAACCTCACGACATGTCGTACATACTGTAGTAACCTCCCAACATGTCGTACATATACTGTAGTAACCTCCGGACATGTCGTACATACTGTAGTAACCTCACGACATGTCGTACATACTGTAGTAACATTACGACATGTCGTACACATACTGTAGTAACCTCACGACATGTCGTACATACTGTAGTAACCTCCGGACATGTCGTACACATACTGTAGTAACCTCACGACATGTCGTACATACTGTAGTAACCTCCCGACATGTTTTTTGATTTCCCACTAAAGATACCCACCACTACTTTGAGTGTAATCTTGTCGTGAATGTTTCGATTACACCTACATTTATAATGTGCTGTTTATTTGTTACAAAATAAATATTGCAAACATTGTAAACTATTCCAAAATGCAGATGATTTATTCATGTATTTTAATGTTTTGAATTCACTTTCAGTATTGTGAACAGTACGAGCATGCTCAGCCAATCAGCTTATATATCATTCAATCATAAGTGTTCCATACACGTTTTCAACCCAATCAGTGGCGCTTATTTCAATAACAGTATCCGTGATCTATAATACAAATCTATGCTGCTATGTAATCATCAATGCAGCGTATGTCCACGAGTGTGTTTTACGTTTATTTACCGTTGCCACCGGTTACCCATATGAGCGACGCCTCCTGAAGAGATTAGTCATTTTAGATTTTGGAGGATAGTGCAATTATACAGAAAGAGACCCATTACAGAGTCTCCTCTGGTTCTTTTACGTGCACAGTGTAAAGCACCGACACGAGACCTCGGTTTAACGTCCCATCTGAAAGACTGTTAATTTTATTAGGGTCAGACGGGGGATCGAACCTGCGATCCCTGGATTACCAGTCCAGCGTGTTAACCACTGGACTACAGATCCGTCTGTGGTATGTCCACGATTTATGGAATTCAGCTTATAATTGAGTACGCAAAGGTGTGAAACAAACCTGAGTTTCTGATAAACGCAGTCGTTTCGCGAGTTCTGTTCGTTCTTTCCCCACTAGATACTGGTTGCGCTGGAATTCCCTTTCTAGTTCATAAAGCTGGTCCGGCGAGAAGGTGGTCCTCGCTCGCTTCGGTCGGTCCAGATCCAGCGCTTTCGGGAACACCAGCTCCTTTACACTTCCATTGGCTTCTGAAAAACATATTACATTACATAGTCATAATCCTGTTTAAACTGACGTCACAAATTCTAAGCAGGTTGTTACCATAGCAATTGTATTCGTTTCAAAACCAACATTACCCAAGTTATTTAGTAACGGTTTTAACATTTTGGATGTTCCTGAACATTTTTAACAATTATTCTTCTCAACCAATCAGAATTCGTCCAGGTGTTATTAAAAGTATGTAAGTATAAGAAATTATGATATGACTGTATTGCACTGGATGCAAGCACATTGTGTGATAAATATAGTAGTGGTGATTTCATACCATAATTTATGAAACGAGTTGCGTAACCAGGGAAGCGTGACCAGGTATGCGTAACAAAGCATGCGTAACCAGGGGAACGTAACCAGGGATGCGCAACAAGGGGTGCGAAACAAGAGAAACGTAACCAGGTATGCGTAACCAGGTAAACGTAACCAGGTATGCGTAACAAGGGATGCGTAACCATGGATGTGTAACAAGGGATGCGTAACCAGGGATGCGTAACACGGGATGCGTAACCAGGTATGCGTAACCAAGTATGTACACCCAGGTATGCGTAACAAGGGATGCGTAACAAGGGATACGTAACCAGGGATGCGTAACAAGGGATGTGTAACAAGGGATGCGTAACCAGGGATGCGTAACCAGGGATGCGCAACCAGGGATGCGTAACCAGGTATGTGTAACCAGGTGTGTGCACCCAGGTATGCGCAACAAGTGATGCGTAACCAGGGATGCGTAACCAGGGATGCGTAACCAGGGATGCGTAACCAGGGATGCGTAACAAGGGATACGTAACCAGGGATGCGTAACCAGGGATGCGTAACCAGGGATGCGTAACAAGTGATGCGTAACCAGGGGTGCGTAACCAGGGATGCGTAGCAATGGATGTGTAGCAAGGTGTGCGTAATAGTGATGCGTAACCAGGTATGCGTACCCAGGTATGTGTAACCAGGTATGCGTAACCAGGGGTGCGTAACCAGTGGTGCGTAACCAGGGATGTGTAACAAGGGATGTGTAACCAGGTATGCGTAACAAGGTATGCGTAACCAAGGATGCGTAACCAGGTATGCGTAGCAGAGTGTGCGTAACCAGGGAAGCGTGACCAGGGATGCGTAACCTGGGATGCTAACAAGCGATGCGTAACAAGGTATGCGCAACAGGGTATGCATAACCAGGGGTGCGTAACTAGGGAACCGTAACAAGGTATGCGTAACCAGGGATGCATAATCAGATATGCGTAATAGAGTATGCGTAACCAGGGATGCGTAACCAGTGAAGTGTAAAAAATATATGCGTAAAAAGGTGTGCGTAACAATGTATGCGTAACAAGGTATGCACAACCAGGTATATGTAACAATGTATGCGCAACCAGGTATACGTAACCAGGTATGCGTAACAATATATGCGTAACCGATATGCGTAATCAGGTATGCGTAACCAGATATGCGTAACCAGGTATGCGTAACCAGCGGACGAGGATAAATAAACCTATCACCCAAAAAATAGAAACGTGCAGATGTTGTTTTATATTTGTATACATTATTGTCATAATCAAATGATTGTCATTGTTTATTTTACATACAATACCTAATGGTGAGTTAGCATGAATGTTAAAGTTTACAAATGTATCTCAATTAATACTTCGTTTTCACAAAGCATTGTCAGCGTCTGTTGTATAATTGCCTAATACCATGTTAATACAATACCTTGAAGTAGGTGGGAACAAGCATGACTGCACGAAATGCACGTGTGTGATCCAGCAGATGGTAATCCAGTCCACTGATGTTTACTACTTTAAATTGTGAATAAATGCTAGTATATACGACTGAATGCTAGCTTTAAGATGAACCAACGGGATGACATTGTCGATTAATGTCACGCTGATACACTACAATTGACGGTTTGTGACTAACTCAATGACGCGATACTTCTTTAATAGCTATGGCGATGCTCCACCTAGCGGGAGTTGCGGTGACTTATCACCAATTGGGTAACAATTTAATGAACACCAGTACACACGCTAACACGATCACCATGCTATGAACACATCCATTTAAAATGAAGAAATTACTAATTTTAGAATTTGACCAATAGAAATCCGTCTGAAAGGTCTTTTGTATCTGCTCTATGGGGTGCTACCGCGGCACACATGTTCCAAAGAACTGGGTCTGTTCTGAATTGGAGTCAGATTAGATGTAGCAAACATAAGTGATATATTAATTTCAAACCAAAATGCAGCATACTGTCATACACACAAATATAACAAGGTGCATCAGTGATCGAGTGGATGACAGACGGATCTGTAGTCCAGTGGTAACACGATGGACTGGTAATCCAGGGATCGCAGGTTCGATCCCCTGTCTGACCCTAATAAAATTAACAGTCTTTCAGATGGGACGTTAAACCGAGGTCTCGTGTCTGTGCTTTACACCGTGTATGTAAAAGAACCAGAGGAGACTGTGGAATGAGTCTCTGTTTGTATCATGCACTATCTCCAAAATCTAAATTAACTAATCTCTTCAGGAGGCGTCGCTCATATGGGCAACCGGTAGCGATGATAAATAAACGTAAAAACAGAAACATCGAGTGGATAAAGTCGTTGCCTTCACAGTTCTCCCTCATCACTCGTCGCTGTAGGTTCGAAGCCCACTGTGGGTGTCTAATCATTGTACGGGAAGAAGCTATCCAGCTACGAGGCGGGAGGTCGGTGGTTCTACTCGGGTGCCTGTTCGTGCATGAAACACTCTTCTTGTGCAAATAACAGCCCTGACATAAGCCCTCAACAAATTAAAACATGAAATAGCATAATGAAACATGTAAACAGTAAACGTTCATAGGATAAGATTCTATATGACTAGGAGTATCCATCATATGAGAGTGTGACGTCATATTCTGACCACAATGGTGACATATCCTTGTTGTGTCCTATATCCGTGCATACTGGTGAATGCTTGTTCTCACAATCCTACTGGCCAGGATCCTTGTTGTGTCCTATATCCGTGCATACTGGTGAATGCTTGTTCTCACAATCCTACTGGCCAGGATCCTTGTTGTGTCCTATATCCGTGCATACTGGTGAATGCTTGTTCTCACAATCCTACTGGCCAGGATCCTTGTTGTGTCCTATATCCGTGCATACTGGTGAATGCTTGTTCTCACAATCCTACTGGCCAGGATCCTTGTTGTGTCCTATATCCGTGCATACTGGTGAATGCTTGTTCTCACAATCCTACTGGCCAGGATCCTTGTTGTGTCCTATATCCGTGCATACTGGTGAATGCTTGTTCTCACAATCCTACTGGCCAGGATCCTTGTTGTGTCCTATATCCGTGCATACTGGTGAATGCTTGTTCTCACAATCCTACTGGCCAGGATCCGTGTCCTATATCCGTGCATACTTGTGAATGCTTGTTCTCACAATCCTACTGGCCAGGATCCGTGTTGTGTCCTATATCCGTGCATACTGGTGAATGCTTGTTCTCACAATCCTACTGGCCAGGATCCGTGTCCTATATCAGTGCATACTGGTGAATGCTTGTTCTCACAATCCTACTGGCCAGGATCCGTGTCCTATATCAGTGCATACTGGTGAATGCTTGTTCTCACAATCCTACTGGCCAGGATCCGTGTCCTATATCAGTGCATACTGGTGAATGCTTGTTCTCACAATCCTACTGGCCAGGATCCTTGTTGTGTCCTATATCCGTGCATACTTGTGAATGCTTGTTCTCACAATCCTACTGGCCAGGATCCCTGTTGTGTCCTATATCCGTGCATACTGGTGAATGCTTGTTCTCACAATCCTACTGGCCAGGATACGTGTCCTATATCAGTGCATACTGGTGAATGCTTGTTCTCACAAACCTACTGGCCAGGATCCCTGTTGTGTCCTATATCCGTGCATACTGGTGAATGCTTGTTCTCACAATCCTACTGGCCAGGATACGTGTCCTATATCCGTGCATACTTGTGAATGCTTGTTCTCACAATCCTACTGGCCAGGATCCCTGTTGTGTCCTATATCCGTGCATACTGGTGAATGCTTGTTCTCACAATCCTACTGGCCAGGATACGTGTCCTATATCAGTGCATACTGGTGAATGCTTGTTCTCACAAACCTACTGGCCAGGATCCCTGTTGTGTCCTATATCCGTGCATACTGGTGAATGCTTGTTCTCACAATCCTACTGGCCAGGATACGTGTCCTATATCCGTGCATACTTGTGAATGCTTGTTCTCACAATCCTACTGGCCAGGATCCTTGTTGTGTCCTATATCCGTGCATACTGGTGAATGCTTGTTCTCACAATCCTACTGGCCAGGATCCGTGTCCTATATCAGTGCATACTGGTGAATGCTTGTTCTCACAATCCTACTGGCCAGGATCCGTGTCCTATATCCGTGCATACTTGTGAATGCTTGTTCTCACAATCCTACTGGCCAGGATCCTTGTTGTGTCCTATATCCGTGCATACTGGTGAATGCTTGTTCTCACAATCCTACTGGCCAGGATCCGTGTCCTATATCAGTGCATACTGGTGAATGCTTGTTCTCACAATCCTACTGGCCAGGATCCGTGTTGTGTCCTATATCCGTGCATACTGGTGAATGCTTGTTCTCACAATCCTACTGGCCAGGATCCGTGTCCTATATAAGTGCATACTGGTGAATGCTTGTTCTCACAATCCTACTGGCCAGGATCCGTGTCCTATATCAGTGCATACTGGTGAATGCTTGTTCTCACAATCCTACTGGCCAGGATCCGTGTCCTATATCAGTGCATACTGGTGAATGCTTGTTCTCACAATCCTACTGGCCAGGATCCTTGTTGTGTCCTATATCCGTGCATACTGGTGAATGCTTGTTCTCACAATCCTACTGGCCAGGATCCTTGTTGTGTCCTATATCCGTGCATACTGGTGAATGCTTGTTCTCACAATCCTACTGGCCAGGATCCCTGTTGTGTCCTATATCCGTGCATACTGGTGAATGCTTGTTCTCACAATCCTACTGGCCAGGATACGTGTCCTATATCAGTGCATACTGGTGAATGCTTGTTCTCACAATCCTACTGGCCAGGATCCGTGTCCTATATCCGTGCATACTTGTGAATGCTTGTTCTCACAATCCTACTGGCCAGGATCCTTGTTGTGTCCTATATCCGTGCATACTGGTGAATGCTTGTTCTCACAATCCTACTGGCCAGGATCCGTGTCCTATATCAGTGCATACTGGTGAATGCTTGTTCTCACAATCCTACTGGCCAGGATCCGTGTTGTGTCCTATATCCGTGCATACTGGTGAATGCTTGTTCTCACAATCCTACTGGCCAGGATCCGTGTCCTATATCAGTGCATACTGGTGAATGCTTGTTCTCACAATCCTACTGGCCAGGATCCGTGTCCTATATCAGTGCATACTGGTGAATGCTTGTTCTCACAATCCTACTGGCCAGGATCCTTGTTGTGTCCTATATCCGTGCATACTGGTGAATGCTTGTTCTCACAATCCTACTGGCCAGGATCCGTGTCCTATATCAGTGCATACTGGTGAATGCTTGTTCTCACAATCCTACTGGCCAGGATCCGTGTCCTATATCAGTGCATACTGGTGAATGCTTGTTCTCACAATCCTACTGGCCAGGATCCGTGTCCTATATCAGTGCATACTGGTGAATGCTTGTTCTCACAATCCTACTGGCCAGGATCCGTGTCCTATATCAGTGCATACTGGTGAATGCTTGTTCTCACAATCCTACTGGCCAGGATCCGTGTCCTATATCAGTGCATACTGGTGAATGCTTGTTCTCACAATCCTACTGGCCAGGATCCGTGTCCTATATCAGTGCATACTGGTGAATGCTTGTTCTCACAATCCTACTGGCCAGGATCCTTGTTGTGTCCTATATCCGTGCATACTGGTGAATGCTTGTTCTCACAATCCTACTGGCCAGGACTGTTTTATTGCCAACACGGTTAACCTTTCAACTTTCTTCCTGCTTAACTAATCTTCATTTCATTAATTTCTTTCAGTCGGAAATGCTCACAATGAATCTCTAATTAAACAATGTCAACCAAGATCTATGTCATATCGAATCTCTATAATCTCCATGGAATTGTGGAATTGTTTCTGACTTGGACCGAGGATCCTGCACCTCATTAGTTCAGGCACGGACGGGTACCCGGGTTGAACCACCGACCTTCCGTGAGCCAAATGGATAGCTTACTCATATGACATAGTTTGACATATCCAGTGGAATTCGAACCTACAGCGGTGAGAGGGCAAGTGATTTGAAATCTACGACCTTAACCACTCGGTCAGGTCACGGAAGCCCCTGATTGTTTGTGAATATATTATTAATATACAAGCATTGGTACCGAGTCCATGACAGGGGACCATGCTAAACATTGGTACCGAGTCCATGACAGGGAACCATGCTATACATTGGTACCGAATCCATGACAGGGAACCATACTATACATTGGTACCGAGTCCATGACAGGGGACCATGCTATACATTGGTACCGAGTCCATGACAGGGGACCATGCTATGCATTGGTACCGAGTCCATGACAGGGGACCATGCTATACATTGGTACCGAGTCCATGACAGGGGACCATGCTATACATTGGTACCGAGTCCATGACAGGGGACCATGCTATACATTGGTACCGAGTCCATGACAGGGAACCATGCTATACATTGGTACCGAGTCCATGACAGGGGACCATACTATAGATTGGTACCGAGTCCATGACAGGGAACCATACTATACATTGGTACCGAGTCCATGACAGGGGACCATGCTATACATTGGTACCGTGTCCATGACAGGGAACCATACTATCATTGGTACCGAGTCCATGACAGGGGACCATGCTATACATTGGTACCGAGTCCATGACAGGGAACCATACTATACATTGGTACCGAGTCCATGACGGGGGACCATGCTATACATTGGTACCGAGTCCATGACAGGGGACCATGCTATACATTGGTACCGAGTCCATGACAGGGGACCATGCTATACATTGGTACCGAGTCCATGACAGGGGACCATGCTATACATTGGTACCGAGTCCATGACAGGGAACCATGCTATGCATTGGTGCCAAGTCCATGATAGGGGACGCTATGCATTGGTACCGAGTCCATGACAGGGGACCATGCTATTCATTGGTACCGAGTCCATGACAGGGGACCATGCTATACATTGGTACCGAGTCCATGACAGGGGACCATGCTATACATTGGTACCGAGTCCATGACCGAGGACCATGCTATACATTGGTACCGAGTCTATGACAGGGAACCATGCTATACATTGGTACCGAGTCCATGACAGGGAACCATACTATACATTGGTACCGTGTCCATGACAGGGGACTATGCTATACATTGGTACCGAGTCCATGAACGAGGACCATGCTATACATTGGTACCGAGTCTATGACAGGGAACCATGCTATACATTGGTACCGAGTCCATGACAGGGAACCATGCTATACATTGGTACCGAGTCCATGACAGGGGACCATGCTATACATTGGTACCGAGTCCATGACAAGCTACCATGCTCTACATTGGTACCGAGTCCATGACAGGGGACCATGCTATACATTGGTGCCAAGTCCATGACAGGGGACGCTATGCATTGGTACCGAGTCCATGACAGATGACCATGCTATACATTGGTACCGAGTCCATGACAGGGAACCATGCTATACATTGGTACCGAGTCCATGCCAGAGGACCATGCTATACATTGGTACCGAGTCCATGACAGAGGACCATGCTATACATTGGTACCGAGTCTATGACAGGGAACCATGATATACATTGGTACCGAGGCCATGACAGGGAACCATACTATACATTGGTACCGAGTCCATGACAGGGGACCATGCTATACATTAGTGCCGATTCCATGACAGGGGACCATGCTATACATTGGTACCGAGTCCATGACGGGAACCATGCTATACATTGGTATCGAGTCCATGACAGGGGACCATGCTATACATTGGTGCCGAGTCCATGACAGGGAACAATGCTATACATTGGTACCGAGTCCATGACAGGGGACCATGCTATACATTGGTACCGAGTCCATGACAGGGGACCATGCTATACATTGGTACCGAGTCCATGACGGGAACCATGCTATACATTGGTACCGAGTCCATGACAGGGGACAATGCTATACATTGGTGCCGAGTCCATGACAGGGAACCATGCTATACATTGGCACCGAGTGCATGACAGGGAACCATGCTATACATTGGTGCCGAGTCCATGCCAGAAGACCATGCTATACATGATACCGAGTCCATGACAGGGGACCATGCTATACATTGGTACCGAGTCCATGACAGGGGACCATGCTATACATTGGTACCGAGTCCATGACAGGGGACCATGCTATACATTGGTACCGAGTCCATGACGGGAACCATGCTATACATTGGTACCGAGTCCATGGCAGGGGACCATGTTATACATTGGTACCGAGTCCATGTCAGAGGACCATGCTATACATTGGTACCGAGTCCATGACGGGAACCATGCTATACATTGGTACTGAGTCCATGCCAGATGACCATGCTATACATTGGTACCGAGTCCATGACAGGGGACCATGCTATACATTGGTACCGAGTCCATGCCAGAGGACCATGCTATACATTGGTACCGAGTCCATGACGGGAACCATGCCATACATTGGTACGGAGTCCATGCCAGAGGACCATGCTATACATTGGTACCGAGTCCATGCCAGAGGACCATGCTATTCATTGGTACCGAGTCCATGACGGGAACCATGCTATACATTGGTACCGAGTCCATGACAGGGGACCATGCTATACATTGGTGCCGAGTCAATGACAGGGAACCATGCTATACATTGGTACAGAGTCCATGACGGGAACAATGCTATACATTGGTACCGAGTCCATGCCAGAGGACCATGCTATTCATTGGTACCGAGTCCATGACAGTGGACCATGCTATACATTGGTACCGAGACCATGACAGGAGACCATGCTATACATTGGTACCGAGTCCATAACAGGGAACCATGCAATGTGTCGCACTGAATCTCTATTATAACGTAGTGTCGACCACGTGTAGACCAAGGCAAGTGACAGGGGACCATGCTAGGTGTCACACCGAATCTCTATAATAACGTAGTGTTGACCACGTGTAGACCAAGGCAAGTGACAGGGGACTATGCTATGTGTCACACCTAATCTCTATTATAACGTAGTGTAGACCACGTGTCGACCACGTGTAGACCCAGGCAAGTGCAGTGTGAAATCAATCTTAAAACAACCACACATAGTTTTGTCGCTTGAAACTTTCATTCAGTACAAAACTTCAAAGGTTTGTTTTTACCTCGGGGAAGGTAGTGTTGTTTCCGAGACAAGTCTGTAGTTTCTGTTTACATTTTTAATTTGATTCTCTACAGGACCTCGATATCTGATCAAATCGGGAAATCTCATCTTTCAAATAAAACCCTTGTAACGTTCTAATCATTAGTTTTTGTTATCGAATTTTGCGACAGTATTTTCTAAATAGACAACTTCATGAAATTTGAAACGGACATTTAGTCCCAATTAATGCGCACTGTACAAGGGCTAGAAGAGAATATAATACAAGCTGTCGTGACTGACAGATCTCCATTCTTTAATAAAGTGAAAACTGATTCATCCGAGATGTTATCAATATTATAACAATTTCACCGTACGGAATATAGAATATACAAGGGTTTGGCGGATACAAGGTTTATGAGCAGATATTATATTGCAAATTCCTTTTTCATGTACTCGGGGAAACTAAATTGGTAAATAACAGCTTAGCTGCCCACTTTGTAAAATGTGTTCATCCACGAGGATGGCTTACTTTAATTTTACGCATAGGTCATAATTGTTACGCTGGTTCTACTCATAGGTCAACATATGTACATTTTCTTTCTACATTGCATTTTACGCATAGGTCATAATTGTTACGCTAGTTCTACTCATAGGTCAACATAGGTACATTTTCTTTATATATTGCATATTACGCATAGGTCATAATTGTTACGCTAGTTCTACTCATAGGTCAACATATGTACATTTTCTTTTTATATTGCATGTTACGCATAGGTCATTGATATACATTGTGATGTATGCTTAGCTTACAACCCATCATTGTTACATGATATTTTTAATATAATAGTTTTCTAATATAGTTCTAATACTATCCTTAGTACATTCATTTAATACCAAGCGTCGCCTACTCTATGTCCTACTATAGGGAAATAATTAACAGGCATTCGATGACGTAATCAACAGTATATTCGTCTAGAACAGTATCCACGTTTAGTACAGTGTCCTCGTCTAGTACAGTATCCACGTCTAGTACAGTATCCACGTCTAGTACAGTATCCACGTCTAGTACAGTATCCGCGTCTAGTACATTATCCACGTCTAGTACAGTGTCCCCGTCAAGTACAGTGTCCCCGTCAAGTACAGTATCCACGTCTAGTACAGTGTCCACGTCTAGTACAGTATCCACGTCTAGTACAGTATCCTCGTCTAGTACAGTGTCCGCGTCTAGTACAGTGTCCACGTCTAGTACAGTGTCCCCGTCTAGTACATTATCCACGTCTCGTACAGTATCCACGTCTAGTACAGTGTCCATGTCTAGTACAGTATCCACGTCTAGTACAGTGTCCATGTCTAGTACAGTATCCACGTCTAGTACAGTGTCCACGTCTAGTACATTATCCACGTCTAATACAGTGTCCTCGTCTAGTACATTATCCACGTCTAGTACATTATCCCCGTCTAGTACAGTGTCCATGTCTAATACAGTGTCCTCGTCTAGTACAGTATCCGCGTCTAATACAGTGTCCTCGTCTAGTACAGTATCCGCGTCTAATACAGTGTCCATGTCTAGTACAGTATCCACGTCTAGTACAGTGTCCACGTCTAGTACATTATCCACGTCTAATACAGTGTCCTCGTCTAGTACATTATCCACGTCTAGTACATTATCCCCGTCTAGTACAGTGTCCATGTCTAATACAGTGTCCTCGTCTAGTACAGTATCCGCGTCTAATACAGTGTCCTCGTCTAGTACAGTATCCGCGTCTAATACAGTGTCCTCGTCTAGTACAGTATCCACGTCTAATACAGTGTCCTCGTCTAGTACAGTATCCGCGTCTAGTACATTATCCCCGTCTAGTACAGTGTCAGCGTCTAGTACAGTGTCCTCGTCTAGTAGAGTGTCCCCGTCAAGTACAGTATCCACGTCTAGTACAGTGTCCTCGTCTAGTACAGTGTCCACGTCTAGTACAGTGTCCTCATCTAGTACAGTATCCACGTCTAGTACAGTGTCCGCGGCTAGTACAGTATCCACGTCTAGTACAGTATCCACGTCTAGTACAGTGTCCGCGTCTAGTAGAGTATCCACGTCTAGTACAGTGTCCTCGTCTAGTACAGTATCCACGTCTAGTACAGTGTCCTCGACTAGTACAGTATCCACGTCTAGTACATTATCCACGTCTAGTACATTATCCACGTCTAGTACAGTGTCCCCGTCAAGTACAGTATCCACGTCTAGTACAGTGTCCTCGTCTAGTACAGTGTCCTCGTCTAGTACAGTATCCACGTCTAGTACAGTGTCCTCGTCTAGTACATTATCCACGTCTAGTACAGTGTCCACGTCTAGTACAGTGTCCTCGTCTAGTACAGTGTCCCCGTCAAGTACAGTGTCCGCGTCTAATACAGTATCCTCGTCTAGTACAGCGTCCTCGTCTAGTACAGTATCCACGTCTAGTACAGTGCCCACGTCTAGTACAGTGCCCACGTCTAGTACAGTGTCCTCGTCTAGTACAGTATCCACGTCTAGTACAGTATCCATGTCTAGTACATTATCCACGTCTAGTACAGTGTCCGCGTCTAGTACAGTGTCCTCGTCTAGTACAGTGTCCCCGTCAAGTACATTATCCATGTCTAGTACATTATCCACGTCTAGTACATTATCCACGTCTAGTACATTATCCACGTCTAGTACAGTGGCCTCGTCTAGTACAGTGTCCACGTCTAGTACAGTGTCCGCGTCTAGTACAGTGCCCTCGTCTAGTACATTATCCACGTCTAGTACAGTGTCCGCGTCTAGTACATTATCCACGTCTAATACAGTGTCCTCGTCTAGTATATTATCCACGTCTAATACAGTGTCCTCGTCTAGTACAGTATCCACGTCTAGTACAGTGTCCTCGTCTAGTACAGTGTCCACGTCTAGTACACGTCTAGTACACTAGTACGTACAGTCTAGTACATTATCCACGTCTAGTCTAGTACAGTGTCCGCGTCTAGTACAGTGTCCTCGTCTAGTACAGTGTCTCAAGTAGTGTCCTCGTCTAGTACATTATCCACGTCCAGTATCGTCTAGTACATTATCCACGTCTAGTACACGTCTAGTACAGTGTCCTCGTCTAGTACACAAGTACAGTATCCACGTCTAGTACAGTGTCCTCGTCTAGTAGTCCACGTCTAGTACAGTGTCCTCGTCTAGTACACGTCTAGTACTCCACGTCCAGTGTCCTCGTCTAGTACATTATCCAGGTCTAGTACAGTGTCTCCGTCAAGTACAGTATCCACGTCTAGTACAGTATCCACGTCTAGTACAGTGTCCGCGTCTAGTACAGTATCCACGTCTAGTACAGTGTCCTCGTCTAGTGCAGTATCCACGTCTAGTACAGTGTCCCCGTCTAGTACATTGTCCAAGTCTAGTACAATATCCACGTCTAGTACAGTGTCCACGTCTAGTACAGTGCCCTCGTCTAGTACATTATCCACGTCTAGTACAGTGTCCACGTCTAGTACAGTGTCCACGTCTAGTACAGTGTCCGCGTCTAGTACAGTATCCACGTCTAGTACAGTATCCACGTCTAGTACAGTGCCCACGTCTAGTACAGTGTCCACGTCTAGTACATTGCCCTCGTCTAGTACAGTATCCACGTCTAGTACAGTGTTCACGTCTAGTACACTGTCCTCGTCTAGTACATTATCCACGTCTAGTACAGTGTCCACGTCTAGTACAGTGTCCTCGTCTAGTACAGTGCCCACGTTTAGTACAGTGTCCTCGTCTAGTACAGTGCCCTCGTCTAGTACAGTATCCACGTTAGTACAGTGTCCACGTCTAGTACATTATCCACGTCTAGTACAGTGTCCACGTCTAGTACAGTGCCCTCGTCTAGTACATTATCCACGTCTAGTACAGTGTCCACGTCTAGTACAGTGCCCACGTCTAGTACAGTATCCACGTCTAGTACAGTGTCCACGTCTAGTACAGTGTCCTCGTCTAGTACATTATCCACGTCTAGTACAGTGTCCACGTCTAGTACAGTGTCCTCGTCTAGTACAGTGCCCACGTCTAGTACACGTCTAGTACAGTGCCCTCGTCTAGTACAGTATCCACGTCTAGTACAGTGTCCCCGTCAAGTACAGTGTCCGCGTCTAGTACAGTGTCCTCGTCTAGTACAGTGTCCTCGTCTAGTACAGTATCCACGTCTAGTACAGTGTCCACGTCTAGTACAGTGCCCTCGTCTAGTACATTATCCACGTCTAGTACAGTATCCACGTCTAGTACAGCGTCCTCGTCTAGTACAGTGTCCTCGTCTAGTACATTATCCACGTCTAGTACAGTGTCAACGTCTAGTACAGTGTCCTCGTCTAATACATTATCCACGTCTAGTACAGTGTCCACGTTAGTACAGTGTCCGCGTCTAGTACAGTATCCACGTCTAGTACAGTATCCACCTCTAGTACAGTGTACGCGTCTAGTACAGTGTCCTCGTCTAGTACAGTATCCACGTCTAGTACAGTATCCACGTCTAGTACAGCGTCCTCGTCTAGTACAGTGTCCTCGTCTAGTAGAGTGTCCACGTCTAGTACAGCGTCCTCGTCTAGTACAGTGTCCTCGTCTAGTACAGTGCCCACGTCTAGTACAGTGTCCTCGTCTAGTACAGTGCCCACGTCTAGTACAGCGTCCTCGTCTAGTACAGTGTCCTCGTCTAGTACAGTGCCCACGTCTAGTACAGTGTCCTCGTCTAGTACAGTGCCCACGTCTAGTACAGTGCCCACGTCTAGTACAGTGTCCTCGTCTAGTACAGTATCCACGTCTAGTACAGTGTCCACGTCTAGTACAGTGTCCATGTCTAGTACAGTGCCCTCGTCTAGTACAGTATCCACGTCTAGTACAGTGTCCACGTCTAGTACAGTGTCCTCGTCTTGTACATTATCCACGTCTAGTACAGTGTCCACGTCTAGTACAGTGTCCTCGTCTAGTACAGTGCCCACGTCTAGTACAGTGTCCACGTCTAGTACAGTGCCCTCGTCTAGTACAGTATCCACGTCTAGTACAGTGTCCACGTCTAGTACATTATCCACGTCTAGTACAGTGTCCACGTCTAGTACAGTGCCCTCATCTAGTACATTATCCACGTCTAGTACAGTGTCCACGTCTAGTACAGTGCCCACGTCTAGTACAGTATCCACGTCTAGTACAGTGTCCACGTCTAGTACAGTGTCCTCGTCTAGTACATTATCCACGTCTAGTACAGTGTCCACGTCTAGTACAGTGTCCTCGTCTAGTACAGTGCCCACGTCTAGTACACGTCTAGTACAGTGCCCTCGTCTAGTACAGTATCCACGTCTAGTACAGTGTCCCCGTCAAGTACAGTGTCCACGTCTAGTACAGTGCCCACGTCTAGTACAGTATCCACGTCTAGTACAGTGTCCACGTCTAGTAGTGTCCTCGTCAGTACATTATCCACGTCTAGTACAGTCCACGTCTAGTACGTCCTCGTCTAGTGTCCTCGTCTAGTACAGTGTCCAGTATCGTCTAGTACATAGTACACGTCCACGTCTAGTACAGTGTCGTCTAGTACAGTGTCTACAGTCGTCCAGTGCCCTCGTCTAGTACATTATCCACGTCTAGTACAGTATCCACGTCTAGTACAGCGTCCTCGTCTAGTACAGTGTCCTCGTCTAGTCCACGTCTAGTACGTCAACGTCTAGTACAGTGTCCCTCGTATCCACGTCTAGTACAGTGTCCACGTTAGTACAGTGTCGCGTCTAGTACAGCGTCTAGTACAGTGTCCACGTCTAGTACAGTGTCCGCGTCTAGTACAGTGTCCTCGTCTAGTACAGTATCCACGTCTAGTACAGTATCCACGTCTAGTACAGCGTCCTCGTCTAGTACAGTGTCCTCGTCTAGTAGAGTGTCCACGTCTAGTACAGCGTCCTCGTCTAGTACAGTGTCCTCGTCTAGTACAGTGCCCACGTCTAGTACAGTGTCCTCGTCTAGTACAGTGCCCACGTCTAGTACAGCGTCCTCGTCTAGTACAGTGTCCTCGTCTAGTACAGTGCCCACGTCTAGTACAGTGTCCTCGTCTAGTACAGTGCCCACGTCTAGTACAGTGCCCACGTCTAGTACAGTGTCCTCGTCTAGTACAGTATCCACGTCTAGTACAGTGTCCACGTCTAGTACAGTGTCCATGTCTAGTACAGTGCCCTCGTCTAGTACAGTATCCACGTCTAGTACAGTGTCCACGTCTAGTACAGTGTCCTCGTCTTGTACATTATCCACGTCTAGTACAGTGTCCACGTCTAGTACAGTGTCCTCGTCTAGTACAGTGCCCACGTCTAGTACAGTGTCCACGTCTAGTACAGTGCCCTCGTCTAGTACAGTATCCACGTCTAGTACAGTGTCCACGTCTAGTACATTATCCACGTCTAGTACAGTGTCCACGTCTAGTACAGTGCCCTCGTCTAGTACATTATCCACGTCTAGTACATCCACGTCTAGTACAGTACTAGTGTATCCACGTCTAGTAGTGTCCACGTCTGTACAGTGTCCTCGTCTAGTACATTATCCACGTCTAGTACAGTGTCCACGTCTAGTACAGTGTCCTCGTCTAGTACAGTGCCCAGTCTAGTACACGTCTAGTACAGTGCCCTCGTCTAGTACAGTATCCACGTCTAGTACAGTGTCCCCGTCAAGTACAGTGTCCGCGTCTAGTACAGTGTCCTCGTCTAGTACAGTGTCCTCGTCTAGTACAGTATCCACGTCTAGTACAGTGTCCACGTCTAGTACAGTGCCTCGTCTAGTACCACGTCTAGTACAGTATCAACGTCTAGTACAGCGTCCTCGTCTAGTACAGTGTCCTCGTCTAGTACATTATCCACGTCTAGTACAGTGTCAACGTCTAGTACAGTGTCCTCGTCTAGGTCTAGTACACACGTCTAGTACAGTGTCCGCGTCTAGTACAGTCTAGTACAGTATCCACCTCTAGTACAGTGTCCGCGTCTAGTACACGTCTAGTACAGTATCCACGTCTAGTACAGCGTCCTCGTCTAGTACAGTGTCCTCGTCTAGTAGTGTCCACGTCTAGTACAGCGTTCTCGTCTAGTACAGTGTCCTCGTCTAGTACAGTCGTCTAGTACAGTGTCCTCGTCTACAGTGCCCCGTCTAGTACAGTGCCCACGTCTAGTACAGTGTCCTCGTCTAGTACAGTGCCCACGTCTAGTACAGTGTCCTCGTCTAGTACAGTGTCCTCGTCTAGTACATTATCCACGTCTAGTACAGTGTCAACGTCTAGTACAGTGTCCTCGTCTATACATTATCCACGTCTAGTACAGTAGTACAGCGTCCTCGTCTAGTACAGTATCCACGTCTAGTACAGTGTCCAGTGTCCTCGTCTAGTACAGTGTCCTCGTCTAGTACAGTCCGCGTCTAGTACAGTGTCCTCGTCTAGTACACGTCTAGTACAGTGTACAGTGTCCTCGTCTAGTACAGTATCCACGTCTAGTACAGTGCCCACGTCCACGTCTAGTACAGTGCCCACGTCTAGTACAGCGTCCTCGTCTAGTACAGTCCTCGTCTAGTACAGTGCCCACGTCTAGTACAGTGTCCTCGTCTAGTATCCACGTCTAGTACAGTGTCCACGTCTAGTACAGTGTCCTCGTCTAATACATTATCCACGTCTAGTACAGTTCCCTCGTCTAGTACAGTATCCACGTCTAGTACAGTGTCCACGTCTAGTACAGTGTCCTCGTCTAGTACAGTGCCCACGTCTAGTACACGTCTAGTACAGTGCCCTCGTCTAGTACAGTACAGTGCCCACGTCTAGTACAGTGTCCACGTCTAGTACAGTGCCCTCGTCTAGTACAGTATCCACGTCTAGTACAGTGTCCACGTCTAGTACATTATCCACGTCTAGTACAGTGTCCACGTCTAGTACAGTGCCCTCGTCCACGTCTAGTACATTATCCACGTCTAGTACAGTGTCCACGTCTAGTACAGTGCCCACGTCTAGTACAGTATCCACGTCTAGTACAGTGTCCACGTCTAGTACATGTCCTCGTCTAGTACATTATCCACGTCTAGTACAGTGTCCACGTCTAGTACAGTGTCCTCGTCTAGTACAGTGCCCACGTCTAGTACACGTCTAGTACAGTGCCCTCGTCTAGTACAGTATCCACGTCTAGTACAGTGTCCCCGTCAAGTACAGTGTCCGCGTCTAGTACAGTGTCCTCGTCTAGTACAGTGTCCTCGTCTAGTACAGTATCCACGTCTAGTACAGTGTCCACGTCTAGTACAGTGCCCTCGTCTAGTACATTATCCACGTCTAGTACAGTATCAACGTCTAGTACAGCGTCCTCGTCTAGTACAGTGTCCTCGTCTAGTACATTATCCACGTCTAGTACAGTGTCATTATCCACGTCTAGTACAGTGTCCTCGTCTAGTACATTAGTGTCCGCGTCCAGTGTCCTCGTCTAGTACAGTGTCCACGTCTAGTACAGTGTCCGCGTCTAGTACTAGTATCCACGTCTAGTACAGTATCCACCTCTAGTACAGTGTCCGCGTCTAGTACAGTGTCCTCGTCTAGTACAGTGCCCACGTCTAGTACAGTGTCCTCGTCTAGTACAGTGCCCACGTCTAGTACAGCGTCCTCGTCTAGTACAGTGTCCTCGTCTAGTACATTATCCACGTCTAGTACAGTGTCAACGTCTAGTACAGTGTCCTCGTCTAGTACATTATCCACGTCTAGTACAGTGTCCACGTCTAGTACAGTGTCCGCGTCTAGTACAGTATCCACGTCTAGTACAGTATCCACCTCTAGTACAGTGTCCGCGTCTAGTACAGTGTCCTCGTCTAGTACAGTATCCACGTCTAGTACAGTATCCATGTCTAGTACAGCGTCCTCGTCTAGTACAGTGTCCACGTCTAGTACAGTGTCCGCGTCTAGTACAGTATCCACGTCTAGTACAGTATCCACGTCTAGTACAGTGCCCACGTCTAGTACAGTGTCCACGTCTAGTACATTGCCCTCGTCTAGTACAGTATCCACGTCTAGTACAGTGTTCACGTCTAGTACAGTGTCCTCGTCTAGTACATTATCCACGTCTAGTACAGTGTCCACGTCTAGTACAGTGTCCTCGTCTAGTACAGTGCCCACGTCTAGTACAGTGTCCACGTCTAGTACAGTGCCCTCGTCTAGTACAGTATCCACGTCTAGTACAGTGTCCACGTCTAGTACATTATCCACGTCTAGTACAGTGTCCACGTCTAGTACAGTGCCCTCGTCTAGTACATTATCCACGTCTAGTACAGTGTCCACGTCTAGTACAGTGCCCACGTCTAGTACAGTATCCACGTCTAGTACAGTGTCCACGTCTAGTACAGTGTCCTCGTCTAGTACATTATCCACGTCTAGTACAGTGTCCACGTCTAGTACAGTGTCCTCGTCTAGTACAGTGCCCACGTCTAGTACACGTCTAGTACAGTGCCCTCGTCTAGTACAGTATCCACGTCTAGTACAGTGTCCCCGTCAAGTACAGTGTCCGCGTCTAGTACAGTGTCCTCGTCTAGTACAGTGTCCTCGTCTAGTACAGTATCCACGTCTAGTACAGTGTCCACGTCTAGTACAGTGCCCTCGTCTAGTACATTCCACGTCTAGTACAGTATCCACGTCTAGTACAGCGTCCTCGTCTAGTACAGTGTCCTCGTCTAGTACATTATCCACGTCTAGTACAGTGTCAACGTCTAGTACAGTGTCCTCGTCTAGTACATTATCCACGTCTAGTACAGTGTCCACGTTAGTACAGTGTCCGCGTCTAGTACAGTATCCACGTCTAGTACAGTATCCACCTCTAGTACAGTGTCCGCGTCTAGTACAGTGTCCTCGTCTAGTACAGTATCCACGTCTAGTACAGTATCCACGTCTAGTACAGCGTCCTCGTCTAGTACAGTGTCCTCGTCTAGTAAGTGTCCACGTCTAGTACAGCGTCCTCGTCTAGTACAGTGTCCTCGTCTAGTACAGTGCCCACGTCTAGTACAGTGTCCTCGTCTAGTACAGTGCCCAACTCTAGTACAGCGTCCTCGTCTAGTACAGTGTCCTCGTCTAGTACAGTGCCCACGTCTAGTACAGTGTCCTCGTCTAGTACAGTGCCCACGTCTAGTACAGTGCCCACGTCTAGTACAGTGTCCTCGTCTAGTACAGTATCCACGTCTAGTACAGTGTCCACGTCTAGTACAGTGCCCACGTCTAGTACAGTGCCCTCGTCTAGTACAGTATCCACGTCTAGTACAGTGTCCACGTCTAGTACAGTGTCCTCGTCTTGTACATTATCCACGTCTAGTACAGTGTCCACGTCTAGTACAGTGTCCTCGTCTAGTACAGTGCCCACGTCTAGTACAGTGTCCACGTCTTGTACAGTGCCCTCGTCTAGTACAGTATCCACGTCTAGTACAGTGTCCACGTCTAGTACATTATCCACGTCTAGTACAGTGTCCACGTCTAGTACAGTGCCCTCGTCTAGTACATTATCCACGTCTAGTACAGTGTCCACGTCTAGTACAGTGCCCACGTCTAGTACAGTATCCACGTCTAGTACAGTGTCCACGTCTAGTACAGTGTCCTCGTCTAGTACATTATCCACGTCTAGTACAGTGTCCACGTCTAGTACAGTGTCCTCGTCTAGTACAGTGCCCAGGTCTAGTACACGTCTAGTACAGTGCCCTCGTCTAGTACAGTATCCACGTCTAGTACAGTGTCCCCGTCAAGTACAGTGTCCGCGTCTAGTACAGTGTCCTCGTCTAGTACAGTGTCCTCGTCTAGTACAGTATCCACGTCTAGTACAGTGTCCACGTCTAGTACAGTGCCCTCGTCTAGTACATTATCCACGTCTAGTACAGTATCCACGTCTAGTACAGCGTCCTCGTCTAGTACAGTGTCCTCGTCTAGTACATTATCCACGTCTAGTACAGTGTCAACGTCTAGTACAGTGTCCTCGTCTAGTACATTATCCACGTCTAGTACAGTGTCCACGTCTAGTACAGTGTCCGCGTCTAGTACAGTATCCACGTCTAGTACAGTATCCACCTCTAGTACAGTGTCCGCGTCTAGTACAGTGTCCTCGTCTAGTACAGTATCCACGTCTAGTACAGTATCCACGTCTAGTACAGCGTCCTCGTCTAGTACAGTGTCCTCGTCTAGTAGAGTGTCCACGTCTAGTACAGCGTCCTCGTCTAGTACAGTGTCCTCGTCTAGTACAGTGCCCACGTCTAGTACAGTGCCCACGTCTAGTACAGTGTCCTCGTCTAGTACAGTATCCACGTCTAGTACAGTGTCCACGTCTAGTACAGGTGTCCACGTCTAGTACAGTGTCCTCGTCTAGTACAGTGCCCACGTCTAGTACAGTGTCCACGTCTAGTACAGTGCCCTCGTCTAGTACAGTATCCACGTCTAGTACAGTGTCCACGTCTAGTACATTATCCACGTTCTAGTACAGTGTCCACGTCTAGTACAGTGCCCTCGTCTAGTACATTATCCACGTCTAGTACAGTGTCCACGTCTAGTACAGTGCCCACGTCTAGTACAGTATCCACGTCTAGTACAGTGTCCACGTCTAGTACAGTGTCCTCGTCTAGTACATTATCCACGTCTAGTACAGTGTCCACGTCTAGTACAGTGTCCTCGTCTAGTACAGTGCCCACGTCTAGTACACGTCTAGTACAGTGCCCTCGTCTAGTACAGTATCCACGTCTAGTACAGTGTCCCCGTCAGTACAGTGTCCGCGTCTAGTACAGTGTCCTCGTCTAGTACAGTGTCCTCGTCTAGTACAGTATCCACGTCTAGTACAGTGTCCACGTCTAGTACAGTGCCCTCGTCTAGTACATTATCCACGTCTAGTACAGTCCACGTCTAGTACAGCGTCCTCGTCTAGTACAGTGTCCTCGTCTAGTACATTATCCACGTCTAGTACAGTGTCCAACGTCTAGTACAGTGTCCTCGTCTAGTACATTATCCATGTCTAGTACAGTGTCCACGTCTAGTACAGTGTCCGCGTCTAGTACAGTATCCACGTCTAGTACAGTATCCACCTCTAGTACAGTGTCCGCGTCTAGTACAGTGTCCTCGTCTAGTACAGTATCCACGTCTAGTACAGTATCCACGTCTAGTACAGCGTCCTCGTCTAGTACAGTGTCCTCGTCTAGTAGAGTGTCCACGTCTAGTACAGCGTCCTCGTCTAGTACAGTGTCCTCGTCTAGTACAGTGCCCACGTCTAGTACAGTGTCCCGTCTAGTACAGTGCCCCACGTCTAGTACAGTGTCCACGTCTAGTACAGTGTCCTCGTCTAGTACAGTGCCCACGTCTAGTACAGTGTCCTCGTCTAGTACAGTGCCCACGTCTAGTACAGTGTCCGCGTCTAGTACAGTGTCCTCGTCTAGTACAGTATCCACGTCTAGTACAGTGTCCACGTCTAGTACAGTGTCCACGTCTAGTACAGTGCCCTCGTCTAGTACAGTATCCACGTCTAGTACAGTGTCCACGTCTAGTACAGTGTCCCGTCTAGTACAGTATCCACGTCTAGTACAGTGTCCACGTCTAGTACAGTGTCCTCGTCTAGTACAGTGCCACGTCTAGTACAGTGTCCACGTCTAGTACAGTGCCCTCGTCTAGTACAGTATCCTCGTCTAGTACAGTGTCCACGTCTAGTACATTATCCACGTCTAGTACAGTGTCCACGTCTAGTACAGTGCCCTCGTCTAGTACATTATCCACGTCTAGTACAGTGTCCACGTCTAGTACAGTGCCCACGTCTAGTACAGTATCCACGTCTAGTACAGTGTCCACGTCTAGTACAGTGTCCTCGTCTAGTACTTATCACGTCTAGTACAGTGTCCACGTCTAGTACAGTGTCCTCGTCTAGTACAGTGCCCTCGTCTAGTACACGTCTAGTACAGTGCCCGCGTCTAGTACAGTATCCACGTCTAGTACAGTGTCCCCGTCTAGTACAGTGTCCCGCGTCTAGTACAGTGTCCTCGTCTAGTACATGTCCTCGTCTAGTACAGTATCCACGTCTAGTACAGTGTCCACGTCTAGTACAGTGTCCTCGTCTAGTACATTATATAACACAGTATCCACGTCTAGTACAGTGTCCACGTCTAGTACAGTGTCCACGTCTAGTACAGTGTCCTCGTCTAGTACATCCACGTCTAGTACAGTCATACGTCTAGTACAGTGTCCACGTCTAGTACATTATCCACGTCTAGTACAGTGTCCACGTCTAGTACAGTGTCCAGCGTCCCGAGTACAGTATCCACGTCTAGTACAGTGTCCACGTCTAGTACAGTGTCCACGTCTAGTACAGTGTCCTCGTCTAGTACAGTGTCCACGTCTAGTACAGTATCCACGTCTAGTACAGTGTCCACGTCTAGTACAGTGTCCTCGTCTAGTACAGTGTCCACGTCTAGTACACCCACGTAGTACACTGCGTCCTCGTCTAGTACAGTGTCCACGTCTAGTACAGTGTCCCCGTCAGTACAGTGCCCGCGTCTAGTACAGTGTCCTCGTCTAGTACAGTATCCACGTCTAGTACAGTGTCCACGTCTAGTACAGTGTCCACGTCTAGTACAGTGCCCTCGTCTAGTACATATCCACGTCTAGTACAGGTCCACGTCTAGTACAGTGTCTCGTCTTGTAACATTATCCACGTCTAGTACAGTGTCCCGTCTAGTACAGTGTCCTCGTCTAGTACAGTGCCCACGTCTAGTACAGTGTCCACGTCTAGTACAGTGCCCTCGTCTAGTACAGTATCCACGTCTAGTACAGTGTCCACGTCTAGTACAGTATCCACGTCTAGTACAGTGTCCACGTCTAGTACAGTGCCCTCGTCTAGTACATTATCCACGTCTAGTACAGTGTCCACGTCTAGTACAGTGCTCCACGTCTAGTACAGTATCCACGTCTAGTACAGTGTCCACGTCTAGTACAGTGTCCTCGTCTAGTACATTCTCCACGTCTAGTACAGTGTCCACGTCTAGTACAGTGTCCTCGTCTAGTACAGTGCCCACGTCTAGTACACGTCTAGTACAGTGCCCTCGTCTAGTACAGTATCCACGTCTAGTACAGTGTCCCCGTCAAGTACAGTGTCCGCGTCTAGTACAGTGTCCACGTCTAGTACAGTGTCCTCGTCTAGTACAGTATCCACGTCTAGTACAGTGTCCACGTCTAGTACAGTGTCCTCGTCTAGTACATTATCCACGTCTTAGTACAGTATCACGTCTAGTACAGCGTCCTCGTCTAGTACAGTGTCCTCGTCTAGTACATTATCCACGTCTAGTACAGTGTCAACGTCTAGTACAGTGTCCTCGTCTAGTACATTATCCACGTCTAGTACAGTGTCCACGTCTAGTACAGTGTCCACGTCTAGTACAGTATCCACGTCTAGTACTATCCACCTCTAGTACAGTGTCCGCGTCTAGTACAGTGTCCTCGTCTAGTACAGTGCCAGTCTAGTACAGTATCCACGTCTAGTACAGTGTCCACGTCTAGTACAGTGTCCTCGTCTAGTACAGTGTCCACGTCTAGTACAGTGTCCACGTCTAGTACAGTGTCCTCGTCTAGTACAGTATCCTCGTCTAGTACATTATCCACGTCTAGTACATTATCCCCGTCTAGTACAGTGTCCATGTCTAATACAGTGTCCTCGTCTAGTACAGTATCCGCGTCTAATACAGTGTCCTCGTCTAGTACAGTATCCGCGTCTAATACAGTGTCCATGTCTAGTACAGTATCCACGTCTAGTACAGTGTCCACGTCTAGTACATTATCCACGTCTAATACAGTGTCCTCGTCTAGTACATTATCCACGTCTAGTACATTATCCCCGTCTAGTACAGTGTCCATGTCTAATACAGTGTCCTCGTCTAGTACAGTATCCGCGTCTAATACAGTGTCCTCGTCTAGTACAGTATCCGCGTCTAATACAGTGTCCATGTCTAGTACAGTATCCACGTCTAGTACAGTGTCCACGTCTAGTACATTATCCACGTCTAATACAGTGTCCTCGTCTAGTACATTATCCACGTCTAGTACATTATCCCCGTCTAGTACAGTGTCCATGTCTAATACAGTGTCCTCGTCTAGTACAGTATCCGCGTCTAATACAGTGTCCTCGTCTAGTACAGTATCCGCGTCTAATACAGTGTCCTCGTCTAGTACAGTATCCACGTCTAATACAGTGTCCTCGTCTAGTACAGTATCCGCGTCTAGTACATTATCCCCGTCTAGTACAGTGTCAGCGTCTAGTACAGTGTCCTCGTCTAGTAGAGTGTCCCCGTCAAGTACAGTATCCACGTCTAGTACAGTGTCCTCGTCTAGTACAGTGTCCACGTCTAGTACAGTGTCCTCATCTAGTACAGTATCCACGTCTAGTACAGTGTCCGCGGCTAGTACAGTATCCACGTCTAGTACAGTATCCACGTCTAGTACAGTGTCCGCGTCTAGTAGAGTATCCACGTCTAGTACAGTGTCCTCGTCTAGTACAGTATCCACGTCTAGTACAGTGTCCTCGACTAGTACAGTATCCACGTCTAGTACATTATCCACGTCTAGTACATTATCCACGTCTAGTACAGTGTCCCCGTCAAGTACAGTATCCACGTCTAGTACAGTGTCCTCGTCTAGTACAGTGTCCTCGTCTAGTACAGTATCCACGTCTAGTACAGTGTCCTCGTCTAGTACATTATCCACGTCTAGTACAGTGTCCACGTCTAGTACAGTGTCCTCGTCTAGTACAGTGTCCCCGTCAAGTACAGTGTCCGCGTCTAATACAGTATCCTCGTCTAGTACAGCGTCCTCGTCTAGTACAGTATCCACGTCTAGTACAGTGCCCACGTCTAGTACAGTGCCCACGTCTAGTACAGTGTCCTCGTCTAGTACAGTATCCACGTCTAGTACAGTATCCATGTCTAGTACATTATCCACGTCTAGTACAGTGTCCGCGTCTAGTACAGTGTCCTCGTCTAGTACAGTGTCCCCGTCAAGTACATTATCCATGTCTAGTACATTATCCACGTCTAGTACATTATCCACGTCTAGTACATTATCCACGTCTAGTACAGTGGCCTCGTCTAGTACAGTGTCCACGTCTAGTACAGTGTCCGCGTCTAGTACAGTGCCCTCGTCTAGTACATTATCCACGTCTAGTACAGTGTCCGCGTCTAGTACATTATCCACGTCTAATACAGTGTCCTCGTCTAGTATATTATCCACGTCTAATACAGTGTCCTCGTCTAGTACAGTATCCACGTCTAGTACAGTGTCCTCGTCTAGTACAGTGTCCACGTCTAGTACAGTGTCCTCGTCTAGTACAGTGTCCGCGTCTAGTACATTATCCACGTCTAATACAGTGTCCTCGTCTAGTACATTATCCACGTCTAGTACATTATCCACTTCTAGTACAGTGTCCGCGTCTAGTACAGTGTCCTCGTCTAGTACAGTGTCCCCGTCAAGTACAGTGTCCTCGTCTAGTACATTATCCACGTCTAGTACAGTATCGATGTCTAGTACATTATCCACGTCTAGTACAGTGTCCGCGTCTAGTACAGTGTCCTCGTCTAGTACAGTGTCCCCGTCAAGTACAGTATCCACGTCTAGTACAGTGTCCTCGTCTAGTACAGTGTCCACGTCTAGTACAGTGTCCTCGTCTAGTACAGTGTCCGCGTCTAGTACATTATCCACGTCTAAAACAGTGTCCTCGTCTAGTACATTATCCAGGTCTAGTACAGTGTCTCCGTCAAGTACAGTATCCACGTCTAGTACAGTATCCACGTCTAGTACAGTGTCCGCGTCTAGTACAGTATCCACGTCTAGTACAGTGTCCTCGTCTAGTGCAGTATCCACGTCTAGTACAGTGTCCCCGTCTAGTACATTGTCCAAGTCTAGTACAATATCCACGTCTAGTACAGTGTCCACGTCTAGTACAGTGCCCTCGTCTAGTACATTATCCACGTCTAGTACAGTGTCCACGTCTAGTACAGTGTCCACGTCTAGTACAGTGTCCGCATCTAGTACAGTATCCACGTCTAGTACAGTATCCACGTCTAGTACAGTGCCCACGTCTAGTACAGTGTCCACGTCTAGTACATTGCCCTCGTCTAGTACAGTATCCACGTCTAGTACAGTGTTCACGTCTAGTACAGTGTCCTCGTCTAGTACATTATCCACGTCTAGTACAGTGTCCACGTCTAGTACAGTGTCCTCGTCTAGTACAGTGCCCACGTTTAGTACAGTGTCCTCGTCTAGTACAGTGCCCTCGTCTAGTACAGTATCCACGTCTAGTACAGTGTCCACGTCTAGTACATTATCCACGTCTAGTACAGTGTCCACGTCTAGTACAGTGCCCTCGTCTAGTACATTATCCACGTCTAGTACAGTGTCCACGTCTAGTACAGTGCCCACGTCTAGTACAGTATCCACGTCTAGTACAGTGTCCACGTCTAGTACAGTGTCCTCGTCTAGTACATTATCCACGTCTAGTACAGTGTCCACGTCTAGTACAGTGTCCTCGTCTAGTACAGTGCCCACGTCTAGTACACGTCTAGTACAGTGCCCTCGTCTAGTACAGTATCCACGTCTAGTACAGTGTCCCCGTCAAGTACAGTGTCCGCGTCTAGTACAGTGTCCTCGTCTAGTACAGTGTCCTCGTCTAGTACAGTATCCACGTCTAGTACAGTGTCCACGTCTAGTACAGTGCCCTCGTCTAGTACATTATCCACGTCTAGTACAGTATCACGTCTAGTACAGCGTCCTCGTCTAGTACAGTGTCCTCGTCTAGTACATTATCCACGTCTAGTACAGTGTCAACGTCTAGTACAGTGTCCTCGTCTAATACATTATCCACGTCTAGTACAGTGTCCACGTTAGTACAGTGTCCGCGTCTAGTACAGTATCCACGTCTAGTACAGTATCCACCTCTAGTACAGTGTCCGCGTCTAGTACAGTGTCCTCGTCTAGTACAGTATCCACGTCTAGTACAGTATCCACGTCTAGTACAGCGTCCTCGTCTAGTACAGTGTCCTCGTCTAGTAGAGTGTCCACGTCTAGTACAGCGTCCACGTCTAGTACAGTGTCCTCGTCTAGTACAGTGCCCACGTCTAGTACAGTGTCCTCGTCTAGTACAGTGCCACGTCTAGTACAGTGTCCACGTCTAGTACAGTGTCCTCGTCTAGTACAGTGCCCACGTCTAGTACAGTGCCCTCGTCTAGTACAGTGTCCACGTCTAGTACAGTGTCCACGTCTAGTACAGTGTCCACGTCTAGTACAGTGTCCACGTCTAGTACAGTGCCCTCGTCTAGTACAGTATCCACGTCTAGTACAGTGTCCACGTCTAGTACAGTATCCACGTCTAGTACATTATCCACGTCTAGTACAGTGTCCACGTCTAGTACAGTGTCCTCGTCTAGTACAGTGTCCACGTCTAGTACAGTGTCCACGTCTAGTACATATCCACGTCTAGTACAGTGTCCAGTCTAGTACATTATCCACGTCTAGTACAGTGTCCACGTCTAGTACAGTGCCCACGTCTAGTACAGTATCCACGTCTAGTACAGTGTCCACGTCTAGTACAGTGTCCTCGTCTAGTACAGTGTCCACGTCTAGTACAGTGTCCACGTCTAGTACAGTGTCCTCGTCTAGTACAGTGCCCAGGTCTAGTACACGTCTAGTACAGTGCCCTCGTCTAGTACAGTATCCACGTCTAGTACAGTGTCCCCGTCTAGTACAGTGTCCACGTCTAGTACAGTGCCCACGTCTAGTACAGTATCCACGTCTAGTACAGTGTCCACGTCTAGTACAGTGTCCTCGTCTAGTACATTATCCACGTCTAGTACAGTGTCCACGTCTAGTACAGTGTCCTCGTCTAGTACAGTGCCCACGTCTAGTACACGTCTAGTACAGTGCCCTCGTCTAGTACAGTATCCACGTCTAGTACAGTGTCCCCGTCAAGTACAGTGTCCGCGTCTAGTACAGTGTCCTCGTCTAGTACAGTGTCCTCGTCTAGTACAGTATCCACGTCTAGTACAGTGTCCACGTCTAGTACAGTGCCCTCGTCTAGTACATTATCCACGTCTAGTACAGTATCCACGTCTAGTACAGCGTCCTCGTCTAGTACAGTGTCCTCGTCTAGTACATTATCCACGTCTAGTACAGTGTCAACGTCTAGTACAGTGTCCTCGTCTAATACATTATCCACGTCTAGTACAGTGTCCACGTTAGTACAGTGTCCGCGTCTAGTACAGTATCCACGTCTAGTACAGTATCCACCTCTAGTACAGTGTCCGCGTCTAGTACAGTGTCCTCGTCTAGTACAGTATCCACGTCTAGTACAGTATCCACGTCTAGTACAGCGTCCTCGTCTAGTACAGTGTCCTCGTCTAGTAGAGTGTCCACGTCTAGTACAGCGTCCTCGTCTAGTACAGTGTCCTCGTCTAGTACAGTGCCCACGTCTAGTACAGTGTCCTCGTCTAGTACAGTGCCCACGTCTAGTACAGCGTCCTCGTCTAGTACAGTGTCCTCGTCTAGTACAGTGCCCACGTCTAGTACAGTGTCCTCGTCTAGTACAGTGCCCACGTCTAGTACAGTGCCCACGTCTAGTACAGTGTCCTCGTCTAGTACAGTATCCACGTCTAGTACAGTGTCCACGTCTAGTACAGTGTCCACGTCTAGTACAGTGCCCTCGTCTAGTACAGTATCCACGTCTAGTACAGTGTCCACGTCTAGTACAGTGTCCTCGTCTTGTACATTATCCACGTCTAGTACAGTGTCCACGTCTAGTACAGTGTCCTCGTCTAGTACAGTGCCCACGTCTAGTACAGTGTCCACGTCTAGTACAGTGCCCTCGTCTAGTACAGTATCCACGTCTAGTACAGTGTCCACGTCTAGTACATTATCCACGTCTAGTACAGTGTCCACGTCTAGTACAGTGCCCTCGTCTAGTACATTATCCACGTCTAGTACAGTGTCCACGTCTAGTACAGTGCCCACGTCTAGTACAGTATCCACGTCTAGTACAGTGTCCACGTCTAGTACAGTGTCCTCGTCTAGTACATTATCCACGTCTAGTACAGTGTCCACGTCTAGTACAGTGTCCTCGTCTAGTACAGTGCCCAGGTCTAGTACACGTCTAGTACAGTGCCCTCGTCTAGTACAGTATCCACGTCTAGTACAGTGTCCCCGTCAAGTACAGTGTCCGCGTCTAGTACAGTGTCCTCGTCTAGTACAGTGTCCTCGTCTAGTACAGTATCCACGTCTAGTACAGTGTCCACGTCTAGTACAGTGCCCTCGTCTAGTACATTATCCACGTCTAGTACAGTATCCACGTCTAGTACAGCGTCCTCGTCTAGTACAGTGTCCTCGTCTAGTACATTATCCACGTCTAGTACAGTGTCAACGTCTAGTACAGTGTCCTCGTCTAGTACATTATCCACGTCTAGTACAGTGTCCACGTTAGTACAGTGTCCGCGTCTAGTACAGTATCCACGTCTAGTACAGTATCCACCTCTAGTACAGTGTCCGCGTCTAGTACAGTGTCCTCGTCTAGTACAGTATCCACGTCTAGTACAGTATCCACGTCTAGTACAGTGTCCTCGTCTAGTACAGTGTCCTCGTCTAGTACAGTGTCCACGTCTAGTACAGCGTCCTCGTCTAGTACAGTGTCCTCGTCTAGTACAGTGCCCACGTCTAGTACAGTGCCCACGTCTAGTACAGTGTCCTCGTCTAGTACAGTATCCACGTCTAGTACAGTGTCCACGTCTAGTACAGTGTCCACGTCTAGTACAGTGCCCTCGTCTAGTACAGTATCCACGTCTAGTACAGTGTCCACGTCTAGTACAGTGTCCTCGTCTAGTACATTATCCACGTCTAGTACAGTGTCCACGTCTAGTACAGTGTCCTCGTCTAGTACAGTGCCCACGTCTAGTACAGTGTCCACGTCTAGTACAGTGCCCTCGTCTAGTACAGTATCCACGTCTAGTACAGTGTCCACGTCTAGTACATTATCCACGTCTAGTACAGTGTCCACGTCTAGTACAGTGCCCTCGTCTAGTACATTATCCACGTCTAGTACAGTGTCCACGTCTAGTACAGTGCCCACGTCTAGTACAGTATCCACGTCTAGTACAGTGTCCACGTCTAGTACAATGTCCTCGTCTAGTACATTATCCACGTCTAGTACAGTGTCCACGTCTAGTACAGTGTCCTCGTCTAGTACAGTGCCCACGTCTAGTACACGTCTAGTACAGTGCCCTCGTCTAGTACAGTATCCACGTCTAGTACAGTGTCCCCGTCAAGTACAGTGTCCGCGTCTAGTACAGTGTCCTCGTCTAGTACAGTGTCCTCGTCTAGTACAGTATCCACGTCTAGTACAGTGTCCACGTCTAGTACAGTGCCCTCGTCTAGTACATTATCCACGTCTAGTACAGTATCAACGTCTAGTACAGCGTCCTCGTCTAGTACAGTGTCCTCGTCTAGTACATTATCCACGTCTAGTACAGTGTCAACGTCTAGTACAGTGTCCTCGTCTAGTACATTATCCATGTCTAGTACAGTGTCCACGTCTAGTACAGTGTCCGCGTCTAGTACAGTATCCACGTCTAGTACAGTATCCACCTCTAGTACAGTGTCCGCGTCTAGTACAGTGTCCTCGTCTAGTACAGTATCCACGTCTAGTACAGTATCCACGTCTAGTACAGCGTCCTCGTCTAGTACAGTGTCCTCGTCTAGTAGAGTGTCCACGTCTAGTACAGCGTCCTCGTCTAGTACAGTGTCCTCGTCTAGTACAGTGCCCACGTCTAGTACAGTGCCCACGTCTAGTACAGTGTCCTCGTCTACTACAGTGCCCACGTCTAGTACAGTGCCCACGTCTAGTACAGTGTCCTCGTCTAGTACAGTGCCCACGTCTAGTACAGTGTCCTCGTCTAGTACAGTGCCCACGTCTAGTACAGCGTCCTCGTCTAGTACAGTGTCCTCGTCTAGTACATTATCCACGTCTAGTACAGTGTCAACGTCTAGTACAGTGTCCTCGTCTAGTACATTATCCACGTCTAGTACAGTGTCCACGTCTAGTACAGTGTCCGCGTCTAGTACAGTATCCACGTCTAGTACAGTATCCACCTCTAGTACAGTGTCCGCCTCTAGTACAGTGTCCTCGTCTAGTACAGTATCCACGTCTAGTACAGTATCCATGTCTAGTACAGCGTCCTCGTCTAGTACAGCGTCCTCGTCTAGTACAGTGTCCTCGTCTAGTACATTATCCACGTCTAGTACAGTGTCAACGTCTAGTACAGTGTCCTCGTCTAGTACATTATCCACGTCTAGTACAGTGTCCACGTCTAGTACAGTGTCCGCGTCTAGTACAGTATCCACGTCTAGTACAGTATCCACCTCTAGTACAGTGTCCGCGTCTAGTACAGTGTCCTCGTCTAGTACAGTATCCACGTCTAGTACAGTATCCATGTCTAGTACAGCGTCCTCGTCTAGTACAATGTCCACGTCTAGTACAGTGTCCGCGTCTAGTACAGTATCCACGTCTAGTACAGTATCCACGTCTAGTACAGTGCCCACGTCTAGTACAGTGTCCACGTCTAGTACATTGCCCTCGTCTAGTACAGTATCCACGTCTAGTACAGTGTTCACGTCTAGTACAGTGTCCTCGTCTAGTACATTATCCACGTCTAGTACAGTGTCCACGTCTAGTACAGTGTCCTCGTCTAGTACAGTGCCCACGTCTAGTACAGTGTCCACGTCTAGTACAGTGCCCTCGTCTAGTACAGTATCCACGTCTAGTACAGTGTCCACGTCTAGTACATTATCCACGTCTAGTACAGTGTCCACGTCTAGTACAGTGCCCTCGTCTAGTACATTATCCACGTCTAGTACAGTGTCCACGTCTAGTACAGTGCCCACGTCTAGTACAGTATCCACGTCTAGTACAGTGTCCACGTCTAGTACAGTGTCCTCGTCTAGTACATTATCCACGTCTAGTACAGTGTCCACGTCTAGTACAGTGTCCTCGTCTAGTACAGTGCCCACGTCTAGTACACGTCTAGTACAATGCCCTCGTCTAGTACAGTATCCACGTCTAGTACAGTGTCCCCGTCAAGTACAGTGTCCGCGTCTAGTACAGTGTCCTCGTCTAGTACAGTGTCCTCGTCTAGTACAATATCCACGTCTAGTACAGTGTCCACGTCTAGTACAGTGCCCTCGTCTAGTACATTATCCACGTCTAGTACAGTATCCACGTCTAGTACAGCGTCCTCGTCTAGTACATTATCCACGTCTAGTACAGTGTCAACGTCTAGTACAGTGTCCTCGTCTAGTACATTATCCACGTCTAGTACAGTGTCCACGTTAGTACAGTGTCCGCGTCTAGTACAGTATCCACGTCTAGTACAGTATCCACCTCTAGTACAGTGTCCGCGTCTAGTACAGTGTCCTCGTCTAGTACAGTATCCACGTCTAGTACAGTATCCACGTCTAGTACAGCGTCCTCGTCTAGTACAGTGTCCTCGTCTAGTAGAGTGTCCACGTCTAGTACAGCGTCCTCGTCTAGTACAGTGTCCTCGTCTAGTACAGTGCCCACGTCTAGTACAGTGTCCTCGTCTAGTACAGTGCCCACCTCTAGTACAGCGTCCTCGTCTAGTACAGTGTCCTCGTCTAGTACAGTGCCCACGTCTAGTACAGTGTCCTCGTCTAGTACAGTGCCCACGTCTAGTACAGTGCCCACGTCTAGTACAGTGTCCTCGTCTAGTACAGTATCCACGTCTAGTACAGTGTCCACGTCTAGTACAGTGTCCACGTCTAGTACAGTGCCCTCGTCTAGTACAGTATCCACGTCTAGTACAGTGTCCACGTCTAGTACAGTGTCCTCGTCTTGTACATTATCCACGTCTAGTACAGTGTCCACGTCTAGTACAGTGTCCTCGTCTAGTACAGTGCCCACGTCTAGTACAGTGTCCACGTCTTGTACAGTGCCCTCGTCTAGTACAGTATCCACGTCCAGTAGAGTGTCCACGTCTAGTACATTATCCACGTCTAGTACAGTGTCCACGTCTAGTACAGTGCCCTCGTCTAGTACATTATCCACGTCTAGTACAGTGTCCACGTCTAGTACAGTGCCCACGTCTAGTACAGTATCCACGTCTAGTACAGTGTCCACGTCTAGTACAGTGTCCTCGTCTAGTACATTATCCACGTCTAGTACAGTGTCCACGTCTAGTACAGTGTCCTCGTCTAGTACAGTGCCCACGTCTAGTACACGTCTAGTACAGTGCCCTCGTCTAGTACAGTATCCACGTCTAGTACAGTGTCCCCGTCAAGTACAGTGTCCGCGTCTAGTACAGTGTCCTCGTCTAGTACAGTGTCCTCGTCTAGTACAGTATCCACGTCTAGTACAGTGTCCACGTCTAGTACAGTGCCCTCGTCTAGTACATTATCCACGTCTAGTACAGTATCCACGTCTAGTACAGCGTCCTCGTCTAGTACAGTGTCCTCGTCTAGTACATTATCCACGTCTAGTACAGTGTCAACGTCTAGTACAGTGTCCTCGTCTAGTACATTATCCACGTCTAGTACAGTGTCCACGTCTAGTACAGTGTCCGCGTCTAGTACAGTATCCACGTCTAGTACAGTATCCACCTCTAGTACAGTGTCCGCGTCTAGTACAGTGTCCACGTCTAGTACAGTGTCCTCGTCTAGTACATTATCCACGTCTAGTACAGTGTCCACGTCTAGTACAGTGTCCTCGTCTAATACAGTGCCCACGTCTAGTACAGTGTCCACGTCTAGTACAGTGCCCTCGTCTAGTACAGTATCCACGTCTAGTACAGTGTCCACGTCTAGTACATTATCCACGTCTAGTACAGTGTCCACGTCTAGTACAGTGCCCTCGTCTAGTACATTATCCACGTCTAGTACAGTGTCCACGTCTAGTACAGTGCCCACGTCTAGTACAGTATCCACGTCTAGTACAGTGTCCACGTCTAGTACAATGTCCTCGTCTAGTACATTAGCCACGTCTAGTACAGTGTCCACGTCTAATACAGTGTCCTCGTCTAGTACAGTGCCCACGTCTAGTACACGTCTAGTACAGTGCCCTCGTCTAGTACAGTATCCACGTCTAGTACAGTGTCCCCGTCAAGTACAGTGTCCGCGTCTAGTACAGTGTCCTCGTCTAGTACATTGTCCTCGTCTAGTACAGTATCCACGTCTAGTACAGTGTCCACGTCTAGTACAGTGCCCTCGTCTAGTACATTATCCACGTCTAGTACAGTATCAACGTCTAGTACAGCGTCCTCGTCTAGTACAGTGTCCTCGTCTAGTACATTATCCACGCCTAGTACAGTGTCAACGTCTAGTACAGTGTCCTCGTCTAGTACATTATCCATGTCTAGTACAGTGTCCACGTCTAGTACAGTGTCCGCGTCTAGTACAGTATCCACGTCTAGTACAGTATCCACCTCTAGTACAGTGTCCGCGTCTAGTACAGTGTCCTCGTCTAGTACAGTATCCACGTCTAGTACAGTATCCACGTCTAGTACAGCGTCCTCGTCTAGTACAGTGTCCTCGTCTAGTAGAGTGTCCACGTCTAGTACAGCGTCCTCGTCTAGTACAGTGTCCTCGTCTAGTACAGTGCCCACGTCTAGTACAGTGCCCACGTCTAGTACAGTGTCCTCGTCTACTACAGTGCCCACGTCTAGTACAGTGCCCACGTCTAGTACAGTGTCCTCGTCTAGTACAGTGCCCACGTCTAGTACAGTGTCCTCGTCTAGTACAGTGCCCACGTCTAGTACAGCGTCCTCGTCTAGTACAGTGTCCTCGTCTAGTACATTATCCACGTCTAGTACAGTGTCAACGTCTAGTACAGTGTCCTCGTCTAGTACATTATCCACGTCTAGTACAGTGTCCACGTCTAGTACAGTGTCCGCGTCTAGTACAGTATCCACGTCTAGTACAGTATCCACCTCTAGTACAGTGTCCGCGTCTAGTACAGTGTCCTCGTCTAGTACAGTATCCACGTCTAGTACAGTATCCATGTCTAGTACAGCGTCCTCGTCTAGTACAGTGTCCTCGTCTAGTAGAGTGTCCACGTCTAGTACAGCGTCCTCGTCTAGTACAGTGTCCTCGTCTAGTACAGTGCCCACGTCTAGTTCAGTGCCCACGTCTAGTACAGTGTCCTCGTCTAGTACAGTGCCCACGTCTAGTACAGTGTCCTCGTCTAGTACAGTGCCCACGTCTAGTACAGCGTCCTCGTCTAGTACAGTGTCCTCGTCTAGTACAATGCCCACGTCTAGTACAGTGTCCTCATCTAGTACAGTGCCCACGTCTAGTACAGTGGCCGCGTCTAGTACAGTATCCACGTCTAGTACAATATCCACGTCTAGTACAGTATCCACGTCTAGTACAGTGTCCGCGTCTAGTACAGTATCCACGTCTAGTACAGTATCCACGTCTAGTACAGTGTCCTCGTCTAGTACAGTGCCCACGTCTAGTACAGTATCCACGTCTAGTACAGTGTCCTCGTCTAGTACAGTATCCACGTCTAGTACAGTATCCACGTCTAGTACAGTATCCACGTCTAGTACAGTGTCCTCGTCTAGTACAGTGTCCTCGTCTAGTACAGTGTCCTCGTCTAATGCATTGGCGTGTCCATATAGTCTCTATGATTCCAATCTATTAGAGCAGGTATGTTATGAGTAGGCACTACTTTGGATATGGAAATAATCAAATCCGAGTCGGAGTCAATGTCGTCTTTCCACATGGCGAATTTCATGATAATAATTGCGTTACTAACCTTTCTTTTCCATATGGCGTCGTCCCGTATGTCTAGAGGAGTGGTGTTTGCTACCTGATAATGTTGACGTCGTTCCGTATGTCAAGATGAGTGGTGTTTGCTACCTGATAATGTTGGCGTCGTCCCGTATGTCAAGATGAGTGGTGTTTGCTACCTGATAATGTTGGCGTCGTGCCGTATGTCAAGATGAGTGGTGTTTGCTACCTGATAATGTTGACGTCGTGCCGTATGTCAAGATGAGTGGTGTTTGCTACCTGATAATGTTGGCGTCGTGCCGTATGTCAAGATGAGTGGTGTTTGCTACCTGATAATGTTGGCGTCGTCCCGTATGTCTAGAGGAGTGGTGTTTGCTACCTGATAATGTTGACGTCGTTCCGTATGTCAAGATGAGTGGTGTTTGCTACCTGATAATGTTGGTGTCGTCCCGTATGTCAAGATGAGTGGTGTTTGCTACCTGATAATGTTGGCGTCGTGCCGTATGTCAAGATGAGTGGTGTTTGCTACCTGATAATGTTGACGTCGTCCCGTATGTCAAGATGAGTGGTGTTTGCTACCTGATAATGTTGGCGTCGTCCCGTATGTCAAGATGAGTGGTGTTTGCTACCTGATAATGTTGGCGTCGTGCCGTATGTCAAGATGAGTGGTGTTTGCTACCTGATAATGTTGGCGTCGTCCCGTATGTCAAGATGAGTGGTGTTTGCTACCTGATAATGTTGGCGTCGTGCCGTATGTAAAGATGAGTGGTGTTTGCTACCTGATAATGTTGACGTCGTCCCGTATGTCAAGATGAGTGGTGTTTGCTACCTGATAATGTTGACGTCGTGCAGTATGTAAGGTGAGTGGTGTTTGCTATCTGATAATGTTGGCGTCGTGCCGTATGTCAAGATGAGTGGTGTTTGCTACCTGATAATGTTGGCGTCGTCCCGTATGTCAAGATGAGTGGTGTTTGCTACCTGATAATGTTGACGTCGTGCAATATGTCAAGATGAGTGGTGTTTGCTACCTGATAATGTTGACGTCGTGCAGTATGTAAGGTGAGTGGTGTTTGCTACCTGATAATGTTGACGTCGTGCAGTATGTAAGGTGAGTGGTGTTTGCTACCTGATAATGTTGACGTCGTGCCGTATGTCAAGATGAGTGGTGTTTGCTACCTGATAATGTTGGCGTCGTGCCGTATGTAAGGTGAGTGGTGTTTGCTACCTGATAATGTTGGCGTCGTGCAGTATGTAAGGTGAGTGGTGTTGGATACCTGGTCATGCTACATGTTCTACGACACTATTTCCGTAAAGGCTACATAGTTGGAAGTCCTAGTTTCCAAACGACGTGTATACAATGTTATGCTTCTAGGAAACTGTATTAACGGCATTGTCAGTAAAGAATGTGAACTACTGCTTGTCTAAATGTATGTGCCTGATAAAGCGCGGTCCAATAAGGGAAATGTGTAAATTTTCAGAAAATAATAATAATAATGACTTTATTTAACGAGAAAACTTATTTAGCCAGGTCAATCTTCCATAAGGCCCTAAAAACAAAACATTATATACAACATATTTATACATATTTATACATAACTTCACTACATGATGCAAGACGTTTAGTCATAAAAGAGTTAGAGAGCTACAAGTATATATATTATGTAGTATTATAAATCATTATAATTGTGACTTGCTCCCAATTAAGTAAAATGTCTTAAATTGACTGACTGGTGGGGTATTTTTAATATTATTTGGTAAATGCATTCCAGATAGTAGTAGCAGATTAAACGTTCTGAATAATTCACTTCTAGGTCATGGATGGTATAGATTAGCCTGGGAACCAGCGTTGGTATATTTTGCCTGGTCAGTCATATAAATATATTTTAATGCCGTGATCATTAATTGGGCCGTATTGAGTTTCTGATGTCATTTTGCCAGAAGTAAATTAGTGAAAAATCGACAGACTGGAACCCAGGCTTGATATAGATGTAAAGCAGAAGATGATCTCATACGTGTTGGTGCCTCCACACCGTGCACGTCGGGAACAAGGCACAGCTCACAGCAGGAAATTGGGTCACCGTTCCGAAGTAACCAATCCACGCATCGACTCGTCGGAGTGTCAACACTTACCTAGATCAGCGACAGCTAGTACTGGGGCGCTGAAGAGGCGACGAGTGACCGGGTAGGAGAAAACGGCAGTCGTTTCCTGTGGATGGCGCACCCGTCGCCTCGAACTCTTTTATCTGTCTCCAATGATGTGCGAGCGGTTGGGGACGGAGGGATGCGACCTCGACCCCGGATGCGTCAAAGGGGTGGACAATGACGGAACAACCGAACCATTTTGCTGCTGTGAGCCGACTAATCGTGGAGGATGTGGCCCTAAAAAGCACCGAGAAAGCTTAAGATACCACCGAGAAAATAACCACCTTGGACATGATGGCGGAGAGAGACTACAAGTACCACAATCTTCTAGAACATAATCATCTTGGACTTAAGCAACATAGACTCAACCAACAAGGAATAATTATCGAGTAAACTAATCATCTTGGACCGAAATCTTCACGGGAATCTACAACTACAATCCTCAATCTACACCACTCTACAAGACACCGACGACTCAACACTTCATCGAATAATCGACGGTGCGAAATCACGTTTGCTCGCCCATATGGTTTACCGGCGGCGAGGGTTAATAAACGCAATCATCATCATCGATGATCTCATAATACAGACGGATCTGTAGTCCAGTGGTAACACGCGGGACTGGTAATCCAGGGTTCGCAGGTTCAATCCACCGTCTGACCCTAATAAAATTAACAGTCTTTCAGATGGGACTTTAACCCGAGGTCTCGTGTCGGTGCTTTACACCGTGTACGTAAAAGAACCAGAGGAGACTCTGGAATGGGTCTCTGTCTGTATCATTGCACTATCATCCAACATCTAAAATGACTAATCTCGTCAGTGGGCGTCGCTCATATGGGCAACCGGTAGCGACGATAAATAAACGTAAAACACACACATGATCTCAAAGGACGGGTTTGGATATCTGAACTGAAACTGAATGTTTTCCTGGGGTAAACAGGGGCTTGATCATTTAGACTTTTGTACAGAAAGACAGCTTTTTGAAAAATGACCATTTCTGGAAAAATACCTTGCTTGAAAATACAAAATGAACCAAAGAAGTATGAGTACCTTAGCAATGTATGCAGTTGATGAGTTGAGTATTTTATCAAATCTTTATTATTGAACTAGTAAAAAAGAAATTAAAGTACAACATGTTACCATAGCAACGAGTATTGTTATTGCTATAAGAACTTTAACATTACCACACAGTTTTAAATAAATGAATACAAAAAAGTAATAAATCATTAAAATCTCGAGCTGTGAATTGTCCCATTATGCAAGTAGCATACCTTGCCTACATACTCCATACTATGACGTGTTTTACGTGTCTTCCGGCGATATGACAAATGCTGAGTACATCACATTAGAACCCTACACTTGTTGATTTAGCTAATTTCCATCGTCTAACCTTACAGACGCCCGCCATCATGACGATATTGATACTATAATCGTGTTTATGGAGGTTTATAGGCGGTGATCAAACCCCGCCATGGAGTAGAGCTGCCACTATACCGACCGTATTGTCTATTCCGTGAGCAAGTCTCAATATGTCTGTTAGCACAGCACTCCTTCGACCCGTAATGATGTTTGAGACATGGTAACCGAGGCAGAATTTAGCACATAAACAGTCGCATTCAAAATGCTTGCGACAATTGCAGTTGTGTTTTTGCACGATTTGCACCTTATAAGAGATATACATATCAGTGAAATACAACGTTATACGTAATAAACTAATAATAATAAACTAATAATAATAATAATAATAAACTAATAATAATAATAACTAATAATAATAATAAACTAATAATAATAATAATAAATAAAGCCACAATTGAACCATTTTGCACCAAATTAACGAAATATGGTATGTTTTGTCTAGTGAGTTGTTTGTACCGTGTTTATTCCCAGCATGTGGATACTCGGTATATTATTGCAACTGTCTGTGGGTACCCGGTATATTATTGCAACTATCTGTGGGTACCCGCTATAGTGACACAAATAGTGTAATATTGCGAATAAATCCGACACTTAGTCTCACTGGATAGTTCTATGGCAGCCGCGTGCTACACATAAGAAATTAAACCCTTTGAAGGCGGGCTAAAAGCCGTCTGATACAAGCACATTACTCCAGCGATTGTCTACAATTCGACGGTTATTGTCTATCGTATTTTATTTTGCTGTTGTATACATAAAACATAACGACACAATCGCAAAGCAAAAACAGCATAGTTTAGTTTAATCATATTGTATGTTGCACTATTATGACACAATATACAGAATATACACACAATATACAGAATCTACACACAATATATACAAAGAACGCAAACAAGGGTCGAGCCACAAGTTCTTACAACATTAGAGACGGTTCTTCTCAAACAATAGTTTAAACACACATAACAGCTATAAACAAGTTCATTTATAGAGCTATATAATGGTGAATCGGCACCATACACGTTATCATATATTGCCCTTACAAACACAGGGATTCGGCACGTTTGGGGGTACTAGTATATATATTTAAGTACAGGGATTCTACTCTGTGGGATGTCAGATTTCGCATCGATCAGTAAAATGGCCCTATCTGAAACAATGTTATACAAATCTGTCCAAATACAACGCCTATCCCGAGTCTTTATATTGTTCTTCAAATAAAACACAACTTTAAGCTGCATGCATGTATACTTTGCAAACAATTGCCACAGACATTGGCCATAGCAGGTCACATTTCCGTGCTCGGGTTCTGTCAGCAACAAAAAAAAATCTTCGACGGGAGAGTTTTAACTGTCAATAACATTATCAATAAAATGTGTTTACACTAACGTGTAGGTTTATTCGGCAATAATGTACGTCAAAAAGAGATTTCGTAGCATTTTCAATTTGTTTTGAAAATTTCTATAGCGGCGCAATTCGCGTTGAAACGAGCGTTGAAACGAGCGTTCTGATTGGATTATTAGAATGTAACAAGATGTTTTTTTATATAGGAAGAATAATCATAATCCAATCAGAACGCTCGTTTCAACGCTCGTTTCAATGCGAATTGCGCCGCTTTAGAAATTTTCAAAACAAATTGAAAATGCTACGAAATCTCTTTTTGACGTACATTTTTGCCGAATAAACCTACACGTTAGTGTAAACAAATTGTATTGATAATGTTATTCACAGTTAAAACTCTCCCGTCGAAGATTTTTTTTTTGTTGCTGACAGAACCCGTGTCCTAGTATGGTAATGTGACCTGCTATGGCCAATGTCTGTGGCAATTGTTTGCAAAGTATACATGCACGCAGCTTAAAGTTGTGTTTTATTTGAAGAACAATATAAAGACTCGGGATAGGCGTTATATTCGGACAGATTTGTACAAAATTGTTTCAGATAGGGCCATTTTACTGATCGATGCGAAACTGACATCCAACAGAGTAGAATCCCTGTACTTAAATATATATACTAGTACCCCCAAACGTGCCGAATCCCTGTGCTTACAAAGCGTCTCTCATTGTAACATTGTTTATTAATGCAGTATGGTAGGATATGCTTTACTGCTACAAGCATGTGTACATCACATTTGTAGAGTGGCGTCAATGTTCTTTCATTTTATAATATGAATGTGTCTTTATGGAAAGGCAAGGATTCGTATATTTATCGTCGTCTCCTGTTTGATGAACGTTCAATTCCACGCTGCCTCTTCTCTCTCCCTCGTGGCGATGGATTCCACCAGGAACGAGGTCTCGAGAGTGATTAATATAAGTTTCGCAATCGAGCTAAAATAAATTTGTATAAAGTAATCGGGATGACGCCTACATAATTATATTAATCGTTTTATGGGCGGATAATAAAATGTACAGAATGCGTCCCGCGTCCTGCGTCCCTATTCCAGAAACACCCCTGGTTATTCTACATGTTCGGTGTATTGTACCGATACATGAGCCATCGGTTTATTAGGGTCGCGGGGGTCGAACCTGGATGCGAAGTCAATTTTGCTTACCCCAGGTGGACAATTGACCCATCTATATATGGCAATACAATACAATCAAGTACATTATTCTATGTTCAATGACCTATGTTTGTACACAATATCACTTCCCAAGTTACTATTACGCTTCATACACATTGTGTATAATAATAATAATAAATAATAATAATAATGATACTATTATTAATAATAATAATAATGATACTATTATTAATAATAATAATAATAATAATGATGATAATGATATAATATTAATGTGTGTCATAAGGGCTTCAAATAAAAAAATTAAAAAACTCTTATATTCAGCATATTTAGATACATAAAATTAAACACTACATTGTACCAGACGTTTAACCATAACATAGTTAGAGAGCTACATTATGTAGTGTTATAATAAATTATAACTGTGACCTGGTCTAATTTAGTAGGGTTCTTTTATGAAAATAAAGGAATTAATTCCTACAAAAGCGATTTTTGGTATATGCAATATATAGGGTGTCTTAATTAACATAGTAAAAGTCCACCACAGTCTTCTGATGCTAAATGCCTTTTTTTGGGGTAAAACGTTGAAAATATAAACAAAACTGCGAAATTCTGGAATCCGCCTATAACTCCATCTTTATTTGTCTTAGGATGTTAAAATTGGCCATGGAAGTATAAATATAAATTGCGCATAGATTAAAGCCATTACCGTTTTCAAAAACAATCCAATATGGTGGCAAAAATCCAAAATGGCCGCCGAAAATTCGTTTTTCAAGATATATCAATACTTTTACATATACAAAGTAATGGTGTCCTACATAAACAATTGTGTGGTGTATTTATTGTATAGAATGTGAAATACAACATGTGAAAAGGTCATGAGAGTCCATTGCTGCTGGTCAATTTAGAATATCCAATATGGCATCAAAACACAGAACTATGCAAATTAGCATCAATGAATATTACGCGTATACATTATTGTAATAATCTGGATTTGACAATGTGGTCGCAGAAAAGAAACATAGGAAATGTTAAAACTGGTACTGGTTCTCAATTAGTATACTATCAAATTCACATTCCAAGATGATTACAAATCTATTTTATGTGCAGACATTTATGCACAATGTAAACTGCTAGTAGTCAGGTTCAAAGTCTGGATGTACTGAATTTTCACAACTAAATCCTTTGCAGGAACTACATGCAGAACTACATCCAAGGCCAACTTTTTTGCAGCTGCATGCCTTTGTTTTACAGCCTCTAGAACAAGTACAACGCACAGCCTTCAATATATGTACTTTAGCTGGACCTTTCCTAGTTGTCACAGGGAATAGCTAGTCTCCAACTAGTTCCCAGCCCCAGTCCGTTGGATTCAGTGCATCATCACATTTCCAGTCATGTACTTGCAGGTAAACTCGCAAGCTGTGGAATTCTGCAGCATCAGAGGTTGGGGGGAGTTGTTTCGGATCAACAAACATGGTACATTTGGCTACCTTTTCGACAAACTTGCTCACACGTAAGCTGTCCAATGTTTCTCCATGACTGCCTTTGTATAGATACACGAGAGCTTGTTTCCCACTGCTGACAATATTCCCTTTTGTCACCTCTGTTGGTGGTGTATGAAACACTGATGCAACATGACGGAATACTTCACTCTTTTCAAATGCTTTCAGAGCAGTCCCCTTTCCTAAGCCATACACTTTTGACGTCGTATCGCACCCCAACACAGCATGTAAGAACAATATGTTCCTACAAACATCGTCGCCAAGGTACGCTTGTAGTTTGTGTATATCCCAATATATACTACTGTTGAATCTGGGCATAGGCTGTAGATATACAGGGTGCGAGTCATGTGATATGTGATAACACAATAACACCAATAGGTCAGTGTCATCTCCGACCAATATGGTTGGTTTTGACTGTGAACGGCGTACAGCTGTTAATACGATGAGTAAATCGGCAACGGCGTGTGATGTTTCTATGCCCTCACTGTTCATTTTCCCTGACAACATGTTTATGAAGAGCTGTTTGTTTTTTGGGTTAGCTACAAATGTTTTCTTTGTCCCTAATTGTGCTGGATTGGGTACATCTTACTTCTGTACCAACCATTCCTGCAGTTCTACGACCATGAGTGCTGTCTTTAGTAGTTGGCCCATTGTCATAACCATCAAAGGCAACAATGCAATTGGTGTACCTAGACTGCACAAACTGGACGTATGTAGAACAAATTTCTTCAAATATCTGACCACTTTCCCAAGGAATCCACTGCAGCAACATACCACCATCAACAACATGATAACTATCACCAGGATCATGTGTTCTCGGACTAGGATTGTCGGCTGACTTCATAGCATTCGCTAATACAGGGTTGTCTGCTACTCTCATTTGTCTGGATGATTCAAATAATGCCGGTGGGTGTGTGCATAACTCATATGTAAGTGGAAGATCGGGTTCATTAGTCATTCTGTTAGCCGCACTAACTAATCTCTGGAACAACAACTGAGGGTCGATCTTGACTGTATCTTCGTTAATTTTGAACTCAGATTTATCATTCATAGGCACGACTGCATCTTTCCTCTTGAACGAGAACTCGTTTACTTTTTGGCCAGCCATCTTTGTCACAATATTCTCTCCAATCTGCTTTGCCTGATCAGCAGTACTGTCATACGACACTACCCCACTTGTTATGCTTTTGAGATCATTTTCGGTTTTGAATGGGTTTCGTTCAAGTAGATACTCAGTTACCACTTGCATGTCTTTTTTATATCGCTTTCGCACTGATAAGTATGTATCTTTGTGTTGTTCACTTGAGGTATATATCGCACCAGAGAAAGTTTGCATTGCTTCATTAATAGACGATGTTGCAGGTCGAGAGAGTACACACACGGCTCTTTGTATCTCAGTCATTCCTCTACCTCGAGTCAGTCCCCCTGCACTCTTCAAACTCCGCATAAGAACCTGCTCAATCACTAGATCTGTCGACAATCCAGCCCAATACCTATCACTCCGTCTAACAACATGAAAGGAAGCGTTGGGTGTGTTTTCTGCAAGGCATACATTTTCACTAGATACAAATAGGCTGATTTGGCATATAAGTTATGCCCAGATGCTGTGAAATATGGTAACATGGCCCTTAATGTCTTCAGGTGTAACTGCCAGTTTCCTGTTCCCTCTGCTTTTATGAATTCTCTCAGTAATTCCACCATTTCAATATATTGCAACCACAATCGTGCTGTTCTACTGTTGCTGATATTTTGTCACAATATGCATCCATTCTGCTTTGAATTTGTGTGACTATTTCATCTTTACATGCCTGTTCTATGCCTATTTCTCCTGTCAATACATTGTCAAACAATTCCAGAGCAGATTCTAAATCAGCGTCAATCTCATGCGAAATCCCATCCATTGTCGATTCTCTATCAGTTTTCGAAACTGTATCATTCCTCATCTCATCAGAGATATTCTTACTTTTCCCATGAGTTGAGGTACTATCATTGTGAGGCTGTGGAATACTATCCTCATGTTCTACAGATTGTGAACTGTTCTGTGCGACATTCTCAATGTCCTCAAGATAAATTCCTTCTGCTTCGTGTTCCTGGCCATCAGTTTCATCCAGATCTCTACCAATCAGGTCGAGATTAAACACTTCACATACTATGAGTGACTGGAGGGCCATGTAAACCAGTCCATGACCTCTTAAGGCTCTAGCTACAGCTTTTCCAGTAAGCATATGACTCACTGCCGTTTCCGCATACACTGTTGTGATTACTTCCTGGAGACCCGAGTCATTCATTATGTGTACAACAGCACCAAGGAAGCTCATTTCCGTGTGAAACCCTCCTAATCGAACAACAACCTTACTGACATCACTGCTGGATGGTTGTACACTAACAATCATATTTGCCTCGAACCACAGAGGTTGGTCGATTGTTAACACAGGCGTCACATTATATTGCTTTGCATGCTGGCAGACCCAGATCAGCGTTGAATACATACACGTCTCGTTGCTTGGGTTGAGATCAATCATGGGCATGAATACTACTGATGACTGACCTGGATATTCACCATTGGTATTAATCATTTGCATGCTTCCACTCCAAGATGTTCGATCATCTTTTAACAACCACGTCGTCTTCCAGAGGATATCTATGTTTGATGTATCATCCATGGTACTGGGAAGTTCAGATAACGTCCCATAACTCATATCGGAGCTTTTCGTTGGACTATAAAAGTGCACATTGATCTTGCCAATCTCATTCAGTCATTGATATCTTCAGTCTGGGACTAGTTTTATTACATTTTCCACCTGGCGTCGCTGCTGCAATGATACCCATTCCATGAAAGGTTCCATGGCCGTCTATTGTCTGGGTATTGTGGTCAACGTTGTCGGCACAAATTGGTCTGAAGTATGTCCGGGTATATCGGAGTCGTTACTGACAGCAGCGTTTTGTTCATATCTCTGAACCTATTTGTAACTACAGCAGAAACCGAGGTTGTGAAGAGTGTCAATGAAATACTTTGCGCTCTTTTGAATTATTCTATCTGCTTCTCTGCATCAATTGTTGATATAAACATGTGGTGTCATGAATATTTACAATAAACATTAACATTAAGCTAGCTAATGAAAACTGTGTTCATGTAAACGCATCGGTAAAGCTTGAAAAAAGACATTTTTGGCGGCCATTTTGGATTTTGCAGCCATATTGGATTTATTTTCGAAAACGATAATGTCTAGTATTTGCGCAATATTCATTTATACATTCCTGGCAATTTTCAACTTCCTCAGACAAATATGGATGAAGTTATGGGCGGATTCCAGAAATTCACCATTTCGTCTACATTTTCAACTTTTTACCCCAAAAAAGGGCATTTAACATCGGAAGACTGTGGTGGACTTTTACTATATTAGGTAAAACACCCTATATATTGCATATACCAAAAATCGCCTTTGTAGGAATTAATTCCTTTATTTGACATTTTTCTTTTAAAAGAACCCTACTATTACCATACATACTGTCTGGTTCTACCAGCATTACCATACAGACTGTCTGGTTCTACCCAGCATTACCACACAGACTGTCTGGTTCTACCCAGCATTACCATACATACTGTCTGGTTCTACCCAGCATTACCATACATACTGTCTGGTTCTACCCAGCATTACCACACATACTGTCTGGTTCTACCCAGCATTACCACACATACTGTCTGGTTCTACCCAGCATTACCATACATACTGTCTGGTTCTACCCAGCATTACCATACATACTGTCTGGTTCTACCCAGCATTACCACACATACTGTCTGGTTCTACCCAGCATTACCACACATACTGTCTGGTTCTCTCCAGCATTACCATACAGACTGTCTGGTTCTCTCCAGCATTACCATACAGACTGTCTGGTTCTCTCCAGCATTACCATACAGACTGTCTGGTTCTCTCCAGCATTACCATACAGACTGTCTGGTTCTCTCCAGCATTACCATACAGACTGTCTGGTTCTCTCCAGCATTACCATACAGACTGTCTGGTTCTCTCCAGCATTACCATACAGACTGTCATGTTCTCTCCAGCATTACCACACATACTGTCTGGTTCTCTCCAGCATTACCATACAGACTGTCTGGTTCTCTCCAGCATTACCATACAGACTGTCTGGTTCTCTCCAGCATTACCATACAGACTGTCATGTTCTCTCCAGCATTACCATACAGACTGTCTGGTTCTCTCCAGCATTACCATACAGACTGTCTGGTTCTCTCCAGCATTACCATACAGACTGTCTGGTTCTCTCCAGCATTACCATACAGACTGTCTGGTTCTCTCCAGCATTACCATACAGACTGTCTGGTTCTCTCCAGCATTACCATACAGACTGTCTGGTTCTCTCCAGCATTACCACACATACTGTCTGGTTCTCTCCAGCATTACCATACAGACTGTCTGGTTCTCTCCAGCATTACCATACAGACTGTCTGGTTCTCTCCAGCATTACCATACAGACTGTCTGGTTCTCTCCAGCATTACCACACATACTGTCTGGTTCTCTCCAGCATTACCACACATACTGTCATGTTCTCTCCAGCATTACCATACAGACTGTCTGGTTCTCTCCAGCATTACCATACAGACTGTCATGTTCTCTCCAGCATTACCACACATACTGTCATGTTCTCTCCAGCATTACCATACAGACTGTCTGGTTCTCTCCAGCATTACCATACAGACTGTCATGTTCTCTCCAGCATTACCATACAGACTGTCTGGTTCTCTCCAGCATTACCATACAGACTGTCTGGTTCTCTCCAGCATTACCATACAGACTGTCTGGTTCTCTCCAGCATTACCATACAGACTGTCTGGTTCTCTC
>CM026393.1:7371967-7410354 GCA_014843695.1 Archivesica marissinica
GCAACAATACATTCAACCACTCTACCAGCGTGCCGACATACCGCCGCCGCAACAACACATTCAACCACTCTACCAGCGTGCCGACATACCGCTGCAACAATACATTCAACCACTCTACCATCGTGCCGACATACCGCTACAACAACACATTCAACCACTCGAACAGCGTGCCGTCATATCGCTGCAACAACACATTCAACCACTCTACCAGCGTGCCGCCGCAACAATACATTCAACCGCTCTATCAGCGTGCCGCCGCAACAATACATTCAACCACTCTACCAGCGTACCGACGTGCCGCCGCAACAATACATTCAACCACGCTACCAGCGTACCGACGTGCCGCCGCAACAACACATGCAACCACTCTACCAGCGTACCATCGTGCCACCGCAACAACACATCCAACCACTCTACCAGAGTACCGACCTGCCGCCGCAACAACACATCCAACCACTCTACCAGCGTACCATCATGCCACCGCAACAACACATCCAACCACTCTATCAGCGTACCGACGTGCCGCCGCAACAATACATGCAACCACTCTACCAGCGTACCGACGTGACGCCGCAACAATACATGCAACCACTCTACCAGCGTACCATCGTGCCACCGCGACAACACATCCAACCACTCTACCAGCGTACCGACGTGCCGCCGCAACAACACATCCAACCACTCTACCAGCGTACCGACGTGCCGCCGCAACAATACATTCAACTACTCTACCAGCGTACCATCGTGCCACCGCAACGATACATCCAACCACTCTACCAGCGTACCGACGTGCCGCCGCAACAATACATTCAACCACTCTACCAGCGTACCGACGTGCCGCTGCAATAATACATTCAACCACTCTACCCGAGTACCGACGTGCCACCGCAACAATACATCCAACCACTCTACCAGCGTACCGACGTGCCGCCGCAACAATACATTCAACCACTCTACCAGCGTACCGATGTGCCGCCACAATATTACATTCAACCACTCTACCAGTGTACCGACGTGCCGCCGCAACAATACATGCAACCACTCTACCAACGTGCCGACGTGCCGCCGCAACAACACATCCAACCACTCTACCAGCGTACCGACGTGCCGCCGCAACAATACATGCAACCACTCTACCAGCGTACCTAGTGGGAAAATAAAACCCTACCCGCCACCAACAATGCTGCAACCATCTACCAGCGTGCCGACGTGCCGCCGCAACAATACATTCAACCACTCTACCAGCGTGCCTACGTGCCGCCGCAACAACACATTCAACCACTCTACCAGCGTGCCGACGTGCCGCCGCAACAATACATTCAACCACTCTACCAGCGTGCCGTGGGTTTGGTGGTGCCGCCGCAACAACATATTCAACCAATCTACCAGCGTGCCGCCGTACCGCCGCAACAATACATTCAACCACTCTACCAACGTACCGACGTGCCGCCGCAACAACACACCCAACCACTCTACCAGCGTATATACGTGCCGCCGCAACAACACATGCAACCACTCTACCAGCGTGCCGACGTGCCGCCGCAACAATACATTCAACCACTCTACCAGTGTGCCGCCGCAACAACACATCCAACCACTCTATCAGCGTGTCGACATACCGCCGCAACAACACATCCAACCACTATACCAGCGTGCCGACATACCATCGCAACAATACATTCAACCACTCTACCAGCGTGCCGCCGCAACAATACATTCAACCACTCTACCAGCGTGCCGCCGCAACAATACATTCAACCACGCTACAGTGTACCATCATGCCACCGCAACAACACATGCAACCACTCTACCAGCGTACCGGCGTGCCGCCGCAACAACACATGCAACCACTCTACCGGCGTACCTACATGCCACCGCAACAACACATGCAACCACTCTACCAGCGTACCGACGTGCCGCCGCAACAATACATTCAACCACTCTACCAGCGTACCGACGTGCCGCCGCAACAACACATTCAACCACTCTACCAGCGTACCGACGTGCCACCGCAACAACACATTCAACCACTCTACCAGCGTACCGACGTGCCGCCGCAACAACACATTCAACCACTCTACCAGCGTACCGACGTGCCGCCGCAACAACACATTCAACCACTCTACCAGCGTACCGACGTGCCGCCGCAACAACAAATTCAACCACTCTACCAGCGTACCGACGTGCCGCCGCAACAACACATGCAACCACTCTACCAGCGTACCGACGTGCCGCCGCAACAACACATTCAACCACTCTACCAGCGTACCGACGTGCCGCCGCAACAACACATTCAACCACTCTACCAGCGTACCGACGTGCCGCCGCAACAACACATGCAACCACTCTACCAGCGTACCGACGTGCCGCCGCAACAACACATGCAACCACTCTACCAGCGTACCGACGTGCCGCCGCAACAACACATTCAACCACTCTACCAGCGTACCGACGTGCCGCCGCAACAACACATTCAACCACTCTACCAGCGTACCGACGTGCCGCCGCAACAACACATGCAACCACTCTACCAGCGTGCCGACGTGCCGCCGCAACAACACATTCAACCACTCTACCAGCGTGCCGACGTGCCGCCGCAACAATACATTCAACCACTCTACCAGCGTGCCGACGTGCCGCCGCAACAATGCATGCAACCACTCTACCAGCGTGCCGACGTACCGCCGCAACAATACATTAAACCACTCTACCAGCGTGTCTACGTGCCGCCGCAACAACACATTCAACCACTCTACCAGCGTGCCGACGTACCGCGCAACAATACATTCAACCACTCTACCAGCGTGCCGACATACCGCCGCCGCAACAACACATTCAACCACTCTACCAGCGTACCGACGTGCCGCCGCAACAACACATCAACCACTCTACCAGCGTGCGACGTGCCGCCGCAACAATACATTCAACCACTCTACCAGTGTGCCGCCGCAACAACACATCCAACCACTCTATCAGCGTGTCGACATACCGCCGCAACAACACATCCAACCACTATACCAGCGTGCCGACATACCAGCGCAACAATACATTCAACCACTCTACCAGCGTGCCGCCGCAACAATACATTCAACCACTCTACCAGCGTGCCGCCGCAACAATACATTCAACCACGCTACCAGTGTACCATCATGCCACCGCAACAACACATCCAACCACTCTACCAGCGTACCGGCGTGCCGCCGCAACAACACATCCAACCACGCTACCAGCGTACCATCGTGCCACCGCAACAACACATCCAACCACTCTACCAGCGTACCGACGTGCCGCCGCAACAATACATTCAACCACTGTACCAGCGTGCCGCCACAACAATACATTCAACCACTCTACCAGCGTGCCGCGTGCCGCCGCAACAACACATTCAACCACTCTACCAGCGTGCCGACGTGCCGCCGCAACAACACATGCAACCACTCTACCAGCGTACCGACGTGCCGCCGCAACAACCATGCAACCACTCTACCAGCGTGCCGACGTGCCGCCGCAACAACACATTCAACCACTCTACCAGCGTACCGACGTGCCGCCGCAACAACACATTCAACCACTCTACCAGCGTGCCGACGTGCCGCCGCAACAACACATTCAACCACTCTACCAGCGTGCCGACGTGCCGCCGCAACAACACATTCAACCACTCTACCAGCGTACCGACGTGCCGCCGCAACAACACATTCAACCACTCTACCAGCGTACCGACGTGCCGCCGCAACAACACATTCAACCACTCTACCAGCGTACCGACGTGCCGCCGCAACAACACATTCAACCACTCTACCAGCGTACCGACGTGCCGCCGCAACAACACATTCAACCACTCTACCAGCGTACCGACGTGCCGCCGCAACAACACATTCAACCACTCTACCAGCGTACCGACGTGCCGCCGCAACAATACATTCAACCACTCTACCAGCGTACCGACGTGCCGCCGCAACAACACATTCAACCACTCTACCAGCGTGCCGACGTGCCGCCGCACTAATACATTCAACACTCTACCAGCGTACCTACGTGCCGCCGCAACAACACATGCAACCACTCTACCAGCGTGCCGACGTGCCGCCGCAACAACACATTCAACCACTCTACCAGCGTGCCGCCGCAACAACACATCCAACCACTCTACCAGCTCCGACGTGCCGCCGCAACAATACATGCAACCACTCTACCAGCGTGCCGACGTGCCGCCGCAACAAACATTAACCACTCTACCAGCGTGCCGACTCAACACTCTACCGCGTACCGACGTGCCGCCGCAACAACACATGCAACCACTCTACCAGCGTACCGACGTGCCGCCGCAACAATACATGCAACCACTCTACCAGCGTGCCGACGTGCCGCCGCAACAATACATTCCACTCTACCAGCGTGCCGCCGCAACAACACATTCAACCACTCTACCAGCGTACCGACGTGCCGCCGCAACAACACATTCAACCACTCTACCAGCGTGCCGACGTGCCGCCGCAACAACACATTCAACCACTCTACCAGCGTACCGACGTGCCGCCGCAACAACACATTCAACCACTCTACCAGCGTGCCTACGTGCCGCCGCAACAATACATTCAACCACTCTACCAGCGTACCGACGTGCCGCCGCAACAACACATGCAACCACTCTACCAGCGTACCGACGTGCCGCCGCAACAACACATGCAACCACTCTACCAGCGTACCGACGTGCCGCCGCAACAACACATGCAACCACTCTACCAGCGTACCGACGTGCCGCCGCAACAACACATCCAACCACTCTACCAGCGTACCGACGTGCCGCCGCAACAACACATGCAACCACTCTACCAGCGTACCGACGTGCCGCCGCAACAACACATCCAACCACTCTACCAGCGTGCCGACGTGCCGCCGCAACAATACATTCAACCACTCTACCAGCGTGTCTACGTGCCGCCGCAACAACACATCAACCACTCTACCAGCGTGCCGACGTGCCGCCGCAACAATACATCAACCACTCTACCAGCGTGCCGACATGCCGCCGCAACAACACATTCAACCACTCTACCAGCGTGCCGACGTGCCGCCGCAACATCCATGCAACCACTCTACCAGCGTGCCGACGTGCCGCCGCAACAAACATTCAACCACTCTACCAGCGTGCCGTGTCTACCGCGTATGCGAATACTGCACTCTGGTGACGTGCGCCGCCAATAACCACTCTGGTGCGACGTGCCGCCGCAACCACTTACCATTACCGCGCCCCGAACACATCAACCACTCTACAGCTTACCGACGTGCGCGCAACAACACATCCAACCACTCTACCAGCATACCGACGTGCCGCCGCAACAATACGTTCAACCACTCTACCAGCGTACCATCGTGCCACCGCAACAACACATCCAACCACTCTACCAGTGTACCGAAGTGCCGCCGCAACAATACATGCAACTACTCTACCAGCGTACCGACGTGCCGCCGCAACAACACATGCAACCACTCTACCAGCGTACCGACGTGCCGCAGCAACAACACATGCAACCACTGTCTGTCCAATAACCGCTGGAGTGTTGCCATATTATATATATTAAGCTGTCTATACGACTTTAAGCCCACAATAACGGATTGTTGCACAGCTTAGACAAGTATGCAACATTACGGTCACTGGTAGCCGATTGCATAAATACGCCCGTGCAGTTATGCCATATATACATAGACGGATATGTGGTCCAGTGGTCAACACGCTGGACTTGTAATCCAGGGTTAGACCCCCCGTCTCACCCTAATAAAATTAACAGTTTTTCAGTTGGTCTTTAAACCGAGGTCTCGTGTCGGTGCTTTACATCGTGCACGTAAAAGAACCAGAGCACACTCTGGAATTGGTTTCTATCTGTATCATTGCACTATCCTCCAAAAATCTAAAATGTCTGTTCAGGAGGCGTCGCTCAAATGGGCAACCGGTAGCGACAATAAATAAACGTAAAACACACATGACATATATACCATGTAGGTGATCAATCCGTAAGCTAGTCAACTCGACCCTCGGCCTCGTCTTTCGCCTTAGTATCCCTGGCCGTTGTACGCGGCAATTTTCGATTTTAATGAATGACTCGTACTTCACTGTGTTCAAATATCATCAAACTTTACAATAAAAGCCTCGTTTAAAAAAAAAAGTCGACTGTACTACTAATAGAAATATTTCTTTAGTTGACTTACGGTTTGACCGCGTACATGTATATATGTCAGAGGTGCATTGGTAGCCTGGGTTCCAGTCTGTCGATTGTTCACTTTTTAATTTCTGGCAAAATGATATGACCAGAAGCTCAATATAGCTATACGGCCTAATTAATAGTCTCGGTGTTAAAATATATTTATTTGACTGACCAGGCAAAATATATCGACGCCTGTTCCCAGGCTAGTGCATGGGAATATCTATGCCTGTTCCCAGGCTAGTGCATGGGGAATATCTACGCCTGTTCCCAGGCTAGTGCATGGGAAATATCTATGCCTGTTCCCAGGCTAGTACATGGGAAATATCTACGCCTGTTCCCAGGCTAGTGCATGGGGAATATCTACGCCTGTTCCCAGGCTAGTGCATGGGGAATATCTACGCCTGTTCCCAGGCTAGTACATGGGGAGTATCTACGCCTGTTTCCAGGCTAGTGCATGGGGTATATCTACGCCTGTTCCCAGGCTAGTACATGGGGAATATATACGCCTGTTCCCAGGCTAGTGCATGGGGTATATCTACGCCTGTTCCCAGGCTAGTACATGGGGAATATATACGCCTGTTCCTAGGCTAGTACATGGGGAATATATACGCCTGTTCCCAGGCTAGTGCATGGGGTATATCTACGCCTGTTCCCAGGCTAGTGCATGGGGTGTATCTACGCCTGTTCCCAGGCTAGTACATGGGGAATATCTACGCCTGTTCCCAGGCTAGTGCATGGGGAGTATCTATGCCTGTTCCCAGGCTAGTACATGGGGAATATATACGCCTGTTCCTAGGCTAGTACATGGGGAATATATACGCCTGTTCCCAGGCTAGTGCATGGGGAGTATCTATGCCTGTTCCCAGGCTAGTACATGGGGAATATATACGCCTGTTCCCAGGCTAGTGCATGGGGAATATCTACGCCTGTTCCCAGGCTAGTGCATGGGGTATATCTACGCCTGTTCCCAGGCTAGTACATGGGGAATATACACGCCTGTTCCCAGGCTAGTACATGGGGAATATATACGCCTGTTCCCAGGCTAGTGCATGGGGTATATCTACGCCTGTTCCCAGGCTAGTGCATGGGGAATATCTACGCCTGTTCCCAGGCTAGTGCATGGGTATATCTACGCCTGTTCCCAGGCTAGTACATGGGGAATATCTACGCCTGTTCCCAGGCTAGTGCATGGGGTATATCTACGCCTGTTCCCAGGCTAGTACATGGGGAATATCTACGCCTGTTCCCAGGCTAGTGCATGGGGTATATCTACGCCTGTTCCCAGGCTAGTACATGGGAAATATCTACGCCTGTTCCCAGGCTAGTGCATGGGGTATATCTACGCCTGTTCTCAGGCTAGTACATGGGGAATATACACGCCTGTTCCCAGGCTAGTACATGGGGAATATCTATGCAATCCAATGATTACTATATATTAGCTGATTTAATAATATGTTTCCCTAATTTCAACTGAAAACATAACGTTTTTACATTGCGAACGGTCGATTAACATGCTTGATGCTGGCATTTCGACAGATAGCCATCCATGAGGTTACAGTGTATGTTGGGAGTTCTAGTCGAGCGATGCGAAATCTCCGATTTGGAAGGACTGAACGCATCAACGACTTTCTACATGGACGTCCGTGCGTTACAACGCGAGGTCACGACCGCTATGCCACGAACACGCGAGCACTGGATTCCAACATGCCACTGTTGCTAACACACCTTCATTTCATAATACTAGTAACCGATTTCAGGAATGGAACGAAACAATATTCCACAGGCATAAATCAGCACTGTTTTTAACCATAGCCACTCGTGACCACATTTGGTCAACATTTCTCCAAGTTTCTGATATCCTAAGGCCATAATTTTGGCCCCAGACATTGCATCATGGAACACTCTTTAAACGGAAGTCGTGATCGAGTTCGCTTTAGGTGCGAAAGGCATTGAGTAGTTCGAACCCCGCTGGAGGTATCGTGTCGGTGCTGTACACCGTGTACGTAAAAGAACCAGAGGAGATCCAAAATGACTAATCTCTTCAGGAGGCGTCGCTCATATGGGCAACCGGTAACGACGATAAATAAACGTAAAACACAAACCAGCTGGAACAATTACAATTGTGCCCTTAGGAAAGGCATTTAAATTCCACGTTACCTCTTCTCCCTCGTGGCGATGGATTCAATCAGGAATGAGGTCTCGAGAGTGATTAATATAAGTTGTAAGAACTTCCTTCTATTCGAAATCGAGCTCAAATAAATTTGTATAAACTAAACTAAACTCTTTAAGCGCATATATAACAAGTATTAGCCCTGTTTGTTTTCATAACTTTATGTTCAAGCACAGAAAGCGGATGTTGCTTATTTTGTGTCGTATAATTATGGTGTCTTATTGAAGCAATAATGCACTCGATATACCACTTACAACTTTCATCCTGCTAATTGTTGAGCTTTTGTAATGAGCTTGTGTGACAATCACGTTAAGTCGGCCAAGTTTGATCAGATCATGTCTACTGATTTCAAATTGAAGAGATGTTAGTTTAGGCAACATGTTGAGGGATAACTCGGCATGGACAGGGGGCCAGAAAGCCCACATTGAGTCAGTGGGGTAAGATGATAACAGAAAACTGTATACAGGCACGTAGCTACCATAAGGCCCAGGCCTGCAGATTGTCCCAGGAAATAAAAATCTAAATCACAAAAAATGCAATAACAAACTGTAGGGGGTGAGGCAGAGTTGTGTTGTTAACTGGGACGTTCTAGAATTTAAATAGTTCACGGGGGAACATGCCCGCTGAGGCCTCTAAAACATTTGTATCCTTTGTTGCTCAATTTATAGTTTATACAACTTTATTTTAGCTCGATTGTGAAACAAGTTATTACAACTTATATTTATCACTCTCGAGACCTCATTCCTGATGGAATCCATCGCCACGAGGTAGAGAGAAGGGGCAATGTGGAATTTAAATGCCTTGCCTAAGGGCACAATCGTAACGGCTCCAGCGGGGCTCGAACTCCAGACCTTTCGCACCTGAAGCGAACGCGCACCCACTGCACTATCACGACTTCCACAAATCGGGACTACAAATTCAATATCACTAGCTACGCCCCTGGTATAAACAATAATATTGTGTGTGTGGTAGTCGTTTAATTATCATTATAGTTTCATGATACTAGTAAGCAAATCAACCTTACATAATATAATAAACAAGTAATTAGTTAGCGTGTGTGATCGAATATGGTTCATATTTAATGTCTCATCTGCCCAACTGCTTTACCTCTCTCTATAAGCTGAATTCCACACAAATCGACAAACATAACCGTACAAAACTCAATCAAAAATCTATGATATACATTACCTTTGATGTTTTAACTTTTCTCATTTTGAAGCCAAGATTGTGTTATTTTCAAAATTAAATTCAACCAAAACTACGTGTGCTTTATGTCACATTTTGCATAGGGAAAATAACAATATAGCAAATTAAATACATCCAATTCAGCTTCAAATATATGCTGTAAAGTAGTTATGCAGGACATTATGTAATTAACAAATTAATCAATGCAACATCTTAACAATATCTTACTGCTGTCCTATTCGTAACTCTTTGTACGCTAGGGGTGAAAACAACAGTCAAAATTGTCATGCAATTTCATTAGACACATTTTTAACGAAATTCCATGACATATTTCCAGAGTTTTCAGATACAAAATGTTAATAATAACAAACACTCATTAATGAATTGTCAATTGCTACAATTATTTAAACTATTTATAGCCTTTATTTTACCCAGAATGCAAAGATATGTGGGACGTCAAAGAACGAAACATTTAACATCAACAAAAGAGCTCTATAGTTAACATCAAAGAAAGCTACAGATAATGTCAAAACAAGATACATTTAGCGACAAATGGTAATTTATAGGAAATAAATTATTTTATGACAAAGTACACAAGGCTTACCAGAGTAGGCCACAGCGATTCGGCACGTTTGGGGGTACTAGTATATATATTTAAGTACAGGGATTCTACTCTGTGGGATGTCAGATTTCGTATCGATCAGTAAAATGGCCCTATCTGAAACAATTTTGTACAAATCTGTCCAAATATAACGCCTATCCCGAGTCTTTATATTGTTCTTCAAATAAAACACAACTTTAAGCTGCATGCATGTATACTTTGCAAACAATTGCCACAGACATTGGCCATAGCAGGTCACATTTCCATACTAGGACACGGGTTCTGTCAGCAACAAAAAATCTTCGACGGTAGAGTTTTAACTGTGAATAACATTATCAATAAAATGTGTTTCCACTAACGTGTAGGTTTATTCGGCAAAAATGTACGTCAAAAAGAGATTTCGTAGTATTTTCAATTTGTTTTGAAAATTTCTAAAGCGGCGCAATTCGCGTTGAAACGAGCGTTCTGATTGGATATGATTATTCTTCATATAAAAATACCCATCTTGTTACATTCTAATAATTACCTCGTTAAAACACATGTATGTTACCTCGTTAAAACACATGTATGTTACCTCATTAAAACACATGTATGTTACCTCATTAAAACACATGTATGTTACCTCATTAAAACACATGTATGTTACCTCATTAAAACACATGTATGTTACCTCATTAAAACACATGTATGTTACCTCATTAAAACACATGTATGTTACCTCATTAAAACACATGTATGTTACCTCATTAAAACACATGTATGTTACCTCATTAAAACACATGTATATTACCTCATTAAAACACATGTATGTTACCTCATTAAAACACATGTATGTTACCTCATTAAAACACATGTATGTTACCTCATTAAAACACATGTATGCTACCCTATTAATTCAAATATATGCTACCATAATAATTACAAGTTAATACAATCACCCGATTAAGCAACATATTTGCATTTTGAAAGGCACATACAATACATGTTTGATAAGATATTAAAATAACGGTGGAGCAATACAAATACAAACAATTGTCCATTGGAATTTAACGTGTATTTTTACAATGTACTTTAAGTTTGACACCAAAATTAAGATCCAATAATTACGTATTTAAAAACATATTCCTATTCAAACTGACTTGTCAAAGTTTGCAATCATACTAAAGTATCCATTACAAACACGTCATGCTAGAGTATCCATTACAAACACGTCATGCTAGAGTATCCATTACAAACACGTCATGCTAGAGTATCCATTACAAACACGTCATGCTAGAGTATCCATTACAAACACGTCATGCTAGAGTATCCATTACAAACACGTCATGCTAGAGTATCCATTACAAACACGTCATGCTAGAGTATCCATTACAAACACGTCATGCTAGAGTATCCATTACAAACACGTCATGCTAGAGTATCCATTACAAACACGTCATGCTAGAGTATCCATTACAAACACGTCATGCTAGAGTATCCATTACAAACACGTCATGCTAGAGTATCCATTACAAACACGTCATGCTAGAGTATCCATTACAAACACGTCATGCTAGAGTATCCATTACAAACACGTCATGCTAGAGTTTTGAAGAAATGGGATCAATCATTTTTTAGCGTACTTGAACATATAAAATATATCTTCTTATTTTGATTAGAACTCCTTTGTTGCTCTCTTTCTAAGCAACAAGTCAATGAAATTAATATGTGTACATCACATTTGCCATGTTTCATCAACATTCCTGGCATATTTTAAACAGGAACATAAAGTTAAATGTTGATTCTCCAACAACACCACTCAATTTAATACTTTACCTATACAGTGATCATTCAGATTTAGCTACGATTTAAGGAATGAATCGCTGGTTAATAGTTTCCATCAGGGTATGAACTACATTGGGAGCGTTTAAAGTATGCATAGGCTGAAGGCATTAACATTAGCCAAGCCCAATGTTGTTCATACCCAGATGGAAATTATTAACCCACGATTCATTACTTATAATACATTAATTATTCCTTTCAATGAAACATGGTCATGCAATCGCATTGAAGCACGGTCATGCAATCGCATTGAAGCACGGTCAAGCAATCGCATTGAAGCACGGTCAGGCAATCTCATTGAAACATGGTCAGGCAATCGCATTGAAACATGGTCAGGCAATTGCATTGAAGCACGGTCAGGCAATCGCATTGAAACATGGTCAGGCAATCTCATTGAAACATGGTCCGGCAATCACATTGAAACACGGTTAGACAATCGCATTGAAACATGGTCAGGTAATCATATTGAGACATGGTTAGACAATCGCATTGAAACATGGTCAGGCAATCGCATTGAAACATGGTCAGGCAATTGCATTGAAACACGGTCAGGCAATCACATTGAAACATGGTCAGGCAATCGCATTGAAACACGGTCAGGCAACATATTGAAAAATGGTTAGACAATTGCATTGAAACACGGTCAGGCAATTATTGAAACAGGTTAGCAATCGCATTGAAACATGGTCAGGCAATTGCATTGAAACATGGTCAGGCAATCACATTGAAACACGGTCAGGCAATCGCATTGAAACACGGTCAGGCAACATATTGAAAAACGGTTAGACAATTGCATTGAAACACGGTCAGACAATCATATTGAAACACGGTTAGACAATCGCATTGAAACATGGTCAGGCAATTGCATTGAAACATGGTCAGGCAATTGCATTGAAACACAGTTAGACAGTCACATTGAAGCAATCACATTCACTGTATATGCATTAAATTGCAACTGAATGTCGGACAAAGGATGTAAAATAAAAAGCATTAAAATCTAGTCTTGAAAATTCAAGGACACTCTAGATTATCTGATGCTATGATGCCAAGCATAGACAAAACTTATAAAAGATGATATGAATTAATAAAAATATTAAAATGCAGCAAAATAGGAATACAATATTATCAAACAAACGAGAGAGATTGGAGACACGAGAGAGATTGGAGACACGAGAGAGATTGGAGACACGAGAGAGATTGGAGACACGAGAGATATTGGAAACACGAGAGAGATTGGAGACACGAGAGAGATTGGAGACACGAGAGATATTGGAGACACGAGAGAGATTGGAGACACGAGAGAGATTGGAGACACGAGAGAGATTGGAGACACGAGAGAGATTGGAGACATTACAGCAATATTGTGAATTATGGTAAAAAACAAACTTTAAAAAATTTAAGTCTAATTGAAGTAGATCTGTACTGAAATATACAAAAACAATTAAGAGATGTTGCATCAAGATATTTTTGAACATTTTCTTTACTTTGAATTTTTTCAATTTGAAAACTATTCGAGAACAGGTAAAATGGTTCTAGCTACGCCAAGTCAAGGACATACACCTCATTCTGCTGTAACATTCAATATAAAATTATTGACCCAGTAGTTACATGTCTGAAAATTGGTCATCAATTTATAATACAACATAGTTAATAGCGCACATTCTAAAACGTATAGTTAATAGCGCACATTCTAAAACTTATAGTTAATAGCGCACATTCTAAAACGTATAGTTAATAGCGCACATTCTAAAACGTATAGTTAATAGCACACATTCTAAAACTTATAGTTAATAGCGCACATTCTAAAACGTATAGTTAATAGCGCACATTCTAAAACGTATAGTTAATAGCGCACATTCTAAAACGTATAGTTAATAGCGCACATTCTAAAACGTATAGTTAATAGCGCACATTCTAAAACGTATAGTTAATAGCGCACATTCTAAAACATATAGTTAATAGTGCACATTCTAAAACGTATAGTTAACAGCGCACATTCTAAAACGTATAGTTAATAGCGCACATTCTAAAACGTATAGTTAAGGTTTTAGGCACATTCTAAAGTTAGTTAGCCACATTCTAAATATAGTTTAGCGCACTTCTAAAACTATAGTATGCGCAATTCTAAATTAGTAAGCGACTTCTAAAACGTATAGTTAATAGCGCAAAAATAGCGCACATTCTAAAACGTATAGTTAACAGCGCACATTCTAAAACGTATAGTTAATAGCGCACAATCGAAAACTAACCATAAATACCAGTCTGAATAATAACAATAGCTCTAAAAATGTATGCACCACAAATTTATATATAATACATGAAGATTGCAATCAAATAAGCAATGCCAGCACGATTAGTGGAGGAAGACCCCCCCGAGTGCACCTCGCATGATTAGGCGCTTAAAGTCTCACAGTTTCGGTCATATGGTTATTCTCCCTCTATTACTAGTGGAGGAAGACCCCCCCCCCGAGTGCACCTCGTGAGCATGAACAGGCAACCGGGTAGAACCACTGACCATTAGCAAGACAACTGACACACCCAGTGTGATGCAAACGTACGCGGTGGAAGCTTTATATTCACTCTACATCTCCCAATTAAATTTTGGAATAATTTTGGATGAAAATCCAGCTATTAATTTGTAATTCAGTTTTACGAGCCAAATACGCTGGAGCTTTATTTTTAATAGCGTCATGAGATAACACTTAAAGTTCTTTAGACAAAAATATAATTCCCTACCATTAAAACTACAAGATTAATCTAATAAGTTATGTAACTTCCCTTATTATCAGCTTTCCCTCCATTTTCTTTTTATTTGACTTTTAAGCGTCCGTCACACCATGACGTTCTGGTAAACGTTCTAATCGTTCAATTTTCGAGCGTTCTAGGGTGAGTTGAACATATCTGGCATGTTACTAATGCATGACTAGCATGTCACTAACACATGAGGAGCATGTAACAGTGATCACGTAAGACACCCATGCAAACTATTAGCGTGTGCTGATGGGTCACTGGCGTGCGACGAATGATTAGTCAACGTTAGACGAGCGTGTTGAGCGTGTAACTAACTTGTTAATAACGACAGAATAGCGTTTTGCTGGCGTGTGGACGCCATATGACGTTCGTTTGACGTTAGGCTAGAGGTCCATTCAATGGTCGTTGACAGGTCGCCAGTGAGTCGTTCACTGCAAAGCAAACGATTAATAACAACCAAGTAACACTAGGGTAACGACTGACTAACGATAGCCGAACGCGTGCAACATTCGGCGAAAGTTAGTAAAACGTCCACGATCACCAGCATTCACACAACGCTCTTCTGGCGCTATACCAGCGACGATCACCAGCGTTCACACAACGCTCTTCTGGCGCTATACCAGCGACCATGGACGATCACCAGCATTCACACAACGCTCTTCTGGCGCTATACCAGCGACCATGGACGATCACCAGCATTCACACAACGCTCTTCTGGCGCTATACCAGCGACCATGGACGATCACCAGCGTTCACACAACGCTCTTCTGGCGCTATACCAGTGACCATGGACGATCACCAGCGTTCACACAATGCTCTTCTGGCGCTATACCAGCGACCATGGACGATCACCAGCGTTCACACAACGCTCTTCTGGCGCTATACCAGCGACCATGGACGATCACCAGCATTCACACAACGCTCTTCTGGCGCTATACCAGCGACCATGGATGATTACCAGCATTCACACAACACTCTTCTGGCGCTATACCAGCGACCATGGACGATCACCAGCATTCACACAACACTCTTCTGGCGCTATACCAGCGACCATGGATGATTACCAGCATTCACACAACACTCTTCTGGCGCTATACCAGCGACCATGGGTGATTACCAACGTTTCCTCAAACGTCATTGAATGCTGACCAGAACGTTATGGTGAGACCCTTTAACTTCTAGCTTGCATACCCTTTCTATCAGATTAAAACATCATTGAAGGAACAAGATACCCAAGTACAATACAAAAATAAAATATAGACAATCATTAATTCCTCCAACATTTCAGAGATTCAGAAGTAAATGAACTTCATGCATGAACACGAAAACCAGGTCCACTATCTTAAAAATATAACTAACCCAGATCTGGTCAGAGAACATTTCATCTTGTAATACATTATTCACTATTTCTTTGTCACATTGTGGAGCTTAAGGCACTTTCCTACCCAGTTTCTCACATACATGTATACAGGCAGTGAGTGAGTGAGTGAGTGACATAAATGTATACGGGCAGGGCAGGCTTGAAAACATGTCTGGAGAAGATTCACAGTAAACAAAATAAAAAACGTACAAAAAACTATATTTCAATATTACTTTAACCCTTTCCCTCACCTCTTGACGCCATTATCAATACGAAATACATTGACAAGGTAGTAGCCAAACCAATGTTCATAATTAAGGCCAGAATCTCATGTTGTCCTAGTAATATCTATGGAGGTGGGATAGATATGGTGACTACTTATCCACTGCATGATAGCTAAATGGTTGTCATTTGTATGGAGATATAATAGTACATTAACCTAAATCTCATGTAGTCCCAGTAATACCTATGGAGGTGGGGTAGATATGGTGACTACTTATCCACTACATGATAGCTAAATGACTGTCGTTTATATGCAGATATAGTAGTATATTAACCTATAAAGGAAAGGGTTAAATGGAAATAAAAACAGGAATGTCAGAGTCACTCATGCCTACCCATGGTTGCCATGACAATGATAAAATTAGTTTTGCATGGTATTTAATATTTGGAGTTAAAGAATTGAGAATTGTTATTAAAGGTAACACAGCAATGCATCAGGTTTTTATGAAGAAAAACAAAAGAAGCACCTCTTGACATATTTCAAACACAGGTAGGCACCACCATGGTATAACTACGCACAATTTGCTTGACATAGAATTGGACCTCCAGTAGAACTGGAACCCACAGTAGGAACAGTCAGCTACATTAACACTCAGCCACAGAAGCCCACTTTGCATGGTAATGGTATTTTGAAACTCTCTTTCCCATGGGACGTATCTATGGTATGTTGACATTTTCACCAAAATGCATAATAGAATTGAGACAGCCAAGCTTTAAGTGGTTGAGTAAGACCCCCCTCCTCCCCCCCTCCCTCCCAGGTACAAAACCTATCAATGTTTCAGACACAATCGACCAATCACAACCTAGCTGATAGATTCATCGCATGAAAGAATTGGACACCTCTGATGTGATCTGAATGTACAATGGTGAGGTACATTTGGACATGGAATCACCCAGTTTGCACATGAGATTACACACCATGTGTCATGATAGACTAGTTTAATGGTATCCTCGAACTGAACCATTATTCATGGCTCGACGAGTTCGAAACAACGAAGCTCCACTGTACTTTGATACATGTATGTATAACAGAATATAATACTAAACGGATACACAAACAGTATCCACACGAAGACACGAATACTACTAACAGAGATCTATGAGGCAATAATACAATGTAGACCAGCATAGTACAATGTAGAACAGCATAGTACAATGTAGACCAGCATAGTACAATGTAGCACAGCATAGTACAATGTAGCACAGCATAGTACAATGTAGACCAGCATAGTACAATGTAGCACAGCATAGTACAATGTAGCACAGCATAATACAATGCAACACAGCATAATACAATGTAGCACAGCATAGTACAATGTAGCACAGCATAATACAATGCAACACCTCAATATCACTTCATAGAAGCAATAACATAACAATTTATTCCAATATATATATCACACATTGTCAACATACGAGTAAATACTGTCTCTGTGGCCTAGTGGTTCAGTCGTCTGCCATCAGAACCCGAGGTCGAAGGTTCGAACCTCATCATGGGGTTCGTTCTGAATAGACCGGTCAGTGACCAATTGCCTATTAGACTGGCACCTGGCCATCATGGATAGGATTTGGGAAGTACTGATGTCCATAAAAAAAAAGGTATCTAATAAGTTAGCAATGGCTAGACCTTTCAATAGGGTGACACTAAAATAAACAAACACTTTACTTAAACTTTTACACCAACACAGAAGAATGAGAGTGATAGTGCAGCCGCTGATGGGAACTCCTAAAGCTAAAGCCCAATGATGATTGTTTACAACACTCAAAGCCCAAATAGTTATGTTATATTTCGGGTTTTACGCCTGCATCAGCACCATTTTGGGCTATATCGCCTGCGGGCAGTTTACCTAACAACACCTTTCCTGGGCAGGCTCGAGCAGTTAACCAGTACTTGGGTGCACCAACCTCCGTCAAAGCCCATATAGCAATTTGTTTATCTTCAAATGGAAAAATAACCCTCGTCTTTTTAATTAAGTAAAATATTTAATGTACCCATGTGTTCATTTTATTGTAGTGATGGCAACGAATATCCCCTCGAACATCCGAATACTATTCCAGTATTTGAATATTCGGAAAAAATATTATATTGTCCTCAAAAATGCCACCTACTCAGTCACTTATAAACTGATAAATAAATATCTATATTTCATAGGTGACCATAAAATAAAGACAGGTCATAATGTATAATAATCCACTGCTTATAACCTATCACTGTGTGCAGAACATTTTCACTAAATACATAATGGGGGGGATTAAGAGATAATCTAGTGATACATATAAAATAAAAAAGTTTATAACATTATTTAAAACAGGGATTTAAAAAGTATTTTGGAGGATATTTAAGTATTCACTAAAATAATATTTGATCATTTTACACGGTATATTAATTTCAAGCTACAGAAGATTAAAGTGGTATTATCTGCTGGTTATCAAATCTACTGCCACGCAATTCTCTCATTGTTGCTATGGGTGACAATATTGATTAGCCAAGTACAACCTATGTAACGTCATGTAATCAAAATTAAAAATCTATGCATTGGATTTAGATTCCGCAATATTACCAATTTATCACATTTTTTTATATTTTCATATTGGATACAGTCTATAGAGCAAACGCCATGCGGACACATCAACATTGGTTGTTGTAGAGAGTACAGTCTATAGAGCAAACGCCATCCGGACACATCAACATTGGTTGTTGTAGAGAGGTTGTTGTTCTACAGAGGTTCAACTGTTTGAAGTCTGTTAGGAAACGAGACGTATATATGTAGTGTGTGACTGTATGTACAAGCTATTTTTGTATTTTGGGCAATTATTGTCTGTTCTTGGGAGGTTTTCTGCATCGCTGGGTGGGAAATTGACTGTCGTTGTGTGATGTTGGGAGGTGTCGTTCAGTAGTGGTGAAATTACATAAAAATGCAACAGGTGGGAATAAATGTGACGTAATAAAGAGGTGACGTTTGGGGAGGTGACATTTGGGGAGGTGACGTTTGGGGAGGTGACGTTTGGGGAGGCGACGTTTGGGGAGGGGACGTTTGGGGAGGTGACGTTTGGGGAGGGGACATTTGGGGAGGTGACATTTGGGGAGGTGACGTTTGGGGAGGGGATGTTTGGGGAGGTGGAATTGTAGATCCAGAACAATTATTTGACACATTTTCCTTCTTTGAGAACAATATAACTGTCACATGTTATAATTCCAGATGTCTTTTGCCAAAATTGGAACCTGTAGATAAAAATTCTGATCACGAATGGTCTCTCTGAAAAACATTTACATAAATTCTGATCACGAATGGTCTCTCTGCTAAACATTTACATAAATTCTGATCACGAATGGTCTCTCTGCTAAACATTTACATAAATTCTGATCACGAATGGTCTCTCTGTTAAACATTTACATAAATTCTGATCATGAATGGTCTCTCTGCTAAACATTTACATAAATTCTGCTACTTCCAGAGTAGTCCCCGCGAGGGGTTTGACATTAAAGGAACATACATACATAGTATTGCATAGCTAACTTTACACATTTTTGCCACAGCTGTAGAAGTTTTGTTTCGAGTTTATCAAGGTCTGCCCGCCTGAAGGCACTGTGAGGTACCGGACAGTTACCCATTGAGGTCTGACTCCCATCCCCGACGGTTAGATACTCTGCAAGTCATTGATAAGTTTGAATGGGGTAAATCTTGATGAAATCAGCTGTGTGTTTAACATTTAAATTTGAGTTTTTATTTTTTATATCAAATTATGCAGGCTGCACTGTTGGTTTTAAAGCAGCATTACATCGTAATAAAGATTGTCTTGGGTAAAATATAAATACTAATGTGTGTGTGTTTACAAAAATTGAAATAGTCGCTCAGAAACGATAAAAATACGCTTAATTTGTTTATCAACACACGAAATGTAAACACGCACAGCGCGCATGCATGAAACAACAGAGGATGTAGAAAACAACGTATATATTTTGAACATGAAAGACTATCTATCTATCTTCCTCTAATGTCGAACCCCTCGCGGGGATGTAGAAATGTCCCTAAAAGACTTAAACCACTCGACCACAGAAGCCACTTCACACATAAATTGAAACCACTGCAAATATGTTGCTAGGTAAAACCAATCTAAACTCACGAAACTGATATATAATTATGTATATGTCTGATCCCTGACAAAAGTACCGTGTGCATGTAAATGCTGAATAAAACTGCCTGCCTAAAACAACGACATACAGCAAGATTACAGTATATCTTAAAGTTACAGATTGCTAATAAAACAACTACATACAGGAAGATTACAGTATATCTTAAAGTTACAGATTGCTAATAAAACAGGGCTCATTCTAGCTCAGAATTTTTGTGAGAAGTGAGAAAGCACGCTATCACGTCCTCAATTGGTGATTGAAGGAGTGCTTTACAGTGTATCTAACTAGACAAAATTGTGTATGAAAATTGTAAAAAAAATCATTAAAAAAAAGTAGGGGGCTAAGTCAGAGTCCCTAGGGCGACTATTCTGCCCATGTTGCCCTCTAGAATGAGCCCTGAAGAACTACGATGATGAAAAGATATGGATGGTCGTCGTTACATTACGTCAAGCCAACACTCCGAACAGTTCGTCCAGTTGTTCGGAAAGCGATTTTTCATCAGCAGGTTTATTCCATGTGCGAGTGGAAAATTTATTCAAAGTTTCAGTACAACTAAATACATTCATAAATGTTCTAGCAACTGTGTAGCACTGATCAAAAACGTTATCATACAGTCTATGTATACAATCATTAACGATATAAACGATTATTGTACGATTAAAAACTATGATATCTTCACTTGTGTTCAATAACATACCATGTGTATATTAACTGACAATAACATAAGGCTTAACAATTAACAACTGTAATCTTTAAAATACAATTTATTTTTAGTATATTTCGGATTAAAAGCTGCACCAACAGCCTAGCACTTTGTTATTTAGCTGAATTGAATGCTGTGTGGTGGAGGATCACCTAAGTGTCTCTCCAAATAGCGTTCACAAACAGACAAGTGCATGAGCAGGACCAACAACTGTCCTCATGTCAGTCAATTTAGACCATTTCAGGCTGTTTTACATCAGAAAGTGTAATTATTTCCGGGCTAGAAAAGCGATATGTTTCTTATCGGCCGAGTTGATACTAGTATATGCGTATAGCACATAGCACTTGCAAATTAACCCGTAACCTGCCAATCACAACAAAAGTCGCTTTTGCAAACATCATAGAGCCAGATCAGATGGAACAGAGCTCTATGCTGTTTGCTATTCAGATAGTGGAGCTAAAACACTTTGTCTGAATAGCAAACAATAAAGATCTTGATCAGACTCGGCAGTACCCCGAGGCTGATCAGGATCTATGTTGTTTGCACATTCCGTCCAATTTATTCGGCAAGTTACGGGTTAAGCTGTAGCTTATCCGGACATGGAGTACACAGTACACTACACTGCTTTCTTCTTCAGAGAGCTCGGATACTGCTGGGACATGGGTACATCACTGAGCAACATCATGTGCCGCTGGTACTGCTTGCTGTTACGGAACTGTATATCGGTACCATGGAGACGGTCGAGCACTCCCAGAACACCATACATCTGGTTGAACCTACATATGACAAAGAAATTAACTAATAACTACAAAATTCGATGAACTGATATCCCCGGCCGAAATAACTCTAGGTGGACAACTTTTGTGGATATTTAGTGAACTAACATTTAGTTTAATAGTGTTTAATCGCTCGATTCGTTTGACATATACATGTGAATACAAAACATGATGCATTGAAGAAAAGCAAACAGGTCGGGCCACAAGTTCTAGCAACATTAGTTACGACCCTTCCCGAAATTAAAGGGCAACAGCTGTGGCGTTACTGAATTGATCCGGACGAGTATCCATACTTTGGTGATACTGTTAAATACTTATTTCTAAGCTTAATAAAATTGCACGCATTGATTGCTGAGAACCGGCTCCGGACGGACGACGCCACTGGCGAGGGATAACTAACAAAATGAAGACAATTTTGCTGATGCTGATTTTCAAATTATGTCTTGGAAGACATCCAGCATTCCACAGATTGTTTGTTTGGGTTTTACGCCTTCGTCAGCATCATTTTGGGCTATATATCGCCGGCGAGCAGTTTAATTAATAACATCTCTCCTGGGCAGACTCCAGCGGTTATCCAGTACTATGTGCACCAACCTCATATAAACACACGCGGCGTGAGTGGGGCTCGAACCAGTGACCATCAGTGATGATAGGTTACAGTGGTATACAAATAATCGACAGTAATCATGGATGCAATTCCACATAATTGTAATATTCTGATCAATGTAACTAAAATTGTTTTTGAAAGCAATACACGTCTACCCAGCAGTCATGATAGCGCAGGTGCGAAAGGCCCGGAGTTGGAGCCCCGCTGGATCCATTAGGATTGTGTCCTTAGGCAAGGCATTTATTTCCACATTCCCTCTCCTCTCTCCCTCCTGGCGGTGGATTTCATCAGGAATGAGGTCTCAAGAGTGATTAACATAAGTTGTAATAATTTTCACAATCGAGCTAAAATAAATTTATATAAAACTTTGTGTTGCATTAATAGAGTAAAGGGTCATAACTCTGTGAAAAATTAAGCGAGCTAAAAGTGAAGATGATACAAAATAATCTGTATAATGCAAGTGTTGTTGAAATCTGGCTACCGATTTAGCAGAAGTAGCCTGGATAAACTACATTCTTTACATTATGTCCGATTAGCGCAGTGGTAAGCGCGCTCGCTTCTCACCAATTCAACCTGGTTCATTCCTCGGATCAGGAAGTATGTGAGATGGTACGGTGGTCGCCAGATCTTATCAGGTGGACAGTAAAGAAAGGGGCAATAACTGTGTGAACAAACTTATCACCAGACAGTTGATGACTATCCGATGGTAGTCACATCACCAGACAGTTGATGACTATCCGATGGTAGTCACATCACCAGACAGTTGATGACTATCCGATGGTAGTCACATCACCAGACAGTTGATGACTATCCGATGGTAGTCACATCACCAGACAGTTGATGACTATCCGATGGTAGTCACATCACCAGACAGTTGATGACTATCCGATGGTAGTCACATCACCAGACAGTTGATGACTATCCGATGGTAGTCACATCACCAGACAGTTGATGACTATCCGATGGTAGTCACATCACCAGACAGTTGATGACTATCCGATGGTAGTCACATCACCAGACAGTTGATGACTATCCGATGGTAGTCACATCACCAGACAGTTGATGACTATCCGATGGTAGTCACATCACCAGACAGTTGATGACTATCTGATGGTAGTCACATCACCAGACAGTTGATGACTATCTGATGGTAGTCACATCACCAGACAGTTGATGACTATCCGATGGTAGTCACATCACCAGACAGTTGATGACTATCCGATGGTAGTCACACCCCCAGTAGGATTCAAATATAAGTGGTGAGGGGCAAGTGATTTGGTGAGGGGCAAGTGATTTGAAGCCAACACATTTAACCTCTCGGCAACAGAGAATGCATTGTAGAATGAAAAGGCAAATAGGTTTTATTATAATGACTTATAATGATTAATTGTTTCAAACATCACTCAGATCTCCGATGATCCAGTGAGGAAATACACAATGTAGGTAGCTTTTATCAAAATGACCTTGACCTAGTAGTGTGTGTTTTACGTTTATTTATCGTCGCTACCGGTTGCCCATATGAGCAACGCCTCCTGAAGAGATTAGTCATTTTAGATTGTTGGAGGATAGTGCAATGATACAGAGAGAGACCCGTTCCAGAATCTCCTCTGGTTCTTTTACGTGCACGGTGTACAGCACCGACACGAGACCTCGGTTTAAAGTCCCACCTGGAAAAATGTTAATTTAATTTGGGTCAGATGGGGTATCGAACCTGTGATCCCTGGATTACCAGTCCAGCATGTTACCACCTAGTAGTAAAGTCAAGGGTCTTCTATATATTACAAATGAAAAAACTTCTCAACAATATTAAATTAGCAAAATTCCTAAACTGACTTGTGCAACCATATTAGCTTAGTTTATACAAATTTAGTTTAGCTCGTTTGTAAAACTCAAGTTTAATCACTTTCGAGATCTCATTCCTGATGGGAATCCAAAACCATGAGGGTGGGAGAAGAAGCAATGTGGAATTTGAGTGCCTTGCCTAGGGGCACAATCATAATAGCTACAGCGGGACGTAAACTCCGGGCCTTTCACATCTGAAGTGAACATGCTACCATTGCACATTCACGACTTCCACTAGCCCCGTATACAGCTAATAATAAACTAAAATAGGTACATTATATACTTTAGAATAATTATATAGTAGCAGTTAATATATAGCTGGGTAATTTACTAACAATATTATGATTATCTCTGGTAAGACATTGATTGTTATGCATTACCAGCTCTAAGAGACACAACTCCAACTCCTATTGCAATGGTCTACCCTGATTGCCTCCCTTGACATTTTCAGCCATAAGTTGGTTCTGTATGAATAGCTTATACAAATGTTTTTAGCTCGATTGCGAAACAAGTTATTTCAACTTATATAAATCACTCTCGAGACCTCATTCCTGATGGAATCCATCGCCACGAGGGAGAGAGAAGAGGCAACGTGGAATTTAAATGCCTTGCCTAAGGGCACAATCGTAATGGCTCTAGTGGGGCTCGAACTCTGGACCTTTCGCACCTGAAGCGAACGCGCATCCACTGCGCTATCACGACTTCTGTATGAATTTCATTGTCTATCAATGTAGATCTATCTAGATATTGATTAATATTCAATAATAACATGTTTTGAGCAGTAAAAATTTATATATAGGTAGATTTGGGGTAGATTTGGTAGTGTATAAAACAGCTTTCTGTAGTAACGAGAAAGACTGAAACAGAAACCCCCAATCCAGAAACCTTGATGGAGTTACAAGCCATGCATCCATAGACAGAAACCCCCAATACAGAAACCTTGATGGAGTTACAAGCCATGCATCCATAGGCAGAAACCCCCAATACAGAAACCTTGATGGAGTTACAAGCCATGCATCCATAGACAGACAGAAACCCCCAATACAGAAACCTTGATGGAGTTACAAGCCATGCATCCATAGACAGAAACCCCCAATACAGAAACCTTGATGGAGTTACAAGCCATGCATCCATAGATAGACAGAAACCCCCAATCCAGAAACCTTGATGGAGTTACAAGCCATGCATCCACAGACAGAAACCCCCAATACAGAAACCTTGATGGAGTTACAAGCCTTGCATCCATAGACAGACAGAAACCCCCAATACAGAAACCTTGATGGAGTTACAAGCCATGCATCCATAGATAGACAGAAACCCCCAATCCAGAAACCTCGCTAGAGTTACAAGCCATGTATCCATAGACAGACAGAAACCCCCAATCCAGAAACCTCACTAGAGTTACAAGCCATGCATCCATAGACAGACAGACAGAAACGCCCAATCCAGAAAGCTCGATGGAGTTACAAGCCGCATAATAATGTTGTATGTTGTATAATTACTGAAGTGCAAATATTGACACTTTATGATTGCAGCATTTTATTTACACTATTTAGAGGTTAGAAGGTCTCCGGCTGATATCAAGTTACCTTGGGTCGATACCTAGGCTGATATGAAACTAGCCACGTAATAACGTCTTTGTTATTTTTTATATGAATTTGAACTATAAATGGCTCTTAGTTGGCTCCAAGGTTTTCAAGTTTGCTCCAATATTTTTCAATTGGCGACAGAAGTGGCACAGACAGGATATGAGTTGTATCAGCTACAGAAGTGGCACAGACAGGATATGAGTTGTATCAGCTACAGAAGTGGCACAGACAGGATATAAGTTGTATCAGCTACAGAAGTGGCACAGACAGGATATGAGTTGTATCAGCTACAGAAGTGGCACAGACAGGATATGAGTTGTATCAGCTACAGAAGTGGCACAGACAGGATATGAGTTGTATCAGCTACAGAAGTGGCACAGACAGGATATGAGTTGTATCAGCTACAGAAGTGGCACAGACAGGATATGAGTTGTATCAGCTACAGAAGTGGCACAGACAGGATATGAGTTGTATCAGCTACAGAAGTGGCACAGACAGGATATGAGTTGTATCAGCTACAGAAGTGGCACAGACAGGATATGAGTTGTATCAGCTACAGAAGTGGCACAGACAGGATATGAGTTGTATCAGCTACAGAAGTGGCACAGACAGGATATGAGTTGTATCAGCTACAGAAGTGGCACAGACAGGATATGAGTTGTATCAGCTACAGAAGTGGCACAGACAGGATATGAGTTGTATCAGCTACAGAAGTGGCACAGACAGGATATGAGTTGTATCAGCTACAGAAGTGGCACAGACAGGATATGAGTTGTATCAGCTACAGAAGTGGCACAGACAGGATATGAGTTGTATCAGCTACAGAAGTGGCACAGACAGGATATGAGTTGTATCAGCTACAGAAGTGGCACAGACAGGGTATGAGTTGTATCAGCTACAGAAGTGGCACAGACAGGATATGAGTTGTATCAGCTACAGAAGTGGCACAGACAGGATATGAGTTGTATCAGCTACAGAAGTGGCACAGACAGGATATGAGTTGTATCAGCTACAGAAGTGGCACAGACAGGATATGAGTTGTATCAGCTACAGAAGTGGCACAGACAGGATATGAGTTGTATCAGCTACAGAAGTGGCACAGACAGGATATGAGTTGTATCAGCTACAGAAGTGGCACAGACAGGATATGAGTTGTATCAGCTACAGAAGTGGCACAGACAGGATATGAGTTGTATCAGCTACAGAAGTGGCACAGACAGGATATGAGTTGTATCAGCTACAGAAGTGGCACATACAGGATATGAGTTGTATCAGCTACAGAAGTGGCACAGACAGGATATGAGTTGTATCAGCTACAGAAGTGGCACAGACAGGATATGAGTTGTATCAGCTACAGAAGTGGCACAGACAGGATATGAGTTGTATCAGCTACAGAAGTGGCACAGACAGGATATGAGTTGTATCAGCTACAGAAGTGGCACAGACAGGATATGAGTTGTATCAGCTACAGAAGTGGCACAGACAGGGTATGAGTTGTATCAGCTACAGAAGTGGCACAGACAGGATATGAGTTGTATCAGCTACAGAAGTGGCACAGACAGGATATGAGTTGTATCAGCTACAGAAGTGGCACAGACAGGATATGAGTTGTATCAGCTACAGAAGTGGCACAGACAGGATATGAGTTGTATCAGCTACAGAAGTGGCACAGACAGGATATGAGTTGTATCAGCTACAGAAGTGGCACAGACAGGATATGAGTTGTATCAGCTACAGAAGTGGCACAGACAGGATATGAGTTGTATCAGCTACAGAAGTGGCACAGACAGGATATGAGTTGTATCAGCTACAGAAGTGGCACAGACAGGATATGAGTTGTATCAGCTACAGAAGTGGCACAGACAGGATATGAGTTGTATCAGCTACAGAAGTGGCACAGACAGGATATGAGTTGTATCAGCTACAGAAGTGGCACAGACAGGATATGAGTTGTATCAGCTACAGAAGTGGCACAGACAGGATATGAGTTGTATCAGCTACAGAAGTGGCACAGACAGGATATGAGTTGTATCAGCTACAGAAGTGGCACAGACAGGATATGAGTTGTATCAGCTACAGAAGTGGCACAGACAGGATATGAGTTGTATCAGCTACAGAAGTGGCACAGACAGGATATGAGTTGTATCAGCTACAGAAGTGGCACAGACAGGATATGAGTTGTATCAGCTACAGAAGTGGCACAGACAGGATATGAGTTGTATCAGCTACAGAAGTGGCACAGACAGGATATGAGTTGTATCAGCTACAGAAGTGGCACAGACAGGATATGAGTTGTATCAGCTACAGAGGTGGCACAGACAGGATATGAGTTGTATCAGCTACAGAAGTGGCACAGACAGGATATGAGTTGTATCAGCTACAGAAGTGGCACAGACAGGATATGAGTTGTATCAGCTACAGAAGTGGCACAGACAGGATATGAGTTGTATCAGCTACAGAAGTGGCACAGACAGGATATGAGTTGTATCAGCTACAGAAATGGCACAGACAGGGTATGAGTTGTATCAGCTACAGAAGTGGCACAGACAGGATATGAGTTGTATCAGCTACAGAAGTGGCACAGACAGGGTATGAGTTGTATCAGCTACAGAAGTGGCACAGACAGGGTACGAGTTGTATCAGCTACAGAAGTGGCACAGACAGGATACGAGTTGTATCAGCTACAGAAGTGGCACAGACAGGATATGAGTTGTATCAGCTACAGAAGTGGCACAGACAGGATATGAGTTGTATCAGCTACAGAAGTGGCACAGACAGGATATGAGTTGTATCAGCTACAGAAGTGGCACAGACAGGATATGAGTTGTATCAGCTACAGAAGTGGCACAGACAGGGTATGAGTTGTATCAGCTACAGAAGTGGCACAGACAGGATATGAGTTGTATCAGCTACAGAAGTGGCACAGACAGGATATGAGTTGTATCAGCTACAGAAGTGGCACAGACAGGATATGAGTTGTATCAGCTACAGAAGTGGCACAGACAGGATATGAGTTGTATCAGCTACAGAAGTGGCACAGACAGGATATGAGTTGTATCAGCTACAGAAGTGGCACAGACAGGATATGAGTTGTATCAGCTACAGAAGTGGCACAGACAGGATATGAGTTGTATCAGCTACAGAAGTGGCACAGACAGGATATGAGTTGTATCAGCTACAGAAGTGGCACAGACAGGATATGAGTTGTATCAGCTACAGAAGTGGCACAGAGAGGATATGAGTTGTATCAGCTACAGAAGTGGCACAGACAGGATATGAGTTGTATCAGCTACAGAAGTGGCACAGACAGGATATGAGTTGTATCAGCTACAGAAGTGGCACAGACAGGATATGAGTTGTATCAGCTACAGAAGTGGCACAGACAGGATATGAGTTGTATCAGCTACAGAAGTGGCACAGACAGGATATGAGTTGTATCAGCTACAGAAGTGGCACTGACAGGATATGAGTTGTATCAGCTACAGAAGTGGCACGACAGGATATGAGTTGTATCAGCTACAGAAGTGGCACAGACAGGATATGAGTTGTATCAGCTACAGAAGTGGCACAGACAGGATATGAGTTGTATTAGCTACAGAAGTGGCACAGACAGGATATGAGTTGTATCAGCTACAGAAGTGGCACAGACAGGATATGAGTTGTATCAGCTACAGAAGTGGCACAGACAGGGTATGAGTTGTATCAGCTACAGAAGTGGCACAGACAGGGTATGAGTTGTATCAGCTACAGAAGTGGCACAGACAGGGTATGAGTTGTATCAGCTACAGAAGTGGCACAGACAGGATATGAGTTGTATCAGCTACAGAAGTGGCACAGACAGGATATGAGTTGTATCAGCTACAGAAGTGGCACAGACAGGATATGAGTTGTATCAGCTACAGAAGTGGCACAGACAGGATATGAGTTGTATCAGCTACAGAAGTGGCACAGACAGGATATGAGTTGTATCAGCTACAGAAGTGGCACAGACAGGATATGAGTTGTATCAGCTACAGAAGTGGCACAGACAGGATATGAGTTGTATCAGCTACAGAAGTGGCACAGACAGGATATGAGTTGTATCAGCTACAGAAGTGGCACAGGTTGTATCAGCTACAGAAGTGGCACAGACAGGATATGAGTTGTATCAGCTACAGAAGTGGCACAGACAGGATATGAGTTGTATCAGCTACAGAAGTGGCACAGACAGGATATGAGTTGTATCAGCTACAGAAGTGGCACAGACAGGATATGAGTTGTATCAGCTACAGAAGTGGCACAGACAGGGTATGAGTTGTATCAGCTACAGAAGTGGCACAGACAGGATATGAGTTGTATCAGCTACAGAAGTGGCACAGACAGGATATGAGTTGTATCAGCTACAGAAGTGGCACAGACAGGATATGAGTTGTATCAGCTACAGAAGTGGCACAGACAGGATATGAGTTGTATCAGCTACAGAAGTGGCACAGACAGGATATGAGTTGTATCAGCTACAGAAGTGGCACAGACAGGATATGAGTTGTATCAGCTACAGAAGTGGCACAGACAGGATATGAGTTGTATCAGCTACAGAAGTGGCACAGACAGGATATGAGTTGTATCAGCTACAGAAGTGGCACAGACAGGATATGAGTTGTATCAGCTACAGAAGTGGCACAGACAGGGTATGAGTTGTATCAGCTACAGAAGTGGCACAGACAGGATATGAGTTGTATCAGCTACAGAAGTGGCACAGACAGGATATGAGTTGTATCAGCTACAGAAGTGGCACAGACAGGATATGAGTTGTATCAGCTACAGAAGGGCACAGACAGGATATGAGTTGTATCAGCTACAGAAGTGGCACAGACAGGATATGAGTTGTATCAGCTACAGAAGTGGCACAGACAGGATATGAGTTGTATCAGCTACAGAAGTGGCACAGACAGGATATGAGTTGTATCAGCTACAGAAGTGGCACAGACAGGTATGAGTTGTATCAGCTACAGAAGTGGCACAGACAGGATGAGTTGTATCAGCTACAGAAGTGGCACAGACAGGATATGAGTTGTATCAGCTACAGAAGTGGCACAGACAGGATATGAGTTGTATCAGCTACAGAAGTGGCACAGACAGGATATGAGTTGTATCAGCTACAGAAGTGGCACAGACAGGATATGAGTTGTATCACTGTGTTAGTCTCACCTTATTATGTGTGTTGGTTTGGTATTGGTGTCATTGGAAAGGGTTAAATATACTACCATGTTCAATCTTAGATTCAATATACCGGGATAAATAATTGGAGCCCATAGTAACAATTACACATCAATATTTACAAGCTTAAATTACATTGGAATCCTGGTTTGCTAACCCAATCAACGATTTCTGTAACTTAAAATAATAAATAATACTAGTAATAATTAAGCTTAATAAATATTTTATAAAATTCATAGCGGTCAATACATTTTGTCTGTTTGCTTTGGGGTTTTAGTTATACATTTTATTTTAGCTTGATTGCGAAACAAGTTCTTACAACTTTATATAATCACTCTCGAGACCTCATTCCTGATGGAATCCATCGCCACGAGGGAGAACAACTCGAACTCAGGGCCTTTCCCACCTAAAGAGAAAGTGCTACAACAGCGCTAACACAACTTCCACATTTGGGGGTTTAAAGTCGCACCAATAGCTTAGGTCATATGGCGATTCTCAAGCTATTATTGGCAGAGAAAGTGCCGCTCAAGAACAGACCCAGGTAGAACCACCAACCAGCTTCATCATTAAAGAATTTGACACCCCCAGTGGGGATTCGAACCAATACCGGTGAAGATGATGAGACTCGGCCACAGATGCAGCTACAGTTAATACAAACTGATGTGGAACTCGTGGAACTCGAACAAAGGTGAAGATGATGAGACCCGGCCATAGATGCCGCTAGAGTTAATACAAACTGATGTGGAACTCGAACCAATACCGGTGAAGATGATGAGACTCAGCCACAGATGCCGCTACAGTTAATACAAACTGACATGGAACTACACTCCATAATATATTTACGAGTAGCTTACTTGAGATGATGGTAATCGTGCGCCTCGGGGGACGGGAACAGAGGTAGGTGATACCCACAGTGGGCTATCGTAGTCGACATCAGTGCAAGGCAAAACCATAACCATGCCGTGGCTACAACCAAGAGGTCACAATTAGTACAATGGTCTTTTATCTATACGCTATGCAATGTTATGAAATGTAAACATAATATACAAGGATAGCAATCATAGATGCTCCAAACATTTTACTGGATATATCAGATACAGTCAAACCTGTATTAGTGGTCACCTCTATTAGGCAGCCAACCTGTATCAAGCAGCCAGTTTCCAGATTCCTAATATTTAGAGGTTATTAAACCGCGGAGGTGGGCCATTTGTGGATATTGGCACACCCTTTGGAGATATTGGCCCGAGGGCCAATATCGGATAGGTGCGCCAATATCCACAAATGGCCCACCGTAGCCGTTTAATAACTTCTTTATTGCATACATAGCCGTATGTTTCTTATGCTGTTATTTGCTTATTTCGCTCAGCCATTTTACCGTCAAGAGACAACAATCTGTCAGACAACGACTTTAGTGTTGCTTCGGCGGCCATGTTTACACAATGTAGTTACTATGTTGTTGCTACCTGTGACACGTGCTCATGATTCGTTCTCGGCGCGTGCCAATATCCGATATTGGCCCGGCAGAGCCGATCATCAAAATATATTGCCCGCGTCGACCAGATATTTTGCTTTTCTACCATTAAATTTGTTACTATTTATAGTAACGTATGCAATAAGTTGTTTTATTAAGCATTTGCCATCGGTTAAGCAGCCACCTGTGCTAAGCAGGTACTATCCAGGCTGTAAGATATTAGATATCTCTGATTGGAGTATCTACATGGAATGTCTGATCACCTATCCAGGCTGTAAGCTATTAGATATCTCTGATTGGAGTCTCTACATGAAATGTCTGATCACCTATCCATGCTGTAAGCTATTAGATATCTCTGATTGGAGTCTCTACATGAAATGTCTGATCACCCATCCAGGCTGTAAGCTATTAGATATCTCTGATTGGAGTCGCTACATGAAATGTCTGATCACCCATCCAGGCTGTAAGCTATTAGATATCTCTGATTGGAGTCTCTACATGAAATGTCTGATCACCCATCCAGGCTGTAACCTATTAGATATCTCTGATTGGTGTCTCTACATGAAATGTCTGATCACCTATCCAGGCTGTAAGCTATTAGATATCTCTGATTGGTGTCTCTACATGAAATGTCTGATCACCTATCCAGGCTGTAAGCTATTAGATATCTCTGATTGGTGTCTCTACATGAAATGTCTGATCACCTATCCAGGCTGTAAGCTATTAGATATCTCTGATTGGTGTCTCTACATGAAATGTCTGATCACCTATCCAGGCTGTAAGCTATTAGAGATACTTGGTTTATCATATGAAGCTGTTTACACATTTGTTGTCAAGCTGACGTAATGACCCAGTTTTTATAGCATTTGAACAAACTTGTCAGAAGAGGTTGTCGTATGAATGCTCCAGGCAACATTCCTAACATGTGTTCATGAGAAGTCATATTAACCATTAACCTCCCAAATAAATTAGACTGAATGTGCAAACAAAATAGATCCAGATCAGCCATGGCGCAACGCCACGTTTTATCAGGATCTATGTTGTTTGCTATTCAGACAAGTGTTTTAGCTCCACTATCCAAATAGCAAACAACATAGAGCCTGATCAGATGGCACATTCAGAGACTGTAGTTGTCATAGGCAGCTTAAGGATTAATATTTTCCAATAAGATTACCTACCAACCTGATTGTTTACCATAGTGACCAATTTTGAACAATTTTGGTAGACGGTGTTGCAAAGTTGACACTGACCCAATTTGGCAACACCTGCCACATTGGTTCACAAGAGGTAGTTGCTTAAAGGTCTCCATTTAAGCAGATATAGTGACCCACTGACCTAATTTGGCAGTCGACTGTTGTATGGGCGGTATTAACCAAACGTTGCTATATTCCAGCTAATGGTTCATGCTAAAGTCGACTGTTGTATAGGCGGTATTAACCAAACTTTGCTATATTCCAGCTAATGGTTCATGCTAAAGTCGACTGTTGTATGGGCGGTATTAACCAAACTTTGCTATATTCCAGCTAATGGTTCATGCTAAAGTCGACTGTTGTATGGGCGGTATTAACCAAACTTTGCTATATTCCAGCTAATGGTTCATGCTAAAGTCGACTGTTGTATGGGCGGTATTAACCAAACTTTGCTATATTCCAGCTAATGGTTCATGCTAAAGTCGACTGTTGTATGGGCGGTATTAACCAAACTTTGCTATATTCCAGCTAATGGTTCATGCTAAAGTCGACTGTTGTATGGGCGGTATTAACCAAACTTTGCTATATTCCAGCTAATGGTTCATGCTAAAGTCGACTGTTGTATGGGCGGTATTAACCAAACTTTGCTATATTCCAGCTAATGGTTCATGCTAAAGTCGACTGTTGTATGGGCGGTATTAACCAAACTTTGCTATATTCCAGCTAATGGTTCATGCTAAAGTCGACTGTTGTATGGGCGGTATTAACCAAACTTTGCTATATTCCAGCTAATGGTTCATGCTAAAGTCGACTGTTGTATGGGCGGTATTAACCAAACTTTGCTATATTCCAGCTAATGGTTCATGCTAAAGTCGACTGTTGTATGGGTGCTATTAACCAAACTTTGCTATATTCCAGCTAATGGTTCATGCTAAAGTCGACTGTTGTATGGGCGGTATTAACCAAACTTTGCTATATTCCAGCTAATGGTTCATGCTAAAGTCGACTGTTGTATGGGCGGTATTAACCAAACTTTGCTATATTCCAGCTAATGGTTCATGCTAAAGTCGACTGTTGTATGGGCGGTATTAACCAAACTTTGCTATATTCCAGCTAATGGTTCATGCTAAAGTCGACTGTTGTATAGGTGGTATTAACCAAACTTTGCTATATTCCAGCTAATGGTTCATGCTAAAGTCGACTGTTGTATGGGCGGTATTAACCAAACTTTGCTATATTCCAGCTAATGGTTCATGCTAAAGTCGACTGTTGTATGGGCGGTATTAACCAAACTTTGCTATATTCCAGCTAATGGTTCATGCTAAAGTCGACTGTTGTATGGGTGGTATTAACCAAACCTTGCTATATTCCAGCTAATGGTTCATGCAAGTCGCTTAAAGGTTTACCTATTCGAGTTGACCTAGTTATCATTGATCGCATTTGATAGAGGTTGTTGCAATGATTTTACAGACAGAATTGAGATACATTCTAACTGGTGCATGGGCAGAAGTTAAATAGCAACTGCTTACTCATCCCAGATGCCCACCTTTTCACAAGCCTAAATATACATGTTAATTTTCACTACCCAAAATATGTCAATTTTCACTAGCCCAATCTGACGTTACATTCCCCAAGTTTATGGACAATAGCTAATTTCAAAGACTGTGTTCGATTGATTTGACAGAACCTAACTTGAAAAATTATACAAGACCTATAAAATTATTTTATTGCAAAGGTTCACACTAACATAAGTGTTTGTGTGGTTGTGTATTGTAGTGAAATGCTGCAGGTGTAGTTAAAATTAATTAAATTAGATAACAAATATACTAGCCAAAATCATTGGAAATCATAATAGAAAAAGAATATTTGTGTTTATTAGTCAGTGTAAGATAGGATTTTATTTCATCTCGTGATCACCAAAATATGATTCACTAAAACTTGTCCTGAAATACAAATTTCGGTGATCTCTCGGTGAAATCAATTCCAATCTTACACTAACAATCTCTCAGTGAAATCCATTCCAATCTTACACTAACAATCTCTCGGTGAAATCCATTCCAATCTTACACTAACAATCTCTCAGTGAAATCCATTCCAATCTTACACTAACAATCTCTCGGTGAAATCAATTCCAATCTTACACTAACAATCTCTCGGTGAAATCCATTCCAATCTTACACTAACAATCTCTCGGTGAAATCCATTCCAATCTTACACTAACAATCTCTCGGTGAAATCAATTCCAATCTTACACTAACAATCTCTCAGTGAAATCCATTCCAATCTTACACTAACAATCTCTCGGTGAAATCAATTCCAATCTTACACTAACAATCTCTCGGTGAAATCCATTCCAATCTTACACTAACAATCTCTCGGTGAAATCCATTCCAATCTTACACTAACAATCTCTCGGTGAAATCCATTCCAATCTTACACTAACAATCTCTCGGTGAAATCCATTCCAATCTTACACTAACAATCTCTCGGTGAAATCCATTCCAATCTTACACTAACAATCTCTCGGTGAAATCCATTCCAATCTTACACTAACAATCTCTCGGTGAAATCCATTCCAATCTTACACTAACAATCTCTCGGTGAAATCCATTCCAATCTTACACTAACAATCTCTCGGTGAAATCCATTCCAATCTTACACTAACAATCTCTCGGTGAAATCCATTCCAATCTTACACTAACAATCTCTCGGTGAAATCCATTCCAATCTTACACTAACAATCTCTCGGTGAAATCCATTCCAATCTTACACTAACAATCTCTCGGTGAAATCCATTCCAATCTTACACTAACAATCTCTCGGTGAAATCAATTCCAATATTACACTAATAATCTCTCAGTGAAATCCATTCCAATCTTACACTAACAATCTCTCGGTGAAATCAATTCCAATCTTACACTAACAATCTCTCGGTGAAATCAATTCCAATCTTACACTAACAATCTCTCGGTGAAATCAATTCCAATATTACACTAATAATCTCTCAGTGAAATCAATTCCAATCTTACACTAACAATCTCTCGGTGAAATCAATTCCAATCTTACACTAACAATCTCTCGGTGAAATCAATTCCAATATTACACTAATAATCTCTCAGTGAAATCCATTCCAATCTTACACTAACAATCTCTCAGTGAAATCAATTCCAATATTACACTAACAATCTCTCGGTGAAATCAATTCCAATATTACACTAACAAACACAAATATCCTCTATGCTTTTAGGCATTGTGAGAGCTTGAGCAGGTATCTGCCTTTAACTATTGTATTACTAGAACAATATATTACAAAGATGAGATCCCATGATTATCGGTCCAATTGCGGGTGGCATCATGTTACTGAAGATATGTTCCACTGGATGGGCATACACTGCAATGATACCGATCGGTGCCGTCCATTCATGGTGCAGCTTGTGAATGTGCTTATACAAGAACGGGTGGTGTACAATCCTGAAAAACACAAATAATAAACATAAACAATATTTGTCTTTCCGTTGTTCTGAACAACAAACCATGTTTTATTCGACTATAAATAACGCAAATATAAATATGATTTCGAATCAAAATATCTAAAAAGAACAAAAATAGTTTTATTGCTTAAAAAAATAGTTTTATTGCTTAAAAAAAGTTTTATTGCTTAAAAAAAAAGTTTTATTGCTTAAACAAATAGTTTTAAAAAAGATAGTTTTATTGCTTAACAAAATAGTTTTATTACTTAAAAAAATAGTTTTAAAATAAATAGTTTTATTGCTTAAAAAAATAGTTTTATTGCTTAAAAAAAGTTTTATTGCTTAAAAAAATGTTTAAATACGCAAGTTCTAACAACATATTAATCACACTCACTGGCGCGCATGAAAGCGTAAATGTGGTTATTCGTGTGGGAGGAAACCGGAGTACCCGGAGAAAACCCACCTGTCTGATCTGGCAACCATCGCACTATCTTGCATACTTCACGGTCTGAGGATCGAATCCGGGATGCATTTGGTGAGAAGCGAGCGAGATAACCACTGCGCTAATCGGCCAGCCAGACAGTTTTATTGCTTGTTTAACAACGGTAAATTCCTAAGTTTAATCCTATTTTAGTTTGCTCTATTACACAGAATCTACATACAATATACACAAAGAATCTACATACAATATACACAAAGAATCTACATACAATATACACAAAGAATCTACATACAATATACACAAAGAATCTACATACAATATACACAAAGAATCTACATACAATATACACAAAGAATCTACATACAATATACACAAAGAATCTACATACAATATACACAAAGAATCTACATACAATATACACAAAGAATCTACATACAATATACACAAAGAATCTACATACAATATACACAAAGAATCTACATACAATATACACAAAGAATCTACATACAATATACACCCAACCTCCGAAAGCAATGTAGATTAATAATAGCGTCAAGACAAACTCCCACGCAATGTTAGAAAATGAATAC
>CM026393.1:7411354-7440576 GCA_014843695.1 Archivesica marissinica
CGTTGCCTCTTCTCTCTCCCTCGTGGCGATGGATTCCATCAGGAATGAGGTCTCGAGAGTGATTTATATAAGTTGAAATAACTTGTTTCGCAATCGAGCTAAAAAACATTTGTATAAGCTATTCATACAGAACCAACTTATGGCTGAAAATGTCAAGGGAGGCAATCATAGTAGACCATTGCAATAGGAGTTGTGTCTCTTAGAGCTGGTAATGCATAACAATGTCTTACCAGAGATAATCATAATATTGTTAGTAAATTACCCAGCTATATATTAACTGCTACTATATAATTATTCTAAAGTATATAATGTACCTATTTTAGTTTATTATTAGCTGTATACGGGGCTAGTGGAAGTCGTGAATGTGCAGTGGTAGCATGTTCACTTCAGATGTGAAAGGCCCGGAGTTTACGTCCCGCTGTAGCTATTATGATTGTGCCCCTAGGCAAGGCACTCAAATTCCACATTGCTTCTTCTCCCACCCTCATGGTTTTGGATTCCCATCAGGAATGAGATCTCGAAAGTGATTAAACTTGAGTTTTACAAACGAGCTAAACTAAATTTGTATAAACTAAGCTAATATGGTTGCACAAGTCAGTTTAGGAATTTTGCTAATTTAATATTGTTGAGAAGTTTTTTCATTTGTAATATATAGAAGACCCTTGACTTTACTACTAGGTGGTAACATGCTGGACTGGTAATCCAGGGATCACAGGTTCGATACCCCATCTGACCCAAATTAAATTAACATTTTTCCAGGTGGGACTTTAAACCGAGGTCTCGTGTCGGTGCTGTACACCGTGCACGTAAAAGAACCAGAGGAGATTCTGGAACGGGTCTCTCTCTGTATCATTGCACTATCCTCCAATAATCTAAAATGACTAATCTCTTCAGGAGGCGTTGCTCATATGGGCAACCGGTAGCGACGATAAATAAACGTAAAACACACACTACTAGGTCAAGGTCATTTTGATAAAAGCTACCTACATTGTGTATTTCCTCACTGGATCATCGGAGATCTGAGTGATGTTTGAAACAATTAATCATTATAAGTCATTATAATAAAACCTATTTGCCTTTTCATTCTACAATGCATTCTCTGTAGCCGAGAGGTTAAATGTGTTGGCTTCAACACCCCCCACCAAATCACTTGCCCCTCACCACTTATATTTGAATCCTACTGGGGGTGTGACTACCATCGGATAGTCATCAACTGTCTGGTGATGTGACTACCATCGGATAGTCATCAACTGTCTGGTGATGTGACTACCATCAGATAGTCATCAACTGTCTGGTGATGTGACTACCATCAGATAGTCATCAACTGTCTGGTGATGTGACTACCATCGGATAGTCATCAACTGTCTGGTGATGTGACTACCATCGGATAGTCATCAACTGTCTGGTGATGTGACTACCATCGGATAGTCATCAACTGTCTGGTGATGTGACTACCATCGGATAGTCATCAACTGTCTGGTGATGTGACTACCATCGGATAGTCATCAACTGTCTGGTGATGTGACTACCATCGGATAGTCATCAACTGTCTGGTGATGTGACTACCATCGGATAGTCATCAACTGTCTGGTGATGTGACTACCATCGGATAGTCATCAACTGTCTGGTGATGTGACTACCATCGGATAGTCATCAACTGTCTGGTGATGTGACTACCATCGGATAGTCATCAACTGTCTGGTGATGTGACTACCATCGGATAGTCATCAACTGTCTGGTGATGTGACTACCATCGGATAGTCATCAACTGTCTGGTGATGTGACTACCATCAGATAGTCATCAACTGTCTGGTGATGTGACTACCATCGGATAGTCATCAACTGTCTGGTGATGTGACTACCATCGGATAGTCATCAACTGTCTGGTGATGTGACTACCATCAGATAGTCATCAACTGTCTGGTGATGTGACTACCATCGGATAGTCATCAACTGTCTGGTGATGTGACTACCATCGGATAGTCATCAACTGTCTGGTGATGTGACTACCATCGGATAGTCATCAACTGTCTGGTGATGTGACTACCATCTGATAGTCATCAACTGTCTGGTGATGTGACTACCATCGGATAGTCATCAACTGTCTGGTGATGTGACTACCATCGGATAGTCATCAACTGTCTGGTGATGTGACTACCATCGGATAGTCATCAACTGTCTGGTGATGTGACTACCATCGGATAGTCATCAACTGTCTGGTGATGTGACTACCATCGGATAGTCATCAACTGTCTGGTGATGTGACTACCATCGGATAGTCATCAACTGTCTGGTGATGTGACTACCATCGGATAGTCATCAACTGTCTGGTGATGTGACTACCATCGGATAGTCATCAACTGTCTGGTGATGTGACTACCATCGGATAGTCATCAACTGTCTGGTGATGTGACTACCATCGGATAGTCATCAACTGTCTGGTGATGTGACTACCATCGGATAGTCATCAACTGTCTGGTGATGTGACTACCATCGGATAGTCATCAACTGTCTGGTGATGTGACTACCATCGGATAGTCATCAACTGTCTGGTGATGTGACTACCATCGGATAGTCATCAACTGTCTGGTGATGTGACTACCATCGGATAGTCATCAACTGTCTGGTGATGTGACTACCATCGGATAGTCATCAACTGTCTGGTGATGTGACTACCATCGGATAGTCATCAACTGTCTGGTGATGTGACTACCATCGGATAGTCATCAACTGTCTGGTGATGTGACTACCATCGGATAGTCATCAACTGTCTGGTGATGTGACTACCATCGGATAGTCATCAACTGTCTGGTGATGTGACTACCATCGGATAGTCATCAACTGTCTGGTGATGTGACTACCATCAGATAGTCATCAACTGTCTGGTGATGTGACTACCATCGGATAGTCATCAACTGTCTGGTGATGTGACTACCATCGGATAGTCATCAACTGTCTGGTGATGTGACTACCATCGGATAGTCATCAACTGTCTGGTGATGTGACTACCATCGGATAGTCATCAACTGTCTGGTGATGTGACTACCATCGGATAGTCATCAACTGTCTGGTGATGTGACTACCATCGGATAGTCATCAACTGTCTGGTGATAAGTTTGTTCACACAGTTATTGCCCCTTTCTTTACTGTCCACCTGATAAGATCTGGCGACCACCGTACCATCTCACATACTTCCTGATCCGAGGAATGAACCAGGTTGAATTGGTGAGAAGCGAGCGCGCTTACCACTGCGCTAATCGGACATAATGTAAAGAATGTAGTTTATCCAGGCTACTTCTGCTAAATCGGTAGCCAGATTTCAACAACACTTGCATTATACAGATTATTTTGTATCATCTTCACTTTTAGCTCGCTTAATTTTTCACAGAGTTATGACCCTTTACTCTATTAATGCAACACAAAGTTTTATATAAATTTATTTTAGCTCGATTGTGAAAATTATTACAACTTATGTTAATCACTCTTGAGACCTCATTCCTGATGAAATCCACCGCCAGGAGGGAGAGAGGAGAGGGAATGTGGAAATAAATGCCTTGCCTAAGGACACAATCCTAATGGATCCAGCGGGGCTCCAACTCCGGGCCTTTCGCACCTGCGCTATCATGACTGCTGGGTAGACGTGTATTGCTTTCAAAAACAATTTTAGTTACATTGATCAGAATATTACAATTATGTGGAATTGCATCCGTGATTACTGTCGATTATTTGTATACCACTGTAACCTATCATCACTGATGGTCACTGGTTCGAGCCCCACTCACGCCGCGTGTGTTTATATGAGGTTGGTGCACATAGTACTGGATAACCGCTGGAGCCTGCCCAGGAGAGATGTTATTAATTAAACTGCTCGCCGGCGATATATAGCCCAAAATGATGCTGACGAAGGCGTAAAACCCAAACAAACAATCTGTGGAATGCTGGATGTCTTCCAAGACATAATTTGAAAATCAGCATCAGCAAAATTGTCTTCATTTTGTTAGTTATCCCTCGCCAGTGGCGTCGTCCGTCCGGAGCCGGTTCTCAGCAATCAATGCGTGCAATTTTATTAAGCTTAGAAATAAGTATTTAACAGTATCACCAAAGTATGGATACTCGTCCGGATCAATTCAGTAACGCCACAGCTGTTGCCCTTTAATTTCGGGAAGGGTCGTAACTAATGTTGCTAGAACTTGTGGCCCGACCTGTTTGCTTTTCTTCAATGCATCATGTTTTGTATTCACATGTATATGTCAAACGAATCGAGCGATTAAACACTATTAAACTAAATGTTAGTTCACTAAATATCCACAAAAGTTGTCCACCTAGAGTTATTTCGGCCGGGGATATCAGTTCATCGAATTTTGTAGTTATTAGTTAATTTCTTTGTCATATGTAGGTTCAACCAGATGTATGGTGTTCTGGGAGTGCTCGACCGTCTCCATGGTACCGATATACAGTTCCGTAACAGCAAGCAGTACCAGCGGCACATGATGTTGCTCAGTGATGTACCCATGTCCCAGCAGTATCCGAGCTCTCTGAAGAAGAAAGCAGAGTAGTGTACTGTGTACTCCATGTCCGGATAAGCTACAGCTTAACCCGTAACTTGCCGAATAAATTGGACGGAATGTGCAAACAACATAGATCCTGATCAGCCTCGGGGTACTGCCGAGTCTGATCAAGATCTTTATTGTTTGCTATTCAGACAAAGTGTTTTAGCTCCACTATCTGAATAGCAAACAGCATAGAGCTCTGTTCCATCTGATCTGGCTCTATGCTGTTTGCAAAAGCGACTTTTGTTGTGATTGGCAGGTTACGGGTTAATTTGCAAGTGCTATGTGCTATACGCATATACTAGTATCAACTCCGCCGATAAGAAACATATCGCTTTTCTAGCCCGGAAATAATTACACTTTCTGATGTAAAACAGCCTGAAATGGTCTAAATTGACTGACATGAGGACAGTTGTTGGTCCTGCTCATGCACTTGTCTGTTTGTGAACGCTATTTGGAGAGACACTTAGGTGATCCTCCACCACACAGCATTCAATTCAGCTAAATAACAAAGTGCTAGGCTGTTGGTGCAGCTTTTAATCCGAAATATACTAAAAATAAATTGTATTTTAAAGATTACAGTTGTTAATTGTTAAGCCTTATGTTATTGTCAGTTAATATACACATGGTATGTTATTGAACACAAGTGAAGATATCATAGTTTTTAATCGTACAATAATCGTTTATATCGTTAATGATTGTATACATAGACTGTATGATAACGTTTTTGATCAGTGCTACACAGTTGCTAGAACATTTATGAATGTATTTAGTTGTACTGAAACTTTGAATAAATTTTCCACTCGCACATGGAATAAACCTGCTGATGAAAAATCGCTTTCCGAACAACTGGACGAACTGTTCGGAGTGTTGGCTTGACGTAATGTAACGACGACCATCCATATCTTTTCATCATCGTAGTTCTTCAGGGCTCATTCTAGAGGGCAACATGGGCAGAATAGTCGCCCTAGGGACTCTGACTTAGCCCCCTGTGAGCTTCACTTCTCCCTAAAAAAATTTTTTAATGATTTTTTTTTACAATTTTCATACACAATTTTGTCTAGTTAGATACACTGTAAAGCACTCCTTCAATCACCAATTGAGGACGTGATAGCGTGCTTTCTCACTTCTCACAAAAATTCTGAGCTAGAATGAGCCCTGTTTTATTAGCAATCTGTAACTTTAAGATATACTGTAATCTTGCTGTATGTAGTTGTTTTATTAGCAATCTGTAACTTTAAGATATACTGTAATCTTGCTGTATGTCGTTGTTTTAGGCAGGCAGTTTTATTCAGCATTTACATGCACATGGTACTTTTGTCAGGGATCAGACATATACATAATTATATATCAGTTTCGTGAGTTTAGATTGGTTTTACCTAGCAACATATTTGCAGTGGTTTCAATTTATGTGTGAAGTGGCTTCTGTGGTCGAGTGGTTTAAGTCTTTTAGGGACATTTCTACATCCCCGCGAGGGGTTCGACATTAGAGGAAGATAGATAGATAGTCTTTCATGTTCAAAATATATACGTTGTTTTCTACATCCTCTGTTGTTTCATGCATGCGCGCTGTGCGTGTTTACATTTCGTGTGTTGATAAACAAATTAAGCGTATTTTTATCGTTTCTGAGCGACTATTTCAATTTTTGTAAACACACACACATTAGTATTTATATTTTACCCAAGACAATCTTTATTACGATGTAATGCTGCTTTAAAACCAACAGTGCAGCCTGCATAATTTGATATAAAAAATAAAAACTCAAATTTAAATGTTAAACACACAGCTGATTTCATCAAGATTTACCCCATTCAAACTTATCAATGACTTGCAGAGTATCTAACCGTCGGGGATGGGAGTCAGACCTCAATGGGTAACTGTCCGGTACCTCACAGTGCCTTCAGGCGGGCAGACCTTGATAAACTCGAAACAAAACTTCTACAGCTGTGGCAAAAATGTGTAAAGTTAGCTATGCAATACTATGTATGTATGTTCCTTTAATGTCAAACCCATCGCGGGGACTACTCTGGAAGTAGCAGAATTTATGTAAATGTTTAGCAGAGAGACCATTCATGATCAGAATTTATGTAAATGTTTAACAGAGAGACCATTCGTGATCAGAATTTATGTAAATGTTTAGCAGAGAGACCATTCGTGATCAGAATTTATGTAAATGTTTAGCAGAGAGACCATTCGTGATCAGAATTTATGTAAATGTTTTTCAGAGAGACCATTCGTGATCAGAATTTTTATCTACAGGTTCCAATTTTGGCAAAAGACATCTGGAATTATAACATGTGACAGTTATATTGTTCTCAAAGAAGGAAAATGTGTCAAATAATTGTTCTGGATCTACAATTCCACCTCCCCAAACATCCCCTCCCCAAACGTCACCTCCCCAAATGTCACCTCCCCAAATGTCCCCTCCCCAAACGTCACCTCCCCAAACGTCCCCTCCCCAAACGTCGCCTCCCCAAACGTCACCTCCCCAAACGTCACCTCCCCAAATGTCACCTCCCCAAACGTCACCTCTTTATTACGTCACATTTATTCCCACCTGTTGCATTTTTATGTAATTTCACCACTACTGAACGACACCTCCCAACATCACACAACGACAGTCAATTTCCCACCCAGCGATGCAGAAAACCTCCCAAGAACAGACAATAATTGCCCAAAATACAAAAATAGCTTGTACATACAGTCACACACTACATATATACGTCTCGTTTCCTAACAGACTTCAAACAGTTGAACCTCTGTAGAACAACAACCTCTCTACAACAACCAATGTTGATGTGTCTGGATGGCGTTTGCTCTATAGACTGTACTCTCTACAACAACCAATGTTGATGTGTCCGGATGGCGTTTGCTCTATAGACTGTATCTAATATGAAAATATAAACAAATGTGATAAATTGGTAATATTGCGGAATCTAAATCCAATGCATAGATTTTTAATTTTGATTTTGATTACATGACGTTACATAGGTGTACTTGGCTAATCAATATTGTCACCCATAGGAACAATGAGAGAATTGCGTAGCAGTAGATTTGATAACCAGCAGATAATACCACATTAATCTTCTGTAGCTTGAAATTAATATACCGTGTAAAATGATCAAATATTATTTTATTGAATACTTAAATATCCTCCAAAATACTTTTTAAATCCCTGTTTTAAATAATGTTATAAACTTTTTTATTTTATATGTATCATTAGATTAACTCTTAATCCCCCATTATGTATTTAGTGAGAATGTTCTGCACATGGTGATAGGTTATAAGCAGTGGATTATTATACATTATGACCAGCGTCTTTATTTTATGGTCTCCTATGAAATATAGATATTTATTTATCAGTTTATAAGTGACTGAGTAGGTGGCATTTTTGAGGACAATATAATATTTTTTCCGAATATTCAAATACTGGAATAGTATTCGGATGTTCGAGCGAATATTCGTTGCCATCCCTACAATAAAAATGAACACATGGGTACATTAAATATTTTACTTAATTAAAAAAACAAGGGTTATTTTTCCATTTGAAGATGAACAAATTGCTATTTGGGCTTTGACGGAGGTTGGTGCACCCAAGTACTGGTTAACTGCTTGAGCCTGCCCAGGAAAGGTGTTGTTAGGTAAACTGCCCGCAGGCGATATAGCCCAAAATGGTGCTGATGCAGGCGTAAAACCCGAAATATAACATAACTATTTGGGCTTTGAGTGTTGTAAACAATCATCATTGGGCTTTAGCTTTAGGAGTTCCCATCAGCGGCTGCACTATCACTCTCATTCTTCTGTGTTGGTGTAAAAGTTTAAGTAAAGTGTTTGTTTATTTTAGTGTCACCCTATTGAAAGGTCTAGCCATTGCTAACTTATTAGATACCTTTTTTTATGGACATCAGTACTTCCCAAATCCTATCCATGATGGCCAGGTGCCAGTCTTAATAGGCAATTGGTCACTGACCGGTCTATTCAGAACGAACCCCATGATGAGGTTCGAACCTTCGACCTCGGGTTCTGATGGCGGACGACTGAACCACTAGGCCACAGAGACAGTATTTACTCGTATGTTGACAATGTGTGATATATATATTGGAATAAAATTGTTATGTTATTGCTTCTATGAAGTGATATTGAGGTGTTGCATTGTATACATTTACTATGCTGTGCTACATTGTACTATGCTGTGCTACATTGTATTATGCTGTGCTACATTGTACTATGCTGTGTTGCATTGTACTATGCTATGCTACATTGTACTATGCTGTGCTACATTATACTATGCTGTGCTACATTATACTATGCTGTGCTACATTGTACTATGCTGTACTACATTATACTATGCTGTGCTACATTGTACTATGCTGTGCTACATTGTATTATGCTGTGCTACATTGTACTATGCTGTGTTGCATTGTACTATGCTATGCTACATTGTACTATGCTGTGCTACATTATACTATGCTGTGCTACATTATACTATGCTGTGCTACATTGTACTATGCTGTACTACATTATACTATGCTGTGCTACATTGTACTATGCTGTGCTACATTGTACTATGCTGTACTACATTGTACTATGCTGTGCTACATTGTACTATGCTGTGTTACATTGTACTATGCTGTGCTACATTGTACTATGCTGTGCTACATTGTACTATGCTGTGTTACATTGTACTATGCTGTGCTACATTGTACTATGCTGTGCTACATTGTACTATGCTGTGCTACATTGTACTATGCTGTACTACATTGTACTATGCTGTGCTACACTGTACTATGCTGTGCTACATTGTACTATGCTGTGCTACATTGTACTATGCTGTGTTACATTGTACTATGCTGTACTACATTGTACTATGCTGTGCTACATTGTACTATGCTGTACTACATTGTACTATGCTGTACTACATTGTACTATGCTGTGCTACATTGTACTATGCTGTACTACATTGTACTATGCTGTACTACATTGTACTATGCTGTGTTACATTGTACTATGCTGTGTTACATTGTACTATGCTGTGTTACATTGTACTATGCTGTGCTACATTGTACTATGCTGTGCTACATTGTACTATGCTGTACTACATTGTACTATGCTGTGCTACATTGTACTATGCTGTGCTACATTGTACTATGCTGTGCTACATTGTACTATGCTGTGTTACATTGTACTATGCTGTACTACATTGTACTATGCTGTGCTACATTGTACTATGCTGTGCTACATTGTACTATGCTGTACTACATTGTACTATGCTGTGCTACATAGTACTATGCTGTGCTACATTGTACTATGCTGTGCTACATTGTACTATGCTGTGCTACATTGTACTATGCTGTGCTACATTGTACTATGCTGTGCTACATTGTACTATGCTGTGCTACATTGTACTATGCTGTGCTACATCGTATTATTGCCTCATAGATCTCTGTTAGTAGTATTCGTGTCTTCGTGTGGATACTGTTTGTGTATCCGTTTAGTATTATATTCTGTTATACATACAAGTATCAAAGTACAGAGCTTCGTTGTTTCGAACTCGTCGAGCCATGAATAATGGTTCAGTTTGAGGATACCATTAAACTAGTATATCATGAAACATGGTGTGTAATCTCATGTGCAAACTGGGTGATTCCATGTCCAAATGTACCTCACCATTGTACATTCAGATCACATCAGAGGTGTCCAATTCTTTCATGCGATGAATCTATCAGCTAGGTTGTGATTGGTCGATTGTGTCTGAAACATTGATAGGTTTTGTACCTGGGAGGGAGGGGGGGAGGAGGGGGGTCTTACTCAACCACTTAAAGCTTGGCTGTCTCAATTCTATTATGCATTTTGGTGAAATTGTCAACATACCATAGATACGTCCCATGGGAAAAAGAGTTTCAAAATACCATTACCATGCAAAGTGGGCTTCTGTGGCTGAGTGTTAATGTAGCTGACTGTTCCTACTGTGGATTCCAGTTCTACTGGAGGTCCAATTCTATGTCAAGCAAATTGTGCGTAGTTATACCATGGTGGTGCCTACCCATGTTTGAAATATGTCAAGAGGTGCTTCTTTTGTTTTTCTTCATAAAAACCTGATGCATTGCTGTGTTACCTTTAATAACAATTCTCAATTCTTTAACTCCAAATATTAAATACCATGCAAAACTAATTTTATCATTGTCATGGCAACCATGGGTAGGCATGAGTGACTCTGACATTCCTGTTTTTATTTCCATTTAACCCTTTCCTTTATAGGTTAATATACTACTATATCTGCATATAAACGACAGTCATTTAGCTATCATGTAGTGGATAAGTAGTCGCCATATCTATCCCACCTCCATAGATATTACTGGGACTATATGAGATTTAGGTTAATATACTATTATATCTCCATACAAACGACAGCCATGTAGCTATCATGCAGTGGATAAGTAGTCACCATATCTATCCCACCTCCATAGATATTACTAGGACAACATGAGATTCTGGCCTTAATTATGAACATTGGTTTGGCTACTACCTTGTCAATGTATTTCGTATTGATAATGGCGTCAAGAGGTGAGGGAAAGGGTTAAAGTAATATTGAAATATAGTGTTTTTGTACGTTTTTTATTTTGTTTACTGTGAATCTTCTCCAGACATGTTTTCAAGCCTGCCCTGCCCGTATACATTTATGTCACTCACTCACTCGCTCACTCACTCACTCACTCACTCACTGCCTGTATACATGTATGTGAGAAACTGGGTAGGAAAGTGCCTTAAGCTCCACAATGTGACAAACAAATAGTGAATAATGTATTACAAGATGAAATGTTCTCTGACCAGATCTGGGTTAGTTATATTTTTAAGATAGTGGACCTGGTTTTAGTGTTCATGCATGAAGTTCATTTACTTCTGAATCTCTGAAATGTTGGAGGAATTAATGATTGTCTATATTTTATTTTTGTATTGTACTTGGGTATCTTGTTCCTTCAATGATGTTTTAATCTGATAGAAAGGGTATGCAAGCTAGAAGTTAAAGGGTCTCACCATAACGTTCTGGTCAGCATTCAATGACGTTTGAGGAAACGTTGGTAATCACCCATGGTCACTGGTATAGCGCCAGAAGAGCGTTGTGTGAACGCTGGTGATCGTCCATGGTCGCTGGTATAGCGCCAGAAGAGCATTGTGTGAACGCTGGTGATCGTCCATGGTCACTGGTATAGCGCCAGAAGAGCGTTGTGTGAACGCTGGTGATCGTCCATGGTCGCTGGTATAGCGCCAGAAGAGCGTTGTGTGAATGCTGGTGATCGTCCATGGTCGCTGGTATAGCGCCAGAAGAGCGTTGTGTGAATGCTGGTGATCGTCCATGGTCGCTGGTATAGCGCCAGAAGAGCGTTGTGTGAACGCTGGTGATCGTCGCTGGTATAGCGCCAGAAGAGCGTTGTGTGAATGCTGGTGATCGTGGACGTTTTACTAACTTTCGCCGAATGTTGCACGCGTTCGGCTATCGTTAGTCAGTCGTTACCCTAGTGTTACTTGGTTGTTATTAATCGTTTGCTTTGCAGTGAACGACTCACTGGCGACCTGTCAACGACCACTGAATGGACCTCTAGCCTAACGTCAAACGAACGTCATATGGCGTCCACACGCCAGCAAAACGCTATTCTGTCGTTATTAACAAGTTAGTTACACGCTCAACACGCTCGTCTAACGTTGACTAATCATTCGTCGCACGCCAGTGACCCATCAGCACACGCTAATAGTTTGCATGGGTGTCTTACGTGATCACTGTTACATGCTCCTCATGTGTTAGTGACATGCTAGTCATGCATTAGTAACATGCCAGATATGTTCAACTCACCCTAGAACGCTCGAAAATTGAACGATTAGAACGTTTACCAGAACGTCATGGTGTGACGGACGCTTAAAAGTCAAATAAAAAGAAAATGGAGGGAAAGCTGATAATAAGGGAAGTTACATAACTTATTAGATTAATCTTGTAGTTTTAATGGTAGGGAATTATATTTTTGTCTAAAGAACTTTAAGTGTTATCTCATGACGCTATTAAAAATAAAGCTCCAGCGTATTTGGCTCGTAAAACTGAATTACAAATTAATAGCTGGATTTTCATCCAAAATTATTCCAAAATTTAATTGGGAGATGTAGAGTGAATATAAAGCTTCCACCGCGTACGTTTGAATCACACTGGGTGTGTCAGTTGTCTTGCTAATGGTCAGTGGTTCTACCCGGTTGCCTGTTCATGCTCACGAGGTGCACTCGGGGGGGGGGTCTTCCTCCACTAGTAATAGAGGGAGAATAACCATATGACCGAAACTGTGAGACTTTAAGCGCCTAATCATGCGAGGTGCACTCGGGGGGGGTCTTCCTCCACTAATCGTGCTGGCATTGCTTATTTGATTGCAATCTTCATGTATTATATATAAATTTGTGGTGCATACATTTTTAGAGCTATTGTTATTATTCAGACTGGTATTTATGGTTAGTTTTCGATTGTGCGCTATTAACTATACGTTTTAGAATGTACGCTGTTAACTATACGTTTTAGAATGTACTCTATTAACTATAAGTTTTAGAATGTGCGCTATTAACTATACGTTTTAGAATGTGCGCTGTTAACTATACGTTTTAGAATTTGCGCTATTAACTATATGTTTTAGAATGTGCGCTGTTAACTATACGTTTTAGAATGTGTGCTGTTAACTATAAGTTTTAGAATGTGCGCTGTTAACTATATGTTTTAGAATGTACACTGTTAACTATACGTTTTAGAATGTACACTGTTGACTATAAGTTTTAGAATGTGCGCTGTTAACTATAAGTTTTAGAATGTGCTCTGTTAACTATACGTTTTAGAATGTAAGCTATTAACTATACGTTTTAGAATGTACGCTATTAACTATACGTTTTAGAATGTACGCTGTTAACTATAAGTTTTAGAATGTGCGCTATTAACTATACGTTTTAGAATGTGCGCTATTAACTATACGTTTTAGAATGTAAGCTATTAACTATACGTTTTAGAATGTATGCTATTAACTATACGTTTTAGAATGTGCGCTATTAACTATGTTGTATTATAAATTGATGACCAATTTTCAGACATGTAACTACTGGGTCAATAATTTTATATTGAATGTTACAGCAGAATGAGGTGTATGTCCTTGACTTGGCATAGCTAGAACCATTTTACCTGTTCTCGAATAGTTTTCAAATTGAAAAAATTCAAAGTAAAGAAAATGTTCAAAAATATCTTGATGCAACATCTCTTAATTGTTTTTGTATATTTCAGTACAGATCTACTTCAATTAGACTTAAATTTTTTAAAGTTTGTTTTTTACCATAATTCACAATATTGCTGTAATGTCTCCAATCTCTCTCGTGTCTCCAATCTCTCTCGTGTCTCCAATCTCTCTCGTGTCTCCAATCTCTCTCGTGTCTCCAATATCTCTCGTGTCTCCAATCTCTCTCGTGTCTCCAATCTCTCTCGTGTTTCCAATATCTCTCGTGTCTCCAATCTCTCTCGTGTCTCCAATCTCTCTCGTGTCTCCAATCTCTCTCGTGTCTCCAATCTCTCTCGTTTGTTTGATAATATTGTATTCCTATTTTGCTGCATTTTAATATTTTTATTAATTCATATCATCTTTTATAAGTTTTGTCTATGCTTGGCATCATAGCATCAGATAATCTAGAGTGTCCTTGAATTTTCAAGACTAGATTTTAATGCTTTTTATTTTACATCCTTTGTCCGACATTCAGTTGCAATTTAATGCATATACAGTGAATGTGATTGCTTCAATGTGACTGTCTAACTGTGTTTCAATGCAATTGCCTGACCATGTTTCAATGCAATTGCCTGACCATGTTTCAATGCGATTGTCTAACCGTGTTTCAATATGATTGTCTGACCGTGTTTCAATGCAATTGTCTAACCGTTTTTCAATATGTTGCCTGACCGTGTTTCAATGCGATTGCCTGACCGTGTTTCAATGTGATTGCCTGACCATGTTTCAATGCAATTGCCTGACCATGTTTCAATGCGATTGTCTAACCGTGTTTCAATATGATTGCCTGACCGTGTTTCAATGCAATTGTCTAACCATTTTTCAATATGTTGCCTGACTGTGTTTCAATGCGATTGCCTGACCATGTTTCAATGTGATTGCCTGACCGTGTTTCAATGCAATTGCCTGACCATGTTTCAATGCGATTGCCTGACCATGTTTCAATGCGATTGTCTAACCATGTCTCAATATGATTACCTGACCATGTTTCAATGCGATTGTCTAACCGTGTTTCAATGTGATTGCCGGACCATGTTTCAATGAGATTGCCTGACCATGTTTCAATGCGATTGCCTGACCGTGCTTCAATGCAATTGCCTGACCATGTTTCAATGCGATTGCCTGACCATGTTTCAATGAGATTGCCTGACCGTGCTTCAATGCGATTGCTTGACCGTGCTTCAATGCGATTGCATGACCGTGCTTCAATGCGATTGCATGACCATGTTTCATTGAAAGGAATAATTAATGTATTATAAGTAATGAATCGTGGGTTAATAATTTCCATCTGGGTATGAACAACATTGGGCTTGGCTAATGTTAATGCCTTCAGCCTATGCATACTTTAAACGCTCCCAATGTAGTTCATACCCTGATGGAAACTATTAACCAGCGATTCATTCCTTAAATCGTAGCTAAATCTGAATGATCACTGTATAGGTAAAGTATTAAATTGAGTGGTGTTGTTGGAGAATCAACATTTAACTTTATGTTCCTGTTTAAAATATGCCAGGAATGTTGATGAAACATGGCAAATGTGATGTACACATATTAATTTCATTGACTTGTTGCTTAGAAAGAGAGCAACAAAGGAGTTCTAATCAAAATAAGAAGATATATTTTATATGTTCAAGTACGCTAAAAAATGATTGATCCCATTTCTTCAAAACTCTAGCATGACGTGTTTGTAATGGATACTTTAGTATGATTGCAAACTTTGACAAGTCAGTTTGAATAGGAATATGTTTTTAAATACGTAATTATTGGATCTTAATTTTGGTGTCAAACTTAAAGTACATTGTAAAAATACACGTTAAATTCCAATGGACAATTGTTTGTATTTGTATTGCTCCACCGTTATTTTAATATCTTATCAAACATGTATTGTATGTGCCTTTCAAAATGCAAATATGTTGCTTAATCGGGTGATTGTATTAACTTGTAATTATTATGGTAGCATATATTTGAATTAATAGGGTAGCATACATGTGTTTTAATGAGGTAACATACATGTGTTTTAATGAGGTAACATACATGTGTTTTAATGAGGTAACATACATGTGTTTTAATGAGGTAACATACATGTGTTTTAATGAGGTAACATACATGTGTTTTAATGAGGTAACATACATGTGTTTTAACGAGGTAACATACATGTGTTTTAATGAGGTAACATACATGTGTTTTAATGAGGTAACATACATGTGTTTTAATGAAGTAACATACATGTGTTTTAATGAGGTAACATACATGTGTTTTAACGAGGTAACATACATGTGTTTTAACGAGGTAATTATTAGAATGTAACAAGATGGGTATTTTTATATGAAGAATAATCATAATTCAATCAGAACGCTCGTTTCAGCGCGAATTGCGCCGCTTTAGAAATTTTCAAAACAAATTGAAAATACTACGAAATCTCTTTTTGACGTACATTTTTGCCGAATAAACCTACACGTTAGTGGAAACACATTTTATTGATAATGTTATTCACAGTTAAAACTCTCCTGTCGAAGATTTTTTTTGTTGCTGACAGAACCCGTGTCCTAGTATGGAAATGTGACCTGCTATGGCCAATGTCTGTGGCAATTGTTTGCAAAGTATACATGCATGCAGCTTAAAGTTGTGTTTTATTTGAAGAACAATATAAAGACTCGGGATAGGCGTTATATTTGGACAGATTTGTACAAAATTGTTTCAGATAGGGCCATTTTACTGATCGATACGAAATCTGACATCCCACAGAGTAGAATCCCTGTACTTAAATATATATACTAGTACCCCCAAACGTGCCGAATCGCTGTGGCCTACTCTGGTAAGCCTTGTGTACTTTGTCATAAAATAATTTATTTCCTATAAATTACCATTTGTCGCTAAATGTATCTTGTTTTGACATTATCTGTAGCTTTCTTTGATGTTAACTATAGAGCTCTTTTGTTGATGTTAAATGTTTCGTTCTTTGACGTCCCACATATCTTTGCATTCTGGGTAAAATAAAGGCTATAAATAGTTTAAATAATTGTAGCAATTGACAATTCATTAATGAGTGTTTGTTATTATTAACATTTTGTATCTGAAAACTCTGGAAATATGTCATGGAATTTCGTTAAAAATGTGTCTAATGAAATTGCATGACAATTTTGACTGTTGTTTTCACCCCTAGCGTACAAAGAGTTACGAATAGGACAGCATTAAGATATTGTTAAGATGTTGCATTGATTAATTTGTTAATTACATAATGTCCTGCATAACTACTTTACAGCATATATTTGAAGCTGAATTGGATGTATTTAATTTGCTATATTGTTATTTTCCCTATGCAAAATGTGACATAAAGCACACGTAGTTTTGGTTGAATTTAATTTTGAAAATAACACAATCTTGGCTTCAAAATGAGAAAAGTTAAAACATCAAAGGTAATGTATATCATAGATTTTTGATTGAGTTTTGTAAGGTTATGTTTGTCGATTTGTGTGGAATTCAGCTTATAGAGAGAGGTAAAGCAGTTGGGCAGATGAGACATTAAATATGAACCATATTCGATCACACACGCTAACTAATTACTTGTTTATTATATTATGTAAGGTTGATTTGCTTACTAGTATCATGAAACTATAATGATAATTAAACGACTACCACACACACAATATTATTGTTTATACCAGGGGCGTAGCTAGCGATATTGAATTTGTAGTCCCGATTTGTGGAAGTCGTGATAGCGCAGTGGATGCGCGTTCGCTTCAGGTGCGAAAGGTCTGGAGTTCGAGCCCCGCTGGAGCCGTTACGTTCTCTCTACCTCGTGGCGATGGATTCCATCAGGAATGAGGTCTCGAGAGTGATAAATATAAGTTGTAATAACTTGTTTCACAATCGAGCTAAAATAAATTTGTATAAACTATAAATTGAGCAACAAAGGATACAACTTTTCTAGAGGCCTCAGCGGGCATGTTCCCCCATGACATATTTAAATCCTAGAACGTCCCAGTTAACAACACAACTCTGCCTCCTCTCCTCACCCCCTACAGTTTGTTATTGCATTTTTTGTGATTTAGATTGTTATTTCCTGGGACAATCTGCAGGCCTGGGCCTTATGGTAGCTACGTGCCTGTATACAGGTTTCTGTTATCTCCTTACCCTACTGACTCAATGTGGGCTTTCTGGCCCCCTGTCCATGCCGAGTTATCCCTCAACATGTTGCCTAAACTAACATCTCTTCAATTTGAAATCAGTAGACATGATCTGATCAAACTTGGCCGACTTAACTTGATCACCCAGCATGCAACATTCAGTCTGTCATCAATTGCTTCCAGCGACAGAATGTCTTTCTGTAACTACTGTGTAGAATTTGATCAAACTTTGGTCTGTGACATCGGTAGAATTAGAACAAACTCGGGTCTGCGACATCGGTAGAATTTGAACAAACTCGGGTCTGTGACATCGGTAGAATTTGAACAAACTTGGGTCTGTGACATCGGTAGAATTTGAACAAACTTGGGTCTGTGACATCGGTAGAATTTGAACAAACTTGGGTCTGTGACATCGGTAGAATTTGAACAAACTTGGGTCTGTGACATCGGTAGAATTTGAACAAACTTGGGTCTGTGACATCGGTAGAATTTGAACAAACTTGGGTCTGTGACATCGGTAGAATTTGAACAAACTTGGGTCTGTGACATCGGTAGAATTTGAACAAACTTGGGTCTGTGACATCGGTAGAATTTGAACAAACTTGGGTCTGTGACATCGGTAGAATTTGAACAAACTTGGGTCTGTGACATCGGTAGAATTTGAACAAACTTGGGTCTGTGACATCGGTAGAATTTGAACAAACTTGGGTCTGTGACATCGGTAGAATGTGAACAAACTTGGGTCTGTGACATCGGTAGAATTTGAACAAACTTGGGTCTGTGACATCGGTAGAATTTGAACAAACTTGGGTCTGTGACATCGGTAGAATTTGAACAAACTTGGGTCTGTGACATCGGTAGAATTTGAACAAACTTGGGTCTGTGACATCGGTAGAATTTGAACAAACTTGGGTCTGTGACATCGGTAGAATTTGAACAAACTTGGGTCTGTGACATCGGTAGAATTTGAACAAACTTGGGTCTGTGACATCGGTAGAATTTGAACAAACTTGGGTCTGTGACATCGGTAGAATTTGAACAAACTTGGGTCTGTGACATCGGTAGAATTTGAACAAACTTGGGTCTGTGACATCGGTAGAATTTGAACAAACTTGGGTCTGTGACATCGGTAGAATTTGAACAAACTTGGGTCTGTGACATCGGTAGAATTTGAACAAACTTGGGTCTGTGACATCGGTAGAATTTGAACAAACTTGGGTCTGTGACATCGGTAGAATTTGAACAAACTTGGGTCTGTGACATCGGTAGAATTTGAACAAACTTGGGTCTGTGACATCGGTAGAATTTGAACAAACTCGGGTCTGTGACATCGGTAGAATTTGAACAAACTTGGGTCTGTGACATCGGTAGAATTTGATCAAACTCCGGTATATGACATCGGTAGAATTTGATCAAACTCCGGTATATGACATCATACTAAGTACCTCTACGCCATCCTCCCATTGACGTCTGCCATATTGGTAATAACTATAAGCACCCATTACAGCTAATCGGCTTAGCAACACACGTCATTACTTAGTTCAATGAGATACATAACTGGTTTTTCTATTACCTCCCTTGGCAGATAAAGTCCCATCTATCCCAAAATGTAAATATGTCCTTTTAGTTTTATTCCTTTGTTTTTACTGTTGTTCCCTAACCAGATGTTGCGGTATGATAAATGTGATTTTATCAAAATCCTGTTAAATAATTGATAGGAATTTTTTACAAATAAGTACCTACTGCATATACTGTAGGATACAGTAATCTAATAATTAAAATATTAGTAAATGAAAATTGATAGCATGTTGTGCAAAGGAAACAACGATAAAAACAGAGGAAAGCACTTAAATTTTCACAGTAGAGGCAATGCATATGTACATGCCGAATATAGAAAGTTGGGGGTATTGGTAAACATTCTGGAATGCAGGTAGCCAGCAGCATACAACACGGCCCCAAATCAACATTCACGTACGTGTTATGTGGTGTATCTGTCGCCTATACTATCGCTCTTCTTGTTAGTAGTACCATCCAAAGAGGTCATATGTGTGTGTCTTACGTTTATTTATCTTCGCTACCGGTTGCCCAAATGAGCGACGCCTCCTGAAGATATAAGTCATTTTAGATGTTGGAGGATAGTGCAATGATACAGACAAGAGACCCATTACAGAGTCTCCTCTGGTTCTTTTCCGTGCACGGTGTAAAGCACAGACACGAGACCTCGGTTTAAAATCCCATCTGAAAGACTGTTAATGTTATTAGGGTCAGACGGGGGATTGAACCTGCACTCCCTGGATTACTAGTCCAGCGTGTTACCACTGGACTACAGATCCGTCTGTAAGAGGTCGTGTTAAACCTAACACTGATCTATGTATCTTCGAGCGAGTTGCAGGTTCATCAAATTCACAATTAATGTGTGTACTTAGATGTTCATTAACAATAAAAGTTTATCACAACGTGTAGCACATACCACTGCCTCAGTGTGGTTTTCAGATAATGTAACATTGGGTAATGTAACAACACCCTGTCTTTCTTGCATGCGTTCATATCAATCGTGATCCCATATGGGCACTGAAAGGCTCAGAACGCTCTTCAGACTGAATTAGAACTGTCAAATTGTAATGATGGTCACACAAGCTCTACACGAGCTCATTACAAAAGCTCAACAATTCGCAGGATGAAAGTGGTATATCGACTGCATTATTGCTTATTTAATAAGACACCATAATTATACGAAACAAAATAAGAAACATCCGCTTTCTGTGTTTGAAAATAAAGTTATGAAAACAAACAGGGCTAATACTTGTTATATATGCGTTTAAAGAGTTTAGTTTAGTTTCTACAAATTTATTTGAGCTCGATTTCGAATAGAAAGAAGTTCATACAACTTATATTAATCACTCTCGAGACCTCATTCCTGATTGAATCCATCGCCACGAGGTAACGTGGAATTTAAATGCCTTTCCTAAGGGCACAATTGTAATTGTTCCAGCTGGTGTGTGTTTGTGTTTTACGTTTATTTATCGTCGTTACCGGTTGCCTATATGAGCGACGCCTCCTGAAGAGATTAATCATTTTAGATTTTTGGATCTCCTCTGGTTCTTTTACGTACACGGTGTACAGCACCGACACGAGACCTCCAGCGGGGTTCGAACTCAATGCCTTTCGCACCTAAAGCGAACTCGAGCACGACTTCCGTTTAAAGAGTGTTCCATGATGCAACGTCTGGGGCCAAAATTATGGCCATAGGATAACAGAAACTTGGAGAAATGTTGACCAAATGTGGTCACGAGTTGTTATGGTTAAAAACAGTGCTGATTTATGCCTGTGGAATATTGTTTCGTTCCATTCCTGAAATCGGTTACTAGTATTATGAAGTGAAGGTGTGTTAACAACAGTGGCAGGTTGGAATCCAGTGCTCGCGGGTTCGTGGCATAGCGGTCGTGACCTCGCGTTGTAACACACGGACGTCCAATAGAAAGTCGTTGATGCGTCCAGTCCTTCCAAATCGGAGATTTCGCATCGCTCGACTAGAACTCCCAACATACATAGTAACCTCGTGGATGGCGATCTGTCGAAATGCCAGCATCTAGCATGTTAATCGACCTTTCGCAATGTAAAAACGTTACGTTTTCAGATGAAATTAGGGAAACACATTAGTTAATGTAAATCAGCTAATATATAATAATCGGATGGCATAGATATTCCCCATGTACTAGCCTGGGAACAGACGTCGATATATTTTGCCTGGTCAGTCAAATAAATATATTTTAACACCGATACTATTAATTAGGCCGTATAGCTATATTGAGCTTCTGGTCATATCATTTTGCCAGAAGTTAAAAAGTGAACAATCGACAGACTGGAACCCAGGCTACCCATGCACCTCTGACATATATACATGTACGCGGTCAAACCGTACTCTAAGTCAACTAAAGAAACGAGGCTTTTATTGTAAAGTTTGATGATATTTGAACACAGTGAAGTGCGAGTCATTCATTAACATCGAAAATTGACGCGTACAACGGCCAGGGGTACCAAGGCGAAAGACGAGGCCGAGGGTCGAGTGGACTAGCGTACGGATTGATCACGTACATGGTATATATGTCATGTGTGTTTTACGTTTATTTATCGTCGCTACCGGTTGCCCATTTGAGCGACGCCTCCTGAACAGACATTTTAGATTTTTAGAGGATAGTGCAATGATACAGATAGAAACCCATTTGCACGATGTAAAGCACCGACACGAGATCTCGGTTTAAAAACCATCTGAAATAATGTTTATTTTATTAGGGTCAGACGGGGGGTCTAACCCTGGATTACAAGTCCAGCGTGTTGACCACTGGACCACAGATCCGTCTATGTATATATGGCATAACTGACTGGACCACAGATCCGTCTATGTATATATGGCATAACTGCACGGGGCGTACTGGACCACAGATCCGTCTATGTATATATGGCATAACTGCACGGGGCGTACTGGACCACGGGGCGTATTTATGCAATCGGCTACAAGTGACCGTAATGTTGCATACTTGTCTAAGCTGTGCAACAATCCGTTACTGTGGGCTTAACGTCGTTCAGACAGCTTAATATATATAATATGGCAACACTCCAGCGGTTATTGGTGGAGACTACACCGAGTGCAGTATTGCATACCCGGGTATAATCACCTATATTCCGTATACCCGGGTATAACCACCTATATTCCGTATACCCGGGTATAACCACCTATATTCCGTATACCCGGGTATAACCACCTATATTCCACATACCCGGGTATAACCACCTATATTCCACATACCCGGTATAACCACCTATATTCCGCTACCCGGGTATAACCACCTATATTCCGTATACCCGGGTATAACCACCTATATTCCGTATACCCGGGTATAATCACCTATATTCCACATACCCGGGTATAATCACCTATATTCCGTATACCCGGGTATAACCACCTATATTCCGTATACCCGGGTATAACCACCTATATTCCGTATACCCGGGTATAATCACCTATATTCCGTATACCCGGGTATAACCACCTATATTCCACATACCCGGGTATAACCACCTATATTCCACATACCCGGGTATAACCACCTATATTCCGTATACCCGGGTATAACCACCTATATTCCGTATACCCGGGTATAACCACCTATATTCCGTATACCCGGGTATAACCACCTATATTCCGTATACCCGGGTATAACCACCTATATTCCACATACCCGGTATAACACACCCCAACAACCGGTATAACCACCTATATTCCATACCCGGGTATAACACCTATATTCCGCATACCCGGGTATAACCACCTATATTCCGTATACCCGGGTATAACCACCTATATTCCGCATACCCGGGTATAACCACCTATATTCCGTATACCCGGGTATAACCACCTATATTCCGTATACCCGGGTATAACCACCTATATTCCACATACCCGGGTATAACCACCTATATTCCGTATACCCGGGTATAACCACCTATATTCCGCATACCCGGGTATAACCACCTATATTCCGTATACCCGGGTATAACCACCTATATTCCACATACCCGGGTATAACCACCTATATTCCGTATACCCGGGTATAACCACCTATATTCCGTATACCCGGGTATAACCACCTATATTCCGTATACCCGGGTATAACCACCTATATTCCGTATACCCGGGTATAACCACCTATATTCCGTATACCCGGGTATAATCACCTATATTCCACATACCCGGGTATAATCACCTATATTCCGTATACCCGGGTATAACCACCTATATTCCGTATACCCGGGTATAACCACCTATATTCCGTATACCCGGGTATAATCACCTATATTCCACATACCCGGGTATAACCACCTATATTCCACATACCCGGGTATAACCACCTATATTCCGTATACCCGGGTATAACCACCTATATTCCGTATACCCGGATAACCCCTATATTCCGTATACCCGGGTATAACACCTATATTCCATACCCGGGTATAATCACCTATATTCCGTATACCCGGTATAACCACCTATATTCCGTATACCGGGTATAACCACCTATATTCCGTATACCCGGGTATAATCACCTATATTCCGTATACCCGGGTATAACCACCTATATTCCGTATACCCGGGTATAACCACCTATATTCCATATACCCGGGTATAACCACCTATATTCCGTATACCCGGGTATAACCACCTATATTCCGTATACCCGGGTATAACCACCTATATTCCGTATACCCGGGTATAACCACCTATATTCCACATACCCGGGTATAATCACCTATATTCCGTATACCCGGGTATAACCACCTATATTCCGTATACCCGGGTATAATCACCTATATTCCGTATACCCGGGTATAATCACCTATATTCCGTATACCCGGGTATAATCACCTATATTCCGTATACCCGGGTATAACCACCTATATTCCGTATACCCGGGTATAATCACCTATATTCCGTATACCCGGGTATAACCACCTATATTCCGTATACCCGGGTATAACCACCTATATTCCACATACCCGGGTATAACCACCTATATTCCGTATACCCGGGTATAACCACCTATATTCCGTATACCCGGGTATAACCACCTATATTCCGTATACCCGGGTATAACCACCTATATTCCGTATACCCGGGTATAACCACCTATATTCCGTATACCCGGGTATAACCACCTATATTCCGTATACCCGGGTATAATCACCTATATTCCGTATACCCGGGTATAACCACCTATATTCCGTATACCCGGGTATAACCACCTATATTCCGTATACCCGGGTATAACCACCTATATTCCGTATACCCGGGTATAACCACCTATATTCCGTATACCCGGGTATAACCACCTATATTCCGTATACCCGGGTATAATCACCTATATTCCGTATACCCGGGTATAATCACCTATATTCCACATACCCGGGTATAACCACCTATATTCCACATACCCGGGTATAACCACCTATATTCCGTATACCCGGGTATAACCACCTATATTCCGTATACCCGGGTATAACCACCTATATTCCGTATACCCGGGTATAACCACCTATATTCCGCATACCCGGGTATAATCACCTATATTCCGTATACCCGGGTATAACCACCTATATTCCGTATACCCGGGTATAACCACCTATATTCCACATACCCGGGTATAACCACCTATATTCCGTATACCCGGGTATAACCACCTATATTCCACATACCCGGGTATAACCACCTATATTCCGTATACCCGGGTATAACCACCTATATTCCGTATACCCGGGTATAATCACCTATATTCCGTATACCCGGGTATAATCACCTATATTCCGTATACCCGGGTATAACCACCTATATTCCACATACCCGGGTATAACCACCTATATTCCACATACCCGGGTATAACCACCTATATTCCGCATACCCGGGTATAACCACCTATATTCCGTATACCCGGGTATAACCACCTATATTCCGTATACCCGGGTATAACCACCTATATTCCACATACCGGGTATAACCACCTATATTCCACATACCCGGGTATAACCACCTATATTCCAATACCCGGGTATAACCACCTATATTCCGTATACCGGGTATAACCACCTATATTCCGTATACCCGGGTATAACCACCTATATTCCACATACCCGGGTATAACCACCTATATTCCGTATACCCGGTATAACCACCTATATTCCACATACCCGGGTATAACCACCTATATTCCACATACCCGGGTATAACCACCTATATTCCGTATACCCGGGTATAACCACCTATATTCCGTATACCCGGGTATAACCACCTATATTCCGTATACCCGGGTATAACCACCTATATTCCACATACCCGGGTATAACCACCTATATTCCGTATACCCGGGTATAACCACCTATATTCCGTATACCCGGGTATAACCACCTATATTCCCCACCAACCATACCCGGGTATAACCACCTATATTCCGTATACCCGGGTATAACCACCTATATTCCGTATACCCGGGTATAACCACCTATATTCCACATACCCGGGTATAACCACCTATATTCCACATACCCGGTATAACACCTATATTCCGTATACCCGGGTATAACCACCTATATTCCACATACCCGGTATAACCACCTATATTCCGTATACCCGGGTATAACCACCTATATTCCACATACCCGGGTATAACCACCTATATTCCGTATACCCGGGTATAACCCTATATTCCACATACCCGGGTATAACCACCTATATTCCGTATACCCGGGTATAACCACCTATATTCCACATACCCGGGTATAACCACCTATATTCCGTATACCCGGGTATAACACCTATATTCATACCCGGGTATAACCACCTATATTCCACATACCCGGGTATAACCACCTATATTCCACATACCCGGGTATAACCACCTATATTCCGCATACCCGGGTATAACCACCTATATTCCGTATACCCGGGTATAACCACCTATATTCCGTATACCCGGGTATAACCACCTATATTCCGTATACCCGGGTATAACCACCTATATTCCGTATACCCGGGTATAACCACCTATATTCCGTATACCCGGGTATAACCACCTATATTCCGTATACCCGGGTATAACCACCTATATTCCACATACCCGGGTATAACCACCTATATTCCACATACCCGGGTATAACCACCTATATTCCGTATACCCGGGTATAACCACCTATATTCCGTATACCCGGGTATAACCACCTATATTCCACATACCCGGGTATAACCACCTATATTCCGTATACCCGGGTATAACCACCTATATTCCGTATACCCGGGTATAACCACCTATATTCCGCATACCCGGGTATAACCACCTATATTCCGTATACCCGGGTATAACCACCTATATTCCGTATACCCGGGTATAATCACCTATATTCCACATACCCGGGTATAACCACCTATATTCCACATACCCGGGTATAACCACCTATATTCCGTATACCCGGGTATAACCACCTATATTCCGTATACCCGGGTATAACCACCTATATTCCGTATACCCGGGTATAACCACCTATATTCCGTATACCCGGGTATAACCACCTATATTCCGTATACCCGGGTATAACCACCTATATTCCGTATACCCGGGTATAACCACCTATATTCCACATACCCGGGTATAACCACCTATATTCCGTATACCCGGGTATAACCACCTATATTCCGTATACCCGGGTATAACCACCTATATTCCGTATACCCGGGTATAATCACCTATATTCCGCATACCCGGGTATAACCACCTATATTCCGTATACCCGGGTATAACCACCTATATTCCACATACCCGGGTATAACCACCTATATTCCGTATACCCGGGTATAACCACCTATATTCCGTATACCCGGGTATAACCACCTATATTCCGTATACCCGGGTATAACCACCTATATTCCGTATACCCGGGTATAATCACCTATATTCCGTATACCCGGGTATAATCACCTATATTCCGTATACCCGGGTATAACCACCTATATTCCACATACCCGGGTATAACCACCTATATTCCGTATACCCGGGTATAATCACCTATATTCCGTATACCCGGGTATAATCACCTATATTCCGTATACCCGGGTATAACCACCTATATTCCACATACCCGGGTATAACCACCTATATTCCGTATACCCGGGTATAACCACCTATATTCCACATACCCGGGTATAACCACCTATATTCCGTATACCCGGGTATAACCACCTATATTCCGTATACCCGGGTATAACCACCTATATTCCGTATACCCGGGTATAACCACCTATATTCCACATACCCGGGTATAACCACCTATATTCCGTATACCCGGGTATAACCACCTATATTCCGTATACCCGGGTATAACACCTATATTCCGTATACCCGGGTATAATCACCTATATTCCACATACCCGGGTATAACCACCTATATTCCACATACCCGGGTATAACCACCTATATTCCGTATACCCGGGTATAACCACCTATATTCCGTATACCCGGGTATAATCACCTATATTCCGTATACCCGGGTATAACCACCTATATTCCACATACCCGGGTATAACCACCTATATTCCGTATACCCGGGTATAATCACCTATATTCCGTATACCCGGGTATAACCACCTATATTCCGTATACCCGGGTATAACCACCTATATTCCGTATACCCGGGTATAACCACCTATATTCCACATACCCGGGTATAACCACCTATATTCCGTATACCCGGGTATAACCACCTATATTCCGTATACCCGGGTATAACCACCTATATTCCGTATACCCGGGTATAACCACCTATATTCCGTATACCCGGGTATAACCACCTATATTCCGTATACCCGGGTATAATCACCTATATTCCACATACCCGGGTATAACCACCTATATTCCGTATACCCGGGTATAACCACCTATATTCCACATACCCGGGTATAACCACCTATATTCCGTATACCCGGGTATAACCACCTATATTCCCTACCCGGGTATACCACCTATTCCGTATACCCGGGTATAACCACCTATATTCCACATACCCGGGTATAACCACCTATATTCCGTATACCCGGGTATAACCACCTATATTCCACATACCCGGGTATAATCACCTATATTCCGTATACCCGGGTATAATCACCTATATTCCGTATACCCGGGTATAACCACCTATATTCCGTATACCCGGGTATAACCACCTATATTCCACATACCCGGGTATAACCACCTATATTCCGTATACCCGGGTATAACCACCTATATTCCACATACCCGGGTATAACCACCTATATTCCGTATACCCGGGTATAACCACCTATATTCCGTATACCCGGGTATAACCACCTATATTCCACATACCCGGGTATAACCACCTATATTCCGTATACCCGGGTATAACCACCTATATTCCACATACCCGGGTATAACCACCTATATTCCGTATACCCGGTATAACCACCTATATTCCCATACCCGGGTATAACACCTATATTCCCATACCCGGGTATAACCACCCTATCACATACCCGGGTATAACCACCTATATTCCACATACCCGGGTATAACCACCTATATTCCGTATACCCGGGTATAATCACCTATATTCCGTATACCCGGGTATAATCACCTATATTCCGTATACCCGGGTATAACCACCTATATTCCACATACCCGGGTATAACCACCTATAT
>CM026393.1:7441576-7457921 GCA_014843695.1 Archivesica marissinica
CTGATGCTGCATTAACCCTGCATCTGATGCTGCATTAACCCTGTATCTGATGCTGCATCTGATGCTGCATTAACCCTGCATCTGATGCTGCATCTGATGCTGCATTAACCCTGCATCTGATGCTGCATGTGATCCTGCATTAACCCTGCATCTGATGCTGCATTAACCCTACATCTGATCCTTCATTAACCCTGCATCTGATGCTGCATTAACACTGCATCTTATGCTGCATTTGATTCTGCATTAACCCTGCATCTGATGCTGCATTAACTCTGCATATAATGCTTCATGTGATCCTGCATTAACACTGCATCTGATGCTGCATTAACCCTGCATCTGATGCTGCATGTGATCCTGCATTAACCCTGCATCTGATGCTGCATTAACCCTACATCTGATGCTGCATTAACCCTGCATTTGATGCTGCAATAACCCTGAATCTGATGCTGCATTAACCCTGCATTTGATGCTGCATTAACCCTGCATCTGATGCTGCATTAACCCTACATCTGATGCTGCATTAAATCTGCATCTGATGCTGCATTAACCCTGCATCTGATGCTGCATTAACACTACATCTGATGCTGCATTAACCCTGCATCTGATGCTGCATTAACCCTGCATCTGATGCTGCATGTGATCCTACATTAACCCTGCATCTGATGCTGCATTAAGCCTGCATCAGATGCTGCATTAACCCTGCATCTGATGCTGCATTAACCCTGCATCTGATGCTGCATTAACCCTACATCTGATGCTGCATGTGATGCTGCATTAACCCTGCATCTGATGCTGCATTAACCCTGCATCTGATGCTGCATTAACCCTACATCTGATGCTGCATCTGATCCTGCATTAACCCTGCATCTGATGCTGCATTAACCCTGCATCTGATGCTGCATTAACCCTACATCTGAGCTGCATGTGATGCTGCATTAACCCTGCATCTGATGCTGCATTAACCCTGCATCTGATGCTGCATTAACCCTACATCTGATGCTGCATGTGATGCTGCATTAACCCTGCATCTGATCCTGCATTAACCCTGCATGTGACCACACATTAACCCTGCATCTGATGCTGCATGTGATGCTGCATTAACCCTGCATCTGATCCTGCATTAACCCTGCATCTGATGCTGCATTAAACCTGCATCTGATGCTGCATGTGATCCTGCATTAACCCTGCATCTGATGCTGCATTAACCCTACATCTGACCTGCATTAAATCTGCATATGATGCTGTATTAACCCTGCATCTGATGCTGCATTAACCCTGCATCTGATGCTGCATTAACCCTGCATCTGATGCTGCATTTGATGCTGCATTAACCCTGCATCTGATACTGCATTAACCCTGCATCTGATGCTGCATTAACCCTGCATCTGATGCTGCATTTGATGCTGCATTAAATCTGCATCTGATGCTGCATTAACCCTGCATCTGATGCTGCATTTGATGCTGCATTAATCCTGCATCTGATGCTGCATTAACCCTGCATTTGATGCTGCATTAACCCTGCATCTGATCCTGCATTAACCCTGCATCTGATGCTGCATGTGATCCTGCATTAACCCTGCATCTGATGCTGCATTAATTCTGCATCTGATGCTGCATTAACCCTGCATCTAATGCTGCATTAACCCTGCATCTGATGCTGCATTAACCCTACATCTGATGCTGCATGTGATGCTGCATTAACCCTGCATCTGATCCTGCTTAACCCTGCATCTGATGCTGCATTAACCCTGCATCTGATGCTGCATTAACCCTACATCTGATGCTGCATGTGATGCTGCATTAACCCTGCATCTGATGCTGCATTAACCCTGCATCTGATGCTGCATTAACCCTACATCTGATGCTGCATGTGATGCTGCATTAACCCTGCATCTGATCCTGCATTAACCCTGCATGTGACCACACATTAACCCTGCATCTGATGCTGCATGTGATGCTGCATTAACCCTGCATCTGATCCTGCATTAACCCTGCATCTGATGCTGCATTAAATCTGCATCAGATGCTGCATGTGATCCTGCATTAACCCTGCATCTGATGCTGCATTAACCCTACATCTGATGCTGCATTAACCCTGCATTTGATGCTGCAATAACCCTGAATCTGATGCTGCATTAACCCTGCATTTGATGCTGCATTAACCCTGCATCTGATGCTGCATTAACCCTACATCTGATGCTGCATTAAATCTGCATCTGATGCTGCATTAACCCTGCATCTGATGCTGCATTAACACTACATCTGATGCTGCATTAACCCTGCATCTGATGCTGCATTAACCCTGCATCTGATGCTGCATGTGATCCTACATTAAGCCTGCATCTGATGCTGCATTAAGCCTGCATCAGATGCTGCATTAACCCTGCATCTGATGCTGCATTAACCCTGCATCTGATGCTGCATTAACCCTACATCTGATGCTGCATGTGATGCTGCATTAACCCTGCATCTGATGCTGCATTAACCCTGCATCTGATGCTGCATTAACCCTACATCTGATGCTGCATCTGATCCTGCATTAACCCTGCATCTGATGCTGCATTAACCCTGCATCTGATGCTGCATTAACCCTACATCTGATGCTGCATGTGATGCTGCATTAACCCTGCATCTGATGCTGCATTAACCCTGCATCTGATGCTGCATTAACCCTACATCTGATGCTGCATCTGATCCTGCATTAACCCTGCATCTGATGCTGCATTAACCCTGCATCTGATGCTGCATTAACCCTACATCTGATGCTGCATGTGATGCTGCATTAACCCTGCATCTGATGCTGCATTAACCCTGCATCTGATGCTGCATTAACCCTACATCTGATGCTGCATCTGATCCTGCATTAACCCTGCATCTGATGCTGCATTAACCCTGCATCTGATGCTGCATTAACCCTACATCTGATGCTGCATGTGATGCTGCATTAACCCTGCATCTGATGCTGCATTAACCCTGCATCTGATCCTGCATTAAATCTGCATCTGATGCTGTATTAACCCTGCATCTGATGCTGCATTAACCCTGCATCTGATGCTGCATTAACCCTGCATCTGATGCTGCATTTGATGCTGCATTAACCCTGCATCTGATACTGCATTAACCCTGCATCTGATGCTGCATTAACCCTGCATCTGATGCTGCATTTGATGCTGCATTAAATCTGCATCTGATGCTGCATTAACCCTGCATCTGATGCTGCATTTGATGCTGCATTAATCCTGCATCTGATGCTGCATTAACCCTGCATTTGATGCTGCATTAACCCTGCATCTGATCCTGCATTAACCCTGCATCTGATGCTGCATGTGATCCTGCATTAACCCTGCATCTGATGCTGCATTAATTCTGCATCTGATGCTGCATTAACCCTGCATCTAATGCTGCATTAACCCTGCATCTGATGCTGCATTAACCCTACATCTGATGCTGCATGTGATGCTGCATTAACCCTGCATCTGATCCTGCATTAACCCTGCATCTGATGCTGCATTAACCCTGCATCTGATGCTGCATTAACCCTACATCTGATGCTGCATGTGATGCTGCATTAACCCTGCATCTGATGCTGCATTAACCCTGCATCTGATGCTGCATTAACCCTACATCTGATGCTGCATGTGATGCTGCATTAACCCTGCATCTGATCCTGCATTAACCCTGCATGTGACCACACATTAACCCTGCATCTGATGCTGCATGTGATGCTGCATTAACCCTGCATCTGATCCTGCATTAACCCTGCATCTGATGCTGCATTAAATCTGCATCAGATGCTGCATGTGATCCTGCATTAACCCTGCATCTGATGCTGCATTAACCCTACATCTGATCCTGCATTAAATCTGCATATGATGCTGTATTAACCCTGCATCTGATGCTGCATTAACCCTGCATCTGATGCTGCATTAACCCTGCATCTGATGCTGCATTAACCCTGCATCTGATGCTGCATTAACCCTGCATCTGATGCTGCATTAACCCTGCATTTGATGCTGCATTAATCCTGCATCTGATGCTGCATTAACCCTGCATTTGATGCTGCATTAACCCTGCATCTGATCCTGCATTAACCCTGCATCTGATGCTGCATGTGATGCTGCATTAACCCTGCATCTGATGCTGCATTAACCCTGCATCTAATGCTGCATTAACCCTGCATCTGATGCTGCATTAACCCTACATCTGATGCTGCATTAACCCTGCATCTGATTCTGCATTAACCCTGCATGTGACCCCGCATTAACCCTGCATCTGATGCTGCATGTGATGCTGCATTAACCCTGCATTAACCCTGCATCTGATGCTGCATTAACCCTGTATCTGATGCTGCATGTGACCATGCATCTGATCCTGCATTAACCCTGCATCTGATGCTGCATTAACCCTGCATCTGATCCTGCAATAACCCCGCATTAACCCTGCATCTGATGCTGCATGTGACCCTACATAAATGGGTCATCAGTTCCCCTACATTAATGGGTCATCAGTTCACCTACATACATGGGTCATCAGTTCACCTACATAAATGGGTCATCAGTTCACCTACATTTTGTCGATCATTGTCCCAATTGTGAGTTAGGCCTACACTCAGCTTACAGTAACGATACAGTGTCAGTAGTGGTACACTGTCAGTAATGGTACACTGTCAGTAATGGTACACTCAGTAATGGTACATTGTCAGTAGTGGGACATTGTCAGTAGTGGTACACTGTCAGTAATGTTACATTGTCAGTAGTGGTACACTGTCAGAATTGGTACACTGTCAGTAATGTTACATTGTAAGTAATGGTACATTGACAGTAACGATACACTGTCAGTAATGGTACACTGTCAGTAATGGTATCAATATGTGATGGTACACTGTCAGTAACGTTACACTGTCAGTAACGGTACACTGTCAGTAAGTAATGATACAATGTCAGTAAATAACAGTACACTGTCAGTATCAGTACACTGTCAGTAAGTAACGGTACACTGTCAGTAATGGTACACTGTCAGTAACGGTACACTGTCAGTAAGTAATGATACACTGTCAGTAAGTACTGGTACACTGTCATTAATGATACACTGTCAGTAATGGAACACTGTCAGTAACGGTACACTGTCAGTAAGTAATGGTACAATGTCAGTAAGTAATGGTACACTCTCAGTAACAGTACACGGTACAATGTACACTGTCAGTAACGGACGGTACAATGTCAGTCAGTAACGGTACACTATCAGTAATGGTACAATGTCAGTAAGTAATGGTACGCTGTCAGTAACAGTACTGTCAGTAAGTAATGGTACCCTGTCAGTAACTGTACACTCAGTAATGGTACACTGTCAATAAGTAACGGTACACTGTCAGTAACTGTACATTGTCAGTACGTAATAACGGTACATTGTCAGTAAGTAATGGTACACTGTCAGTAAGTAATGGTATGCTGTCAGTAACGGTACAATGTCAGTAAGTAATGGTACACTGTCAGTAACTGTACAATGTCAGTAAGTAATGGTACACTGTCAGTAACGGTACAATGTCAGTAAGTAATGGTACACTGTCAGTAAGTAATTGTACACTGTCAGTAACGGTACAATGTCAGTAAGTAATGGTACGCTGTCAGTAACGGTACACTGTCAATAAGTAACGGTACACTGTCAGTAACAGTACATTGTCAATAAGTAATGGTACACTGTCAGTAATGGTACAATGTCAGTAACGGTACAATGTCAGTAGGTAACGGTACACTGTCAGTAAGTAATGGTACACTGTCAGTAACGGTACACTGTCAGTAAGTAATGGTACACTGTCAGTAACGGTTCACTGTCAGTATCTGTACACTGTCAGTTTCGGTACACTGTCAGTATCGGTACACTGTCAGTAATGGTACACTGTCAGTAAGTAACGGTACCCTGTTAGTAACGGTACACTGTCAGTAACGGTACACTGTCAGTAATGGTACACTGTCAGTAACGGTACAGTGTCAGTAATGGTACACTGTCAGTAACAGTACACTGTCAGTAAGTAACTGTACACCGTCAGTATCGGTACACTGTCAATATCGGTACACTGTCAGTAACAGTACACTGTCAGTAACGGTACACTGTCAGTATCAGTACACTGTCAGTAACGGTACACTGTCTGTAACGGTACACTGTCAGTAACGGTACACTGTCAGTATCGGTACACTGTCAGTCAGTATCGGTACACTGTCAGTAACGGTACACTGTCAGTAACGGTACACTGTCAGTAATGGTACACTGTTAGTAAAGGTACACTGTCAGTAATGGTACACTGTCAGTAATGGTACACTGTCAGTAACGGTACACTGTCAGAATCGGTACACTGTCAGTAGGTAGCGGTACACTGTCAGTAGGTATCTGTACACTGTCAGTAATGATACACTGTCAGTAATGGTACTCCGTCAGTAACGGTACACTTTCAGTAAGAAACAGTACATTGTCAGTAATGGTACACTGTCAGTATCGGTACACTGTCAGTAATGGTACACTGTCAGTAACGGTACACTGTCAGTAAGTAATGGTACAATGTCAGTAAGTAATGGTACACTCTCAGTAACAGTACACGGTACAATGTACACTGTCAGTAACGGACGGTACAATGTCAGTCAGTAACGGTACACTATCAGTAATGGTACAATGTCAGTAAGTAATGGTACGCTGTCAGTAACAGTACTGTCAGTAAGTAATGGTACCATGTCAGTAACTGTACACTCAGTAATGGTACACTGTCAATAAGTAACGGTACACTGTCAGTAACTGTACATTGTCAGTACGTAATGGTACACTGTCAGTAATGGTACACTGTCAGTAATGGTACACTGTCAGTAATGGTACATTGTCAGTAAGTAATGGTATGCTGTCAGTAACGGTACAATGTCAGTAAGTAATGGTACACTGTCAGTAACTGTACAATGTCAGTAAGTAATGGTACACTGTCAGTAACGGTACAATGTCAGTAAGTAATGGTACACTGTCAGTAAGTAATTGTACACTGTCAGTAACGGTACAATGTCAGTAAGTAATGGTACGCTGTCAGTAATGGTACACTGTCAATAAGTAACGGTACACTGTCAGTAACAGTACATTGTCAGTAAGTAATGGTACACTGTCAGTAATGGTACAATGTCAGTAACGGTACAATGTCAGTAGGTAACGGTACACTGTCAGTAAGTAATGGTACACTGTCAGTAACGGTACACTGTCAGTAAGTAATGGTACACTGTCAGTAACGGTTCACTGTCAGTATCTGTACACTGTCAGTTTCGGTACACTGTCAGTATCGGTACACTGTCAGTAATGGTACACTGTCAGTAAGTAACGGTACACTGTTAGTAACGGTACACTGTCAGTAACGGTACACTGTCAGTAATGGTACACTGTCAGTAACGGTACAGTGTCAGTAATGGTACACTGTCAGTAACGGTACACTGTCAGTAAGTAACTGTACACCGTCAGTATCGGTACACTGTCAATATCGGTACACTGTCAGTAACAGTACACTGTCAGTAACGGTACACTGTCAGTATCAGTACACTCTCAGTAACGGTACACTGTCTGTAACGGTACATTGTCAGTATCGGTACTCTGTCAGTATCGGTACACTGTCAGTCAGTATCGGTACACTGTCAGTAACGGTACACTGTCAGTAACGGTACACTGTCAGTAATGGTACACTGTCAGTAACGGTACACTGTCAGTAATGGTACATTGTCAGTAAGTAATGGTACACTGTCAGTAATGGTACACTGTCAGTAACGGTACACTGTCAGAATCGGTACACTGTCAGTAGGTAGCGGTATGCTGTCAGTAAGTATATGTACACTGTCAGTAATGATACACTGTCAGTAATGGTACATTGTCAGTAAGTAATGGTACACTGTCAGTAATGGTACACTGTCAGTAACGGTACACTGTCAGTATGTAACGGTACACCGTCAATAAGTAACGGTACACTGTCAGTAACGGGACATTGTCAGTAAGTAACAGTACATTATTAGTATCGGTATACTGTCAGTAACGGTACACTTTCAGTATGTAACGGTACACTGTCAATAAGTAACGGTACACCTGTCAGTAACGGTACACTTTCAGTATGTAACGGTACACTGTCAATAAGTAACGGTACACCTGTCAGTAACTTGACAATGTCAGTAAGTAATGGTACACTGTCAGTAATGGTACATTGTCAGTAAGTAATGGTACACTGTCAGTAATGGTACACTGTCAGTAACGGTACACTGTCAGTATGTAACGGTACACCGTCAATAAGTAACGGTACACTGTCAGTAACGGGACATTGTCAGTAAGTAACAGTACATTATTAGTATCGGTATACTGTCAGTAACGGTACACTTTCAGTATGTAACGGTACACTGTCAATAAGTAACGGTACACCTGTCAGTAACTTGACAATGTCAGTAAGTAACGGCACACAGTCAGTAACGGTACACTGTCAGTAACGGTACACTGTCAGTCACGGTATACTGTCAGTAAGTAATGGTACACAGTCAGTAACGGTACACTGTCAGTAAGTAACGGTACACTGTCAGTATATTTTATGATTTCAAGCATTTTTGAACATTATTACTCAAAACAATATGAATAAAATTTTCGCTGTTCTAATTTTGGCAATTGACTGCAAAATTAGATGGTTGCAGTAATAAGTGGTAGGTTTCCGCATGAATGGTATTTTATAAACTGGATAAACATTGTTTTTACATCAGCTCTATATTTAAATGTAATATATATATATATGTAATTATATTTAAATTTTCACTTTATTGTAGAAGAAGAATACAATGCGCCCGAATCATCGGAACCAAGCCATTGTGTAAATTCGGGACCGTCCTCACTACCCGGAGATAATCAGTCCATACTAGATCCTCGACTGATCTCTACTCAATTCAACAGCATTGTCTACTGGTTCTGTCGATGGTATTTCCAGTCGAACCAGAGGAATGAGCAGCTGTTACCATATTCTCGACGGATCTTTCCTGTTTTTATCAGCATTGTCCTCGGCAGTGTACAAGGCATCTATCGATGGTATTTCCATGATCAATGCAGAATATCCGGCAATGATGGTAAGTAGAGTAGAACCAGAGGAAAGAGCAGCTGTTCAACAGTCCAATGCTGTAATTAGTTTGTTGCAGAATGAACAACCGGATCAAAGATATAGACCGGTAATAAATGATGCAGAGGGTGAAATAGCGACTAACAGTTTGTCGAATGATACAGACTTGTCTATGGATATTATCTCCTCATCGGTAGAGAACATACCTGAGGGCCAGATATTGTCTGAATCGAGACCAGCAGCATTGGTAGGTAGGAATGCGACTCCAGATGACAAACCAGAAGACCAACACCTCACTTGGCTCATTCGATAATAGTGATTACGATTCAGCAGATTTATTTGATATAGATCTTAAATCAGCATATACGCCAATGTCACCAGACCTAAACCAGACGGATGATGCTAAAACTGCATTGGACCCCAGTGAAGACCCACTGAATACGAGTGGCATAGTAGGCCCAGTAAATAGCGGTGTAGCAGTAGATCAAGTGAATAAGGGTATTGCAGCTGTTGGCAAGATCCTCAACAGTGAAGTTGATAGTCATTGCTCAGAAAGAAATACAGATGCATCTTACACTGCATGTGACCTTGCATTAACCATGCATGTGACCCTGAATTAACCCTGCATGTGGCGTGCATGTGACCCTGCATGTGACATGGCATGTAACCCTGCATTAACCTTGCATCTGACACTGCATGTGACCCTGCATTAACCCTGCATGTGACATGGCATGTGACCCCACATTAACCCTGCATCTGACACTACATGTGACCTTGCATTAACCCTGCATGTGACCCTGAATTAACCCTGCATCTGACACTGCATGTGACCCTGCACTAACCCTGCATCTGACACTGCATGTGACCCTGCATCTTACACTGCATGTGACCTTGCATTAACCCTGCATGTGACCCTGAATTAACCCTGCATGTGGCGTGCATGTGACCCTGCATTAACCCTGCATGTGACATGGCATGTGACCCCGCATTAACCCTGCATCTGACACTGCATGTGACCTTGCATTAACCCTGCATGTGACTCTGAATTAACCCTGCACGTGACCCTGCATCTGACACTGCATGTGACCCTGCATTAACCCTGCATCTGACACTGCATGTGACCCTGCATCTTACACTGCATGTGACCTTGCATTAACCCTGCATGTGACCCTGAATTAACCCTGCATGTGGCGTGCATGTGACCCTGCATTAACCCTGCATGTGACATGGCATGTAACCCTGCATTAACCTTGCATCTGACACTGCATGTGACCCTGCATTAACCCTGCATGTGACATGGCATGTGACCCCACATTAACCCTGCATCTGATGACACTGCATGTGACCCTGCATTAACCCTGTATGTGACCCTGCATTAACCCTGTATCTGATGCAGCATGTGACACTGTATTTGATGCGGCATGTGACCCTGCATCTGACATGGCATGTGACCCTGCATTAACCCTGCATCTGATGTGGCATGTGACCCCGCATTAACTCTGCACCTAACATGGCATGTGACCCTGCATTAGCCCTGCATCTGACACTGCATGTGACCTTGCATTAACCCTGCATGTGACCCTGCATCTGACACTGCATGTGACCCTGCATTAACCCTGCATGTGACCCTGCATCTTACACTGCATGTGACCTTGCATTAACCCTGCATGTGTGACCCTGAATTAACCCTGCATGTGGCGTGCATATGACCCTGCATTAACCCTGCATGTGACATGGCATGTAACCTTGCATTAACCTTGCATCTGACACTGCATGTGACCCTGCATTAACCCTGCTTGTGACATGGCATGTGACCCCGCATTAACCCTGCATCTGACACTGCATGTGACCTTGCATTAACCCTGCATGTGACCCTGAATTAACCCTGCATGTGACCCTGCATCTGACACTGCAGTGACCCTGCATCTTGCACTGCATGTGACCCTGCATCTTACACTGCATGTGACCTTGCATAACCCTGCATGTGTGACCCTGAATTAACCCTGCATGTGGCGTGCATGTGACCCTGCATTAACCCTGCATGTGACATGGCATGTAACCTTGCATTAACCTTGCATCTGACACTGCATGTGACCCTGCATGTGACATGGCATGTGACCCTGCATTAACCCTGCATCTGACGACACTGCATGTGATCTTGCATTAACCCTGCATCTGACGCTGCACGTGACCCCACATTAACCCTGCATGTGGCGTGCATGTGACCCTGCATTAACCCTGCATGTGACATGGCATGTAACCTTGCATTAACCTTGCATCTGACACTGCATGTGACCCTGCATGTGACATGGCATGTGACCCTGCATTAACCCTGCATCTGACGCTGCACATGACCCCACATTAACCCTGCATCTGGCATGGTATGTGACCCTGCATTATCCCTGCATCTGATGTCTCATGTGACCCTGCATTAACCCTCCATCTGACGTGGCATTTGACCCTGCATTAACCATGCATCTGACACTGCAGGTAACCCTACATGTGATCCTGCATTAAATCTGCATGTGATCCTGCATTAACTATGCATGTGATCCTGCATTAACCCTGCATGTGATGCTGCATTGACCCTGCATGTGATCCTGCATTAACCCTGCATTAAATCTGCATGTGATCCTGCATTACATCTGCATGTGATCCTGCATTAACTCTGCATGTGATCCTGCATTAACCCTGCATGTGATCCTGCATTAACCCTGCATGTGATCCTGCATTAACCCTGCATTTGATGCTGCATTAACCCTGCATTAACACTGTTTCTGACATGTCATGTGATCTGGCATTAACCCTCCATCTGATGTGGCATGTGACCCTGCATTAACCCTCCATCTGACATGGCATGTGACCCCGCATTAACCCTGCATCTGACCCTGTACCTGATGCTGCATGTGATCTGCATTAACCCTGCAACTGACCCTGCATGTGACCCCGCATTAACCCTGTATCTGATGCTGCATGTGCCCCCGCACTAACCCTGCAACTGACCCTGCATGTGACCCTGCATTAACCCTGTATCTGATGCTGCATGTGATCCTGCATTAACCCTGCATCTGATGCTGCATTAACCCTGCATCTGACGACACTGCATGTGACCCTGCATCTGACGCTGCACGTGACCCCGCATTAACCCTGCATCTGGCGTGGTATGTGACCCTGCATTAACCCTGCATCTGATGTCTCATGTGACCCTGCATTAACCCTCCATCTGACGTGGCATTTGACCCTGCATTAACCATGCATCTGACACTGCAGGTAACCCTACATGTGAGCCTGCATTAACCCTGCATTAAATCTGCATTTGAATCTACATTAACCCTGCATTAAATCTGCATGTGATCCTGCATTAACCCTGCATTAACACTGTTTCTGACATGTGATCCGGTGTCATATGATATTTTCACCCGCCTATTTTTTCACCCACGGGTGAAAAAAATGCCATGAGATTTTCACCCCCCCTATGAGACTTTCACCCACCCCCCAATATTTTTGTCAAACGTTGTTGTTGCTGTGTTGCTTCTATCTTATGGTATGTGAGAGTCATCTGACTATTTTATATATGGTGGTGACAACATTGAAAGATTTGCAGGGGGGGGGAATTCATGGCCATGATATTTTCACCTGCGGGGAAGATATCATGGCCATGAGATTTTCACCCCCCCCCCTAATTGTCTTAACAACATATCCATTGACATAGCACAACTTTCAATTGACTGAGTGTGCAGTAGTGGGGAATTGTACTCATTATATAAAGAATTAATAGTTGCACCTACCATTCACCTTAAAATTTGTCGCTTTTTATTTTGATTTTTCCTTGTATATCATGGAATATGACTAATGTCATATTGCCGTATTGCTTCTATCTCATGGTATGGGAGAGAAATATGACTATTTCAAATATGATGGTGGCAAATTGAAAGAGTTGCTGGGGGGGGGGGGGCGGGTGAAGATATCATGGCCATGAGATTTTCACCCCCCCCCTAATTGTCTTAAACAACATATCCATTGACATAGCACAACTTTCAATTTTGACTGAGTGTGCAGTAGTGGGGAATTGTACACATTATATAAAGAATTAATGTGAAAATATCATAGCATGCATATTTGAATGATCCCATTATGTCATGATAAAACATAAAGAGGAATAGACAAGGGAACGAAAAGAAACCTTGGTAGAAAGCTTTGACATGTTGATGTGGGAGGGGGGGGGGTGAAAATCTCATGGTCATGATATTTTCACCCCCCCCTCTCATTTCTATGTTTTCTCCTGTTGTCCATGTATGTCATTTTACCATGACTTGCGTGAATAACAGGACTACTTCGAATGCAGCCATATCTTAATTAAAACAGATTTTGGTGGACTCCGAACACAAAAACGTCTGCGGCAGACGCGGCCGCGGAGCGACGTCAAATCCATAGTATCCCCCGACTTTAGTCCGGGGATACAATTATTATTGGGGGCACGGGTGGAAATATCATGGTCATGATATCCACCCCCCCACCTGTTGTTTTCCTTTAAGACAATTAGAGGGGGAGGTGGGGAGTGAAAATCTCATGGCCATGATATATTCACCCGCGGGTCAAAATATCATGGCTATGAGATCTTCACCCCCCCCCCAGCAACTCTTTCAATTATGTCACCATCATGTTTGAAATAGTCATATTTCTCTCCAATACCATGAGATAGAAGCAATACAGCATCAACATTAGTCATATTCCAAGATATACAAGGAATTTAAAAATAAAAAATAAAAAGCGACAAATTTTGAGGTGAATGGTAGGTGCGGTGCGTCTATTAATTCTTTATATAATGAGTACAATTCCCCACTACTGCACACACAGTCAATTGAAAGTTGTTCTATTTCAATGGATATGTTGTTGTATTGCTTTAAGACAATTAAGGGGGGGCTGAAAATCTCATGGCCATGATATCTTCACCCGCGGGTGAAAATATCAAGGCTATGAGATTTTCACCCCACCCCCCTGCAACTCTTTCAATTTTGTCACCACCATATATAAAATAGTCATATGACTCTCACATACCATAAGATAGAAGCAACACAGCAACAACAACATTTGACAAAAATATTGGAGGGCGGGTGAAAATCTCATAGGGGGATGAAAATCTCATGGCATTTTTTTCACCCACGGGTGAAAATATCGCGCGGGTGAAAATCTCATGTGACACCGGCATTAACCCTCCCTCCATCTGACGTGGCATGTGACCCTGCATTAACCCTCCATCTGACATGGCATGTGACCCTGCATTAACCCTCCATCTGACGTGGCATGTGACCCTGCATTAACCCTCCATCTGACATGGCATGTGACCCTGCATTAACCCTCCATCTGACGTGGCATGTGACCCTGCATTAACCCTCCATCTGACATGGCATGTGACCCTGCATTAACCCTCCATCTGACACTGTATGTAACCCTGCATGAACCTTGCATTTGACGCTGCATGTGCTCCTGCATTAACCTTGCATCTGACCCTGAATCTGACGCGGCATGTGACCCTGCATCTGACCCAGCATCTGACCCTGCAACTGACCCTGCATGTGACCCCGCATTAACCCTGTATCTGATGCTGCATGTGCCCCCGCACTAACCCTGCAACTGACCCTGCATGTGACATTGCATTAACCCTGTATCTGATGCTGCATGTGACCCTGCATTAACCCTGTATCTGATGCTGCATGTGACCCTGCATCTGATGCTGCATTAACCCTGCATCTGATGCTGCATTAACCCTGCATCTGATGCTGTATCTGATGCTGCATGTGACCCTGCATCTGATGCTGCATTAACCCTGCATCTGATGCTGCATTTGATGCTGCATTAACCCTGCATCTGATGCTGCATTAACCCTGCATCTGATGCTGTATCTGATGCTGCATGTGACCCTGCATCTGATGCTGCATTAACCCTGCATCTGATGCTGCATTTGATGCTGCATTAACCCTGCATCTGATGCTGCATTAACCCTGCATCTGATGCTGCATTAACCCTGCATCTGATGCTGCATTAACCCTGCATCTGATGCTGCATTAACCCTGCATCTGATGCTGCATTAACCCTGCATCTGATGCTGCATGTGATGCTGCATTAACCCTGCATCTGATGCTCCATTAACCCTGTATCTGATTCTGCATTAACCCTGCATCTGATGCTGCATTAACCCTGCATCTGATGCTGCATGTGATCCTGCATTAACCCTGCATCTGATGCTGCATTAACCCTACATCTGATGCTGCATTAACCCTGCATTTGATGCTGCAATAACCCTGAATCTGATGCTGCATTAACCCTGCATTTGATGCTGCATTAACCCTGCATCTGATGCTGCATTAACCCTACATCTGATGCTGCATTAAATCTGCATCTGATGCTGCATTAACCCTGCATCTGATGCTGCATTAACACTACATCTGATGCTGCATTAACCCTGCATCTGATGCTGCATTAACCCTGCATCTGATGCTGCATGTGATCCTACATTAAGCCTGCATCTGATGCTGCATTAAGCCTGCATCAGATGCTGCATTAACCCTGCATCTGATGCTGCATTAACCCTGCATCTGATGCTGCATTAACCCTACATCTGATGCTGCATGTGATGCTGCATTAACCCTGCATCTGATGCTGCATTAACCCTGCATCTGATGCTGCATTAACCCTACATCTGATGCTGCATCTGATCCTGCATTAACCCTGCATCTGATGCTGCATTAACCCTGCATCTGATGCTGCATTAACCCTACATCTGATGCTGCATGTGATGCTGCATTAACCCTGCATCTGATGCTGCATTAACCCTGCATCTGATGCTGCATTAACCCTACATCTGATGCTGCATCTGATCCTGCATTAACCCTGCATCTGATGCTGCATTAACCCTGCATCTGATGCTGCATTAACCCTACATCTGATGCTGCATGTGATGCTGCATTAACCCTGCATCTGATGCTGCATTAACCCTGCATCTGATGCTGCATTAACCCTACATCTGATGCTGCATCTGATCCTGCATTAACCCTGCATCTGATGCTGCATTAACCCTGCATCTGATGCTGCATTAACCCTACATCTGATGCTGCATGTGATGCTGCATTAACCCTGCATCTGATGCTGCATTAACCCTGCATCTGATGCTGCATTAACCCTGCATCTGATGCTGCATTAACCCTGCATCTGATGCTGCATTAACCCTGTATCTGATCCTGCATTAAC
>CM026393.1:7458921-7496973 GCA_014843695.1 Archivesica marissinica
GTATGATATATAACAGTATGATATATACATATAACAGTATGATATATAACAGTATGATATATAACAGTATGATATATATATAACAGTATGATATATAACAGTATGATATATAACACAGTATGATATATAACAGTATGATATATAACAGTATGATATATAACAGTATGATATATATATAACAGTATGATATATAACAGTATGATATATAACAGTATGATATATAACAGTATGATAAATAAAACAGTATGATATATATAACAGTATGATATATACATAATATATAACAGTATGATATATAACAGTATGATATATAACAGTATGATATATACATATAACAGTATGATATATATATACACATGATATATAACAGTATGATATATATATAACAGTATGATATATATATAACAGTAGATATAACATATATTACATAAAACAGTATGATATATCAACAGTATGATATATAACAGTATGATATATACATATAACAGTATGATATATATAACAGTATGATATATATAACAGTATGATATATAACAGTATGATATATATAACAGTATGATATATAACATATGATATATAACAGTATGATATATATAACAGTATGATATATAACAGTATGATATATAACAGTATGATATATATAACAGTATGATATATAACAGTATGATATATATACTATGATATAACAGTATGATATATAACAGTATGATATCTATAACAGTATGATATAAATAACAGTATGATATATACATATAACAGTATGATATATATAACAGTATGATATATATAACAGTATGATATAAAACAGTATGATATATATACAGTATGATATATATAACAGTATGATATATAACAGTATGATATATATAACAGTATGATATATAACATATAACAGTATGATATATAACAGTATGATATATAACAGTATGATATATAACAGTATGATATATATAACAGTATGATATATAACATATAACAGTATGATATATATAACAGTATGATATATAACATATAACAGTATGATATATAATATACATATAACAGTATGATATTATAACAGTATGATATATACATATATATATAACTATGATATATATAACAGTATGATATATAACAATATGATATATATAACAGTATGATATATAACAGTATGATAATATAACAGTATGATATTATAACAGTATGATATATAACAGTATGATATATATAACAGTATGATATATAACAGTATGATATATATAACAGTATGATATATAACAGTATGATATATATAACAGTATGATATATATAACAGTATGATATATATAACAGTATGATATATAACACAGTATGATATATAACACAGTATGATATATAACACAGTATGATATATATATAACAGTATGATATATAACAGTATGATATATAACAGTATGATATATAACAGTATGATATATAACAGTATGATATATAACATATGACATATAACAGTATGATATATAACAGTATGATATATTTACATATAACAGTATGATATATAACATATGATATATAACAGTATGATATATACATATAACAGTATGATATATATAACAGTATGATATATAACAAATATAACAGTATGATATATATAACAGTATGATATATAACAGTATGATATATATAACAGTATGATATATAACACAGTATGATATATATAACAGTATGATATAACTATATATATAACAGTATGATATATATAACAGTATGATATATAACTATATATAACAGTATGATATATATAACAGTATGATATATATATAACAGTATGATATATAACATATAACAGTATGATATATATATAACAGTATGATATATAACATATAACAGTATGATATATATATAACAGTATGATATATAACAGTATGATATATAACAGTATGATATATAACAGTATGATATATATATAACAGTATGATATATAACAGTATGATATATAACTATAATATAACAGTATGATATATATATAACAGTATGATATATAACATATAACAGTATGATATATAACAGTATGATATATATATAACAGTATGATATATAACAGTATGATATATACATATAACAGTATGATATATAACAGTATGATATATACATATAACAGTATGATATATATATAACAGTATGATATATAACAGTATGATATATATAACAGTATGATATATAACATATAACAGTATGATATATATAACAGTATGATATATATAACAGTATGATATATATAACAGTATGATATATAACAGTATGATATATATAACAGTATGATATATAACATATAACAGTATGATATATATAACAGTATGATATATAACATATAACAGTATGATATATATAACAGTATGATATATAACAGTATGATATATATAACAGTATGATATATAACATATAACAGTATGATATATATAACAGTATGATATATATAACAGTATGATATATACATATAACAGTATGATATATATAACAGTATGATATAAAACAGTATGATATATATAACAGTATGATATATATAACAGTATGATATATAACAGTATGATATATATAACAGTATGATATATACATATAACAGTATGATATATAACAGTATGATATATAACAGTATGATATATAACAGTATGATATATATAACAGTATGATATATACATATAACAGTATTATATATATAACAGTATGATATATAACATATAACAGTATGATATATATAACAGTATGATATATAACAGTATGATATATAACAGTATGATATATAACATATATAACAGTATGATATATATAACAGTATGATATATAACAGTATGATATATATAACAGTAGATATATAACAGTATGATATATATAACAGTATGATATATATAACAGTATGATATATAACAGTATGATATATATAACAGTATGATATATAACAGTATGATATATATAACAGTATGATATATAACAGTATGATATATATAACAGTATGATATATATAACAGTATGATATATATAACAGTATGATATATAACACAGTATGATATATAACACAGTATGATATATAACACAGTATGATATATATATAACAGTATGATATATAACAGTATGATATATAACAGTATGATATATAACAGTATGATATATAACAGTATGATATATAACAGTATGATATATAAATATACATATAACAGTATGATATATAACAGTATGATATATAACAGTATGATATATAACATATGACATATAACAGTATGATATATAACAGTATGATATATAACAGTATGATATATAACAGTATGATATATATAACAGTATGATATATAACACAGTATGATATATATAACAGTATGATATATATAACAGTATGATATATAACAATATAACAGTATGATATATATAACAGTATGATATATAACAGTATGATATATATAACAATATGATATATAACACAGTATGATATATATAACAGTATGATATATAACATATATATATAACAGTATGATATATAACACAGTATGATATATAACAGTATGATATATAACATATATATATAACAGTATGATATATAACACAGTATGATATATATAACAGTATGATATATATAACAGTATGATATATAACAGTATGATATATATAACAGTATGATATATATAACAGTATGATATATATAACAGTATGATATATATAACAGTATGATATATAACACAGTATGATATATATAACAGTATGATATATATAACAGTATGATATATATAACAGTATGATATATATAACAGTATGATATATATAACAGTATGATATATAACACAGTATGATATATAACACAGTATGATATATATAACAGTATGATATATAATACAGTATGATATATATAACAGTATGATATATAACAGTATGATATATAACAGTATGATATATAACAGTATGATATATATAACAGTAGGATATATAACACAGTATGATATATATAACAGTATGATATATATAACAGTATGATATATAACAGTATGATATATCTAACAGTATGACATATAACAGTATGATATATATAACAGTATGATATATAACAGTATGATATATATAACCGTAGGATATATAACAGTATGATATATAACAGTATGATATATATAACAGTAGGATATATAACAGTATGATATATATAACAGTATGACATATAACAGTATGATATATATAACAGTATGATATATAACAGTATGATATATATAACAGTATGACATATATAACAGTATAGCTCCACAGCTCACTACTATATTCAATCGTAGCATACACTCAAAGATATTACCTAATGTCTTTAAACTTTCTATGATTATTCCAGTATATAACAACGTGAGAAATCTGATAAAGCCAATTATCTGCCTATTTCAATATTACCCATAATCACATTAATTCTTGAAAGGCATGTTAGTTATCATCTTAAAATGTTTCTCGAGAATAATACATTGTATTACAATAGGCAATCTGGATTCCGGCAAAACTCATTCGTGTCAAACGGCTTTAATCAGAATTATAGAAGATTGGATTTCTGCAATTGCTAATAATGAAACTGTTTATACTGAATTCTTTATTTATTGACCAATCTAAGGCCTTTGACCTAGTCGATCACCAAATACTTTTGAAAAATCTTAATATCTATGGTATGTATGCGTCCAATGTCAACTGGTGTTCATCGTATTTACAAGGCAGATCGCAAATAACTCATGTTTCTGGAATACAGTCGTGTCCTGGAACTGTTGTCTCTGCAGTTCCCCAGGGCTCAGTATTTGGACCATTGCTATTCTTACTTTATATAAATTACCTCCCTTTGGTACTAAGCAATTGTATATCCGACATATTTGCCGATGATACCACTATCTCAACACATGACAAATCCATAGATAATGTAGCTGCTTCACCAACTGCTGACCTTGGAAATATTGACCATTCGTGTAATGAAAATCGCATGGCAATCAATGCATCTAACTCAAAACTAATGTATGTAACAACTAAGTCTACACACCGACATTGTACTAAAGGCTGTCCAGATATTCTCTTTCATGATGTTAATATTAGTGCCAGATCTGCTGAACCACTACTAGGTGTCACAATCGATAACACTTTATCATGGGACAAACATATAATCAACGTTATTAAAAAGTGCAATACATATCTGTACATTTTGTCACGGATTACGGGTTATTTATCCACCAACAATCGTAAACTATTTTATAACGTCTATGTACCCCCTCTCGTTGACTATTGCTGTGTGATATGTGGCAACTGTACATCATCTATTGGAGATAAACTGGTACGATTTCAAAAGAAAGCTGCACGAATTATTTTAAATGTTTTAAATTCTTAACACCCTCTTCCATAATGTTTGCAGAGCTTAAGTGGATGACATTTTATGGAGTTATTTATCAAAAGGCTATTCAAATGTATAAAGCTATATGTGGAAATGCTCCTGAATACCTTAAAACAGCATTTACATCGGAAGTTCATTCCCGTTGTCTTAGATCCTAAGTTGGAAATATTCCGTAATACTTTTGTTTATTCAGGTTCTTCCATTTGGAATTCACTACCTCATTATATTCAAAATTCCAACTCACTCAATATCTTTAAAACTCGATATTTAAGATGGAATAAGCCAACAGAAACATAGAAATCTTGTATATATAATTATATACATAATATATTGTACTTAAAATGTAGTGTTTCTTTAATTTATATGCTTTCTATGTCATTGTATATAATTATGTTGAGGGCCTTATTTGTATTAGCCATGCGTTATGTAAGCTCCCTCGTAAAATAAAGTCTTTATTATTATTATTATATATAACAGTATGATATATAACAGTATAAACTAATGCACTAATAAAACTGTGGTAAGCCAAAATATGTGAGAATTATGTAACATCCTTTGTTCATATTTGTGGTCCTTTTCTGGTAACGGCGTTTAATTTTCCTATTCAATATTTGGGAACAAGCATGCGATGATGACGCAGTGCCTAACATGGTGGATATTATCTAAATAGTTGCATATGGAAATAATTTCATAATTCTGATAGAAATGCGAATACTGGCAGTTGTGTGACAGCAACCAATGTATATTTGTGAGCCACACAAGATGCAACTCATATATTCTAGTCGTAGTGATATACATTCCAATTCTATTCGAGCATTACGTGTCAATACAGACTTGTCTGTGCATATTAGACTTATTGTGTATAAGTCGCTGGGCAATGCTGATTTATGACCAATATTGAAATAATGTCAGAACTTGTCTGCCATTCATCAGTACAATAGCCCGTAACGACTGCTCCGCTAGAATATACGTTCTACTTATCTAAGTCATATATACGTATTGTAATATCGGTAACATTAATATATTTATGTGCACCATTCAGGGTACTGAGTCATTCCAAATGTTTTACAAGCTACTATTGTAGAGAGGGCAACATTCACATTTACTTGAACAGAACTACAGCCAGTGAAGATCTCAAGACAGCGTATATTGTTGATTCCAACCAAACTGAACATAAACTAACTGACAATTCTTGGCAAAAATTAAAAATATGGATATTTCAAAAATGAGTTCAAGGTTTGTGAAAGAAATACAAGTTGATTTCAGTAATTGGTTTACGGGGAACATTAGTTAGGAAAACATTAATGAAACTGCGTGTCTTGATTCCCAATACGAGTATAGTAGGGTTTTTATTAGGTCATATATGTCACTGTTTGATTTATTAACAGCTAGAGTAAACACGCAGTCAAGTTGCTATCCTCGCTGACCTAAAACCTCATCGATTTATAATTCTTAGAAATAAGATATGTTGCAATAAAATTACTAACAGTACAATAGTACTGGCGTGTTTTTTGGTATAAAATCTCACACTAGCTTAGGTCATATGGCAACTCTCTAGCTATTATTGGTGGCCGGTTCCGGGTACCCGTACGAACAACATGTCAGGAACGGTCTGGCACCACCGACCTACCTCACGCCAACTGGATAGCTTCACCACATGTCGATACCCCCAGTGGGTTTAGCCACTCGACTACGGAGACACCTTCACACGTGCTGGTAGGTACAATAATTAGAGGTTATTAAACCGCGGAGGTGGGCCATTTGTGGATATTGGCGCACCATATGGAGATATTGGCCAATATCGCATAGGTGCGCCAATATCCACAAATTGCCCACCGCAGCCGTTTAATAACTTCTTTATATCGGATATTGGCCCGGCAGAGCCGAAAATCGAAATATATTGCCCGCGTCGACCAGATATTTTGCTTTTCTACCATTAAATTTGTTACTATTTATAGTAACGTATGCAATAAACAATACTATTACTACACAGAGAATATCAATTTCCTAGTTATAACATGTAGTAGCCGAGTTGGAGAAATTAAACAAAATCAACACAACAGAAATAACAACAACAACAATATTTATTGTATTCAGTCAACAACTGGTTCTTATAGCATATAGCAATATTTACATACATATATATGTGCATTGTGCAAATAATTATGGTTTATAATAACATGGCGTAATTCCAGAGAAGTTTGAGCGTCATATATGGGGAACATATAGATAAGGCGAATAATTTAATTAGCTTAACTGATATTTATGGAAATACAATTTATGAAAGTTGTCATAATGAAACTGGTATGTATGTCGTCGTGCCATGTTATTCCTCTATGGTTGGCCTTGGGCCTCATTGATTAATCTATTTTTCCCACGAGCTTTTAGAAGTAGGTAGTACATGTGAATTATGTGTTAATATTAATATATTTTAGAAGTAGGTAGTACATGTGAATTATGTGTTAATATTAATATATTTAGAAGTAGGTAGTACATGTGAATTATGTGTTAATATTAATATATTTAGAAGTAGGTAGTACATGTGAATTATGTGTTAATATTAATATATTTGATCATGTAACTAGAAGCATTGTATGTTACTTAATAAAATATTGAATCTTGTATTATTAATTAAATACAAACTTGTCCTATAATAGGCATGCCTTGTCATATAATAGGCATGGCTCGTCATATAATAGGCATGACTCGTCCTATAATAGGCATGGCTCGTCTTTTAATAGGCATGGCTCGTCCTATAATATGCATGGCTCGTCTTTTAATAGGCATGGCTCGTCCTATAATAGGCATGGCTTGTCCTATAATAGGCATGGCTTGTCCTATAATAGGCATGGCTCGTCCTATAATAGGCATGGCTTGTCCTATAATAGGCATGGCTCGTCCTATAATAGGCATGGCTCGTCCTATAATAGGCATGGCTCGTCCTATAATAGGCATGGCTTGTCCTATTATAGGCATGTCTCGTCTTATAATATGCATGGCTTGTCCTATAATAGACATGGCTCGTCTTATAATAGGCATGGCTCGTCCTATAATATAGGCATGGCTCGTCATAGGCTGTCCTATAATAGGCATGGCTCGTCCTATAATAGGCATGGCTCGTCCTATAATAGGCATGGCTCGTCCTATAATAGGCATGGCTGTCCTATAATAGGCATGGCTCGTCCTATAATAGGCATGGCTCGTCTTATAATAGGCATGGCTTGTCCTATAATAGGCATGGCTCGTCTTATAATAGGCATGGCTCGTCCTATAATAGGCATGTCTCGTCTTATAATAGGCATGGCTCGTCCTATAATAGGCATGGCTCGTCCTATAATAGGCATGGCTCGTCCTATAATAGGCATGGCTTGTCCTATAATAGGCATGGCTCGTCCTATAATAGGCATGGCTCGTCCTATAATAGGCATGGCTCGTCCTATAATAGGCATGGCTTGTCCTATAATAGGCATGGCTCGTCCTATAATAGGCATGGCTTGTCCTATAATAGGCATGGCTCGTCCTATAATAGGCATGGCTTGTCCTATAATAGGCATGGCTCGTCCTATAATAGGCATGGCTTGTCCTATAATAGGCATGGCTCGTCCTATAATAGGCATGGCTTGTCCTATAATAGGCATGGCTCGTCCTATAATAGGCATGGCTTGTCCTATAATAGGCATGGCTCGTCCTATAATAGGCATGGCTCGTCCTATAATAGGCATGGCTCGTCCTATAATAGGCATGGCTTGTCCTATAATAGGCATGGCTCGTCCTATAATAGGCATGGCTCGTCCTATAATAGGCATGGCTTGTCCTATAATAGGCATGGCTCGTCCTATAATAGGCATGGCTCGTCCTATAATAGGCATGGCTTGTCCTATAATAGGCATGGCTCGTCCTATAATAGGCATGGCTCGTCTTATAATAGGCATGGCTTGTCCTATAATAGGCATGGCTTGTCCTATAATAGGCATGGCTCTGTCGATCCTGAGTTTTTTCTCGGAAGACTGTTTAATACATTAAAAGATATGAGGCGGTAGTGCACAGTTTTTTCGCATTGGCCTTGGAGAAATTATGCAATAGTAGGTGAGATTAACGTTTGCGTATATGTATGGTCAGACATTATGAAATAGTAGGTGAGATTAACGTTTGTTTATATGTATGATCAGATATTATGAAATAGTAGGTGAGATTAACGTTTGTTTATATGTATGGTCAGACATTATGAAATAGTAGGTGAGATTAACGTTTGTTTATATGTATGGTCAGACATTATGAAATAGTAGGTGTGATTAACGTTTGTTTATATGTATGGTCAGACATTATGAAATAGTAGGTGAGATTAACGTTTCTTTATATGTATGGTCAGACATTATGAAATAGTAGGTGAGATTAACGTTTGTTTATATGTAACTATGATTATTATAATAGTTTGTTGATGACATGGTTTCTGGATGCTGAAAATGAATGTTTAGAATTAGTGAACGTGATCATTTGTGACCTTGGTGGTACTGCATTGAGCACGTGCTCGAAATGCGAAACTGAGGATTTCATGGCTCGGACGACCATTTGCAGACACAATTAAACAGGGGTAAACAAAAATGAAAATATCAAAACATTTAGGTGGTCGACCACCTATTTGCACGGTTTCTTTCAAGCATAGTGTGAATGGAGGAACCATAACTCTTGCATTGAATATGTTTACTTTGACTGGATGTTTATGATGGGTTGACGGACGTGTGGAAAATAGCCTCGGCTTTGGTCTGTATTTGTGGTCTGAAAATGACAACACATCAAAAGTGAAAATATGAACAAGTTTCAATTGGTATCTTTCTGTCATGTTTTTGTGAAGCTGTAGTCACTGTGGTCATAATTGAATGATTTCTTTCTTTCAGATCTGTGCGCAGAATATTTCTCGGAGGAATTGTAGAATTGATACCGATACGATTGGACTTGGAGTGAAAATTAATGTTCACTGCAGCCTAGGGCACTACTAGCAGCGCAATATTCTGCCTATCCTATCCTCTAATGAAATAGGAAGTTTAACGAAGACATATTACCCGATACTCATTGGCTGAACTATACTATGACGCTACAGTCAGTTCCCAGTAAAGCACACATTACCAGACATGCTATTTTTGTTTGCATGAATGTGGTATAAATCACTACATGGTGTTTGTTTTACGTTAATTTATTGTCGCTACCGGTTGCCCATATGAGCGCCGCTTCGTGAAGAGGTTATGCATTTTAGATATTCGAGGATAGTACAACGATACAGACAAAAGACCCATTCCAGAATATTATCTGGTTCTTATACATGCACGTTGTAATGCAAGGGCATGTCATCCCGATTAAAAGTCATATCCGAAATACTTTGATACGAGTCATTTTGTACAATCTGAGATGGTACGGTGATCACCACATCAGTTCCTGGAGAAACCCATTAGTCCAACATGGCTGCCATATCAGTCCAGGAGAAACCCAAACAATCCGAGATGGTAGGGTGGCCATCACAGCAGTCCAGGATAAACCCAACAGTCTGAGATGGTAGGGTGGCCATCACAGCAGTCCAGGATAAACCCAACAGTCTGAGATGGTAGGGTGGCCATCACAGCAGTCCAGGATAAACCCAACAGTCTGAGATGGTAGGGTGGCCATCACAGCAGTCCAGGATAAACCCAACAGTCCGAGATGGTAGGGTGGCCGTCACATAGGTCGAGGATAAACCCAACAGTCTGAGATAGTAGGGTGGCCATCACAACAGTCCAGGATAAACCCAACAGTCTGAGATGGTAGGGTGGCCGTCACATAGGTCGAGGATAAACCCAACAGTCTGAGATGGTAGGGTGGCAGTTACATAGGTCCAGGATAAACCCAACAGTCTGAGATGGTAGGGTGGCCGTCACAATGTTCCAGGATAAACCCAACAGTCTGAGATGGTAGGGTGGCAGTTACATCGGTCCAGAATAAACCCAACGGCCCAAGATGGTAGGGTTGTCGTCACATCGGTCCAGGAGAAACCTGCAGTTGTGAGAATTGGTGGAATGAGGCTCACTGGAATTCACACAGAATGGGTTGTCCTAGGGCCTCACGGGAGTCGATTGAACGTATCCAGCTAATACGACCGACAATACTTTTTTGTTCTGTATACAATTCTTAGTAAATTTAACAATAATTATATTCCTGTTTGTTGAAGGGTTTGTACATGTGTATGCTAGATACTATTCTATTCTTAATCACATCCTTGGTGAAATGGTTACGGTCCCATCTGGTAACCGATGCGCAGTAAGTTCGAGTACCACAATAACCACCGCCGTGAAATGTATTCATTTCAGGTGCGAAAGGTCCGGAGGTACAACAATAACCACCACCGTGAAATGTATTCACTTCAGGTGCGAAAGGTCCGGAGGTACCACAATAATCACCACCGTGAAATGTATTCACTTCAGGTGCGAAAGGTCCGGAGGTACCACAATAACCACCACCGTGAAATGTATTCACGTCAGGTGCGAAAGGTCCGGAGGTACCACAATAACCACCACCGTGAAATGTATTCACTTCAGGTGCGAAAGGTCCGGAGGTACCACAATAACCACCACCGTGAACTGTATTCACTTCAGGTGCGAAAGGTCCGGAGGTACCACAATAACCACCGCCGTGAAATGTATTCACTAACGATGCAAGAACTTACTTCGCTGTGCTGCTAATGGAATGTTGAGCATGACGTATATACTATATGCTTAGAATCGGATACTTTGACAGATTAGGTGTGGCTGTATAAGAAAATGCTGGGAAAGTCAAGAAGTGTGAGATAGATTAGGCGTTTCGTTCAAGTCTGGCTTGTAGGGATTCTTGTTTACACGTTACAGCTGAATTGATATGACAGATGGAGCAAGTAGTAAGTTTTCATCGTTGCTATAGTGACATCTTTGCACAACACATAATGCACACTGAACGACATAAAAACGCACCACCTTTGTCGGAGGGGGGGGGGGTGGGGTACATTTTTGGCGTATGACCCGTTTTCAAAAATAACATGTTCATACCGTGTACGTGTATCGACATGCATTGCATAGGGTAGTCTGTCTTTGTGCCAAATATTATGAAATTCTGATACTTACAAAATTCAATGTTCAAAAATCACTCCTTATAAGTGATGCGTTTTTAAAGTAATTAAGTGTAAGCACGACACATTTCAATTTCGCAGTACAAACACATTCGGTACAAAGAATTGTAACCAGCCTGATGTTCGAACCCGCGACCTTTCGTTTACATGGAAATGCTCTACCAACTAAGCTACCAGGTCCGTGTGCACATAAACTCCCATGCAATGAAGTTATATTCACGTTGTAGCAAACCTCTCTTTCTACTTATATATTTTGTCCGGTATAAATGCTCTAACCAGGGTCTATCCTATCGTAGACTCGCTGGAGTTGTCTAGGGGGTTTCTCTACGGTCCTTCAATACTGTTCTAGCCAGGGTATATCCTATCGTAGACTCGCTGGCGATGTCTAGGGGGTTTCTCTATGATCCTTCAATAATTTATAACTCAACACAGTCTATCATTTTCCTTTGTATAATATAATTTATAACAATCGCCTTTAATTTATATAATTACATGTATCATATTTTCGTAATATCTCGTATCTTATTGTTCGCCTCACTATTTCCATATGTTCATAATAGTCTCATATGACTATATTAATTTCCTTCCTTCATCAAACTATTCCAATAGATATACTAGCCAAAACAATCGTTTCTTAAGCGGCCTAATTATATTCCGTTCACGTATTTAATACGACTTTAATATTTAAGAGTTAATACTTCTTTAAATATTAATTTTTCTAACTATCATAGAAACAGTTTATATCTTAAAAGTGAGTTACATATATTCCTTAAATGCCTCCTTGGCAGGATAATAATGCACTAATTTCTGCATCATTTCTTAAATAGCAAAATTAACATCTATAACAGACATAACGGCGCCAAACATCTGTGATGTTATACAATATTATTACTTGTGTCTCTGTCATCAATAAAGCGGCTATTATCTTACATAGCTGACCACCTGTACTCGGTAGTGAAACTTGTTCCCGCGCAAACAGAGAACTGATAATTTAGGCGCGAAAATAATAGCAGACGATTATACATAATACATACAATCATAATCTTACATGGTTAACAATGTGTCATATATATAAATAAATAAATGTATTTATAAAATACATTTCTATTTCTATATGACAATATTTATTCGTGCAAATAGATGTTTGTTTTTACTATCTTTTGCACAACGTACATGGATATATTGTTATTTATAGAAACACATTTATTTTATAGTCAAAATAAGAATTATATTAAGAAACACACACACAATTAGCCGTATTAGTGCAAGGCCCTATGAAGGCATAATAGGTACCGTGGAAATTGAATGTTTATTTTGTCTAATATTAAAGCAGCATTACATCGTAATAAAGGATGTTTTGGGTAAAATATAATACTAATGTGTGTGTGTTTACAAAAATCGATATAGTCGCTCCGAAACGATAAACTTCCAATAAATTTAAACCGTCGTATACGCGAATTTGTTTATCAACACACGACATGTAAACACGCACAGTGCGCATGCGTGAAACAACAGAGGATGTAGAAAACAGCGTATATATTTTGAACATGAACTACTATCTATCTATCTTCCTCTAATGTCGAACCCCTCGCGGGGATGTAGAAATGTCCCTAAAGACTTAGCTAACAGAAGTATGAATCAACATATCAAGTAGTTTAATTAAAAAGACAACGTGTGACAAATGGGGACGATGCATTCCGAATGCAAACATGTACGGACGATGCGTTCCGGTTGTAAACAAGTGCGTGACCGATCGACTCGGAAAGTCCTACTTTCGGTTTCGAGTTTGTTTTATCGCAAATAACACTGTATACCAAATGAACATAAGCATACAAAGTATAATGTTAAAATATGTAGCAGCATTGCTACCCATACGTAAAAATTGAATTGTTCAAATATCTTTTATTTCATACGATGTAATGCTGCTTTAATGGATGTAAACTACCATGTGTAAGGAAGCTAAAAAAAGGTTGGTTCCAATTTTTTGGACCATAATTAATAGTTGTTTGTGCAAATTAGTATGACGTCATTATTTATTATATAATGTTCTTATATAGCTCATGTATCGGCTTCTGTTGCAGATAGGATAGTGATGTGTGTGTCTAATACTGTCTATTCCCATACATGTATTAGGGGATATTAAAGCAGCCCTATATCGTATGAAAAAGATATTTGAAAAATTCAAATTTTGCGTATGGGTAGCAATGATGTACACGTACACGTAATAATTATGTTCAATTGGTAAATAGTGTTTTTTGCGATAAAACAAACTCGAAACCGAAAGTAGGACTTTCCGAGTCGATCGGTCACGCATTTGTTTACAATCGGAACGCATCGTCCGCACTTGTTTACATTTGGAATGCATCGTCCCCGTTTGTACAACATTGTCTTTTTTAATTGATTTACTTGAGATGTCGATTCATACCTCTGTTATCTAAGTCTTTTAGGGACATGTCTACATCACCGGAGGGGTTCGACATTAGAGGAAGATAGATAGATAATCTTTCATGTTCAAAATATGTTGACATTCCAACGTTGTTTTCTACATCCTCTGTTGTTTAACGCATGCGCGCTGTGCGTGTTTACATATCGTGTGTTGATAAACAGATTTCGTTTGTTGATAAACAAATTCGCGTATACGACGGTTTATATTTATTGGAATTTTATCGTTTCTGAGCGACTATTTCGATTTTTGTAAGCACACACACATTAGTATTTATATTTTACAAAAATATCCTTTATTACGATGTAATGCTGCTTTAAGCAATTCATTTATCACATGGTCTGCACTTATATAACATTTAGTGTTTGATATTATTGTTGGTCCAATGAGATGGCAGCATTTTTCAAACTTTGAACGAATTAATTTTAGTAAATCAGCTTTAAAACACTAAGCAGGTTAAAGTTTATTAGTACGTATTTACAACATTAAGTGATTTAACGACGTTATTGCGCATGCGTGCCTTGGAGGCGGAGCTAAGGTTAGTGCAATGATATAGACAGAAAACCATTCCAGTATCCCCTGGTTCTGTTACGTGCACGATGTAAAGCACCGACACAAGACCTCGGTTTAATATCTCATCTGAAAGACCACTTGTATTAGGGTCAGACGGGGGATCGGACCTGCAATCCATAGATTACCAGTCCAGAGTAAAGGCTCCGTTTCACATCTATGGATGCTCTTCTCATCTGATATTTCCTAGAGTGTATCTAATATAGTCACCGGCTTTCTCGACTCGAATATCTGACCATTCAGGATAGTAGTAGGCGAGACCATGACGTCACAACAAGCTGACCGCGGACGATGACGTTGTGATTTGTGTAATATATAGACAAAGAGTTGAAACAACACTTGCAAGTCCGCCTCCATGGTCGAGTGGTTAAGGTCGCTGACTTGTATACCACTGTAACCTATCATCACTGATGGTCACGGGTTAGAGCCCCGCTCAGGCCGTGTCTCATTTATATGAAAACGTTGGCAGTTTCTTACGGAGATTGGTGCACCAAGTACTGATTTACCGCTGGAGCTTGCCCAGGAAAGGTGTTGTTATGTAAACTGCCCGCCGCTCAAATGGGAAACCGGTAGCGACGTTAAATAAATAAATAAAACACTTGCACGGTCATGTCTGAAGTATGTTTGCCCTAATGTCTTAATTGAAAAGGTTCAATACATCTTGCGCTATAGAAGTGATCATCTATAAGGCAACCTCTTTACAATAAATCAGTCCACGCGAAGACCTGTAGTACATATAATAACAAAATGTCATTTTGTCTCGAGAATAATGTATCGGAAGTGTTTCCTTGTAATTTGTAGTAAAATGAGACGTAACTGAAGTCGTTATAAGTGTTTACAATGGGGTTTATCGAATAAGCCAGGTCAAGAATGTCGTGCGGATAGGAAAGCAAAACATGTCGGGTTTCTTCGAATTAGGTTCAGAGTTTGTGGAAATATTCTAAGATGTCATGGTATATACATATTTATCATCGACCAATTATACCTTGCCCCTTTTGGTTGTATTCGGTGGAGCAATATGTTATACCGACACCAAAATGAAACTGTGCACTTATGTGTGTTTTACGTTTATTTATCGTCGCTACCGGTTGCACATTTGAGCAACAGCTCCTGAAGAGATTAGTCATTTTAGATTTTTGGAGGATAGTGCAATGATACAGACAGAGACCCATTCCAGAGTCTCCTTTGGTTCTTTTACGTGCACGGTGTACAGCACCGACACGAGACCTCGGTTTAAAGTCCCATCTGAAAGATTGTTAATTTTATTAGGGTCAGACGGGGGATCGAACCTGTGATCCCTGGATTACCAGTTCAGCGTGTTACCACTGGACTACAGGTCCGTCTGTGCACTTACCATAGAGGTAAAATTTATATCCTTTTAGAAAAAAATATAGGCAAATCGGTATCAAAATGTGTGAACTATTGGTAAATTAGTGCCACGTGTGAACGATTCTTTTCTCCACTCATCTATACTTATAAAATGTGAACGCTCAATGTAAAAGTAACGCTCAATGTAAAAGTAACGCTCAATGTAAAAGTAACGCTCAATGTAAAAGTGCACAGTTGTTATGGTGTCAGTATAATACTGCATCTGTAGGAGACGCATTGTCCGACGATAACCAGAAGTCATCTGTAGGAGACGCATTGTCCGACGATAACCAGAAGTCATCTGTAGGAGACGCATTGTCCGACGATAACCAGATAGTCATCTGTAGGAGACGCATTGTCCGACGATAACCAGATAGTCATCTGTAGGAGACGCATTGTCCGACGATAACCAGAAGTCATCTGTAGGAGACGCATTGTCCGACGATAACCAGATAGTCATCTGTAGGCGACGCATTGTCCGACGATAACCAGATAGTCATCTGTAGGAGACGCATTGTCCGACGATAACGAGATACTCATCTGTAGGAGACGCATTGTTCGACGATAACCAGATAGTCATATGTAGGAGACGCATTGTCCGACGATAACCAGATAGTCATCAGTAGGAGACGCATTGTCCGACGATAACCAGAAGTCATCTGTAGGAGACGCATTGTCCGACGATAACCAGAAGTCATCTGTAGGAGACGCATTGTCCGACGATAACCAGATAGTCATCTGTAGGAGACGCATTGTCCGACGATAACCAGAAGTCAAATGTAGGAGACGCATTGTCCGACGATAACCAGATAGTCATCTGTAGGCGACGCATTGTCCGACGATAACCAGATAGTCATCTGTAGGAGACGCATTGTTCGACGATAACCAGATAGTCATATGTAGGAGACGCATTGTCCGACGATAACCAGATAGTCATCAGTAGGAGACGCATTGTCCGACGATAACCAGATAGTCATCTGTAGGAGACGCATTGTCCGACGATAACCAGAAGTCATCTGTAGGAGACGCATTGTCCGACGATAACCAGATAGTCATCTGTAGGAGACGCATTGTCCGACGATAACCAGATAGTCATCTGTAGGAGACGCATTGTTCGACGATAACCAGAAGTCATCTGTAGGAGACGCATTGTCCGAGGATAACCAGATAGTCATCTGTAGGCGACGCATTGTCCGACGATAACCAGATAGTCATCTGTAGGAGACGCATTGTCCGACGATAACCAGAAGTCATCTGTAGGAGACGCATTGTCCGACGATAACCAGAAGTCATCTGTAGGAGACGCATTGTCCGACGATAACCAGATAGTCATCTGTAGGAGACGCATTGTCCGACGATAACCAGATAGTCATCTGTAGGAGACGCATTGTCCGACGATAACCAGAAGTCATCTGTAGGAGACGCATTGTCCGACGATAACCAGATAGTCATCTGTAGGCGACGCATTGTCCGACGATAACCAGATAGTCATCTGTAGGAGACGCATTGTCCGACGATAACGAGATACTCATCTGTAGGAGACGCATTGTTCGACGATAACCAGATAGTCATATGTAGGAGACGCATTGTCCGACGATAACCAGATAGTCATCAGTAGGAGACGCATTGTCCGACGATAACCAGATAGTCATCTATAGGAGACGCATTGTTCGACGATATCCAGATAGTCATATGTAGGAGACGCATTGTCCGACGATAACCAGATAGTCATCTGTAGGAGACGCATTGTCCGACGATAACCAGATAGTCATCTGTAGGAGATGCATTGTTCGACGATAACCAGATAGTCATATGTAGGAGACGCATTGTCCGACGATAACCAGATAGTCATATGTAGGAGACGCGTTGTCCGACGATAACCAGATAGTCATCTGTAGGAGACGCATTGTCCGACGATAACCAGATACTCATCTGTAGGAGACGCATTGTCCGACGATAACCAGATAGTCATCAGTAGGAGACGCATTGTCCGACGATAACCAGATAGTCATCTGTAGGAGACGCATTGTCCGACGATAACCAGATACTCATCTGTAGGAGACGCATTGTCCGACGATAACCAGATACTCATCTGTAGGAGACGCATTGTTCGACGATAACCAGATACTCATCTGTAGGAGACGCATTGTTCGACGATAACCAGATAGTCATATGTAGGAGACGCATTGTCCGACGATAACCAGATAGTCATCAGTAGGAGACGCATTGTCCGACGATAACCAGAAGTCATCTGTAGGAGACGCATTGTCCGACGATAACCAGAAGTCATCTGTAGGAGACGCATTGTCCGACGATAACCAGATAGTCATCTGTAGGAGACGCATTGTCCGACGATAACCAGAAGTCAAATGTAGGAGACGCATTGTCCGACGATAACCAGATAGTCATCTGTAGGCGACGCATTGTCCGACGATAACCAGATAGTCATCTGTAGGAGACGCATTGTCCGACGATAACGAGATACTCATCTGTAGGAGACGCATTGTTCGACGATAACCAGATAGTCATATGTAGGAGACGCATTGTCCGACGATAACCAGATAGTCATCAGTAGGAGACGCATTGTCCGACGATAACCAGAAGTCATCTGTAGGAGACGCATTGTCCGACGATAACCAGAAGTCATCTGTAGGAGACGCATTGTCCGACGATAACCAGATAGTCATCTGTAGGAGACGCATTGTCCGACGATAACCAGATAGTCATCTGTAGGAGACGCATTGTTCGACGATAACCAGAAGTCATCTGTAGGAGACGCATTGTCCGAGGATAACCAGATAGTCATCTGTAGGCGACGCATTGTCCGACGATAACCAGATAGTCATCTGTAGGAGACGCATTGTCCGACGATAACCAGAAGTCATCTGTAGGAGACGCATTGTCCGACGATAACCAGAAGTCATCTGTAGGAGACGCATTGTCCGACGATAACCAGATAGTCATCTGTAGGAGACGCATTGTCCGACGATAACCAGATAGTCATCTGTAGGAGACGCATTGTCCGACGATAACCAGAAGTCATCTGTAGGAGACGCATTGTCCGACGATAACCAGATAGTCATCTGTAGGCGACGCATTGTCCGACGATAACCAGATAGTCATCTGTAGGAGACGCATTGTCCGACGATAACGAGATACTCATCTGTAGGAGACGCATTGTTCGACGATAACCAGATAGTCATATGTAGGAGACGCATTGTCCGACGATAACCAGATAGTCATCAGTAGGAGACGCATTGTCCGACGATAACCAGATAGTCATCTATAGGAGACGCATTGTTCGACGATATCCAGATAGTCATATGTAGGAGACGCATTGTCCGACGATAACCAGATAGTCATCTGTAGGAGACGCATTGTCCGACGATAACCAGATAGTCATCTGTAGGAGATGCATTGTTCGACGATAACCAGATAGTCATATGTAGGAGACGCATTGTCCGACGATAACCAGATAGTCATATGTAGGAGACGCGTTGTCCGACGATAACCAGATAGTCATCTGTAGGAGACGCATTGTCCGACGATAACCAGATACTCATCTGTAGGAGACGCATTGTCCGACGATAACCAGATAGTCATCAGTAGGAGACGCATTGTCCGACGATAACCAGATAGTCATCTGTAGGAGACGCATTGTCCGACGATAACCAGATACTCATCTGTAGGAGACGCATTGTCCGACGATAACCAGATAGTCATCTGTAGGAGACGCATTGTCCGACGATAACCAGATACTCATCTGTAGGAGACGCATTGTTCGACGATAACCAGATACTCATCTGTAGGAGACGCATTGTTCGACGATAACCAGATACTCATCTGTAGGAGACGCATTGTTCGACGATAACCAGATACTCATCTGTAGGAGACGCATTGTCCGACGATAACCAGATACTCATCTGTAGGAGACGCATTGTCCGACGATAACCAGATACTCATCTGTAGGAGACGCATTGTTCGACGATAACCAGATACTCATCTGTAGGAGACGCATTGTTCGACGATAACCAGATACTCATCTGTAGGAGACGCATTGTTCGACGATAACCAGATACTCATCTGTAGGAGACGCATTGTTCGACGATAACCAGATACTCATCTGTAGGAGACGCATTGTCCGACGATAACCAGATAGTCATATGTAGGAGACGCATTGTCCGACGATAACCAGATACTCATCTGTAGGAGACGCATTGTCCGACGATATCCAGATACTCATCTGTAGGAGACGCATTGTCCGACGATAACCAGATACTCATCTGTAGGAGACGCATTGTCCGACGATAACCAGATACTCATCTGTAGGAGACGCATTGTCCGACGATAACCAGATACTCATCTGTAGGAGACGCATTGTCCGACGATAACCAGATACTCATCTGTAGGAGACGCATTGTCCGACGATAACCAGATACTCATCTGTAGGAGACGCATTGTCCGACGATAACCAGATACTCATTTCCAAATGTATCCGGAATATCATTGACGGCCATTACAACTATGTCACGTGTCTTGCCCAACTCGCATTAGCAGAACTATTTGCTGACATTAACATCACAAAGTATTTACCCACTAATACCATCAGTTGTGGTTCACATAACAATTTGAAATTGCTTAGCATTTATCTTGCATAGGTTTGCACGTGCATGCACTTTCAAAGTTAAATGTATTATCATCCTGCCTATTTTACAACTAATGACAATGCATTTATTTTCTTTCGCTATAATCCCTTCCTGTAGGTTGCTATTCATTTTACTTTCGCTTTAATTCCTTCCAGTAGATTGCTATTCATTTTACTTTCGCTTTAATCCCTTCCAGTAGATTGCTATTCATTTTACTTTCGCTTTAATTCCTTCCAGTATATTGCTATTCATTTTACTTTCGCTCTAATCCATTCCTGTAGATCGCTATTCATTTTACTTTCGCTTTAAACCCTTCCAGTAGATTGCTATTCATTTTACTTTCGCTTTAATTCCTTCCAGTATATTGCTATTTATTTTACTTTCGCTTTAATCCCTTCCTGTAGATTGCTATTTATTTTACTTTCGCTTTAATTCCTTCCAGTAGATTGCTATTCATTTTACGTTCTCTCTAATCCTTCAAGTAGATTGCTATTTATTTTACCTTCGCTTTAATTCCTTCCAGTATATTGCTATTCATTTTACTTTCGCTTTTATCCCTTCCTGTAGATTGCTATTTATTTTACTTTCGCTTTAATCCCTTCCTGTAGATTGCTATTTATATTACTTTCGCTTTAATTCCTTCCAGTAGATTGCTATTCATTTTATTTTCGCTTTAATCCCTTCCTGTAGATTGCTATTTATTTTACTTTCGCTTTAATGCCTTCCCGTAGATTGCTATTCATTTTACTTTCGCTTTAATTCCTTCCAGTATATTGCTATTCATTGTACTTTCGCTTTAATTCCTTCCTGTAGATTGCTATTCATTTTTCTTTCGCTTTAATTCCTTCCAGTAGATTGCTATTCATTTTACTTTCGCTTTAATTCCTTCCAGTAGATTGCTATTCATTTTACGTTCTCTCTAATCCTTCAAGTAGATTGCTATTTATTTTACCTTCGCTTTAATTCCTTCCAGTATATTGCTATTCATTTTACTTTCGCTTTTATCCCTTCCAGTAGATTGCTATTTATTTTACTTTCGCTTTAATCCCTTCCTGTAGATTGCTATTTATTTTACTTTCGCTTTAATTCATTCCAGTAGATTGCTATTCATTTTATTTTCGCTTTAATCCCTTCCTGTAGATTGCTATTTATTTTACTTTCGCTTTAATCCCTTCCCGTAGATTGCTATTCATTTTACTTTCGCTTTAATTCCTTCCAGTAGATTGCTATTCATTGTACTTTCGCTTTAATTCCTTCCTGTAGATTGCTATTCATTTTTCTTTCGCTTTAATTCCTTCCAGTAGATTGCTATTCATTTTACTTTCGCTTTAATTCCTTCCAGTAGATTGCTATTCATTGTACTTTCTCTTTAATTTCTTCCTGTAGATTGATATTCATTTTACTTTCACTTTAATTCCTTCCTGTAGATTGCTATTTATTTTACTTTCGCTTTAATTCCTTCCAGTAGATTGCTATTCATTTTTCTTTCGCTTTAATTCCTTCCAGTAGATTGCTATTCATTTTACTTTCGCTTTAATTCCTTCCAGTAGATTGCTATTCATTTTACTTTCGCTTTAATTCCTTCCAGTATATTGCTATTCATTTTACTTTCGCTCTAATCCCTTCCTGTAGATCGCTATTCATTTTACTTTCGCTTTAATCACTTCCAGTAGATTGCTATTCATTTTACTTTCGCTTTTATCCCTTCCTGTAGATTGCTATTTATTTTACTTTCGCTTTAGTCCCTTCCTGTAGATTGCTATTTATTTTACTTTCGCTTTAATTCCTTCCAGTAGATTGCTATTCATTTTACTTTCGCTTTAATCCCTTCCTGTAGATTGATATTCATTTTACTTTCGCTTTTATCCCTTCCTGTAGATTGCTATTTATTTTACTTTCGCTTTAATCCCTTCCAGTAGATTGCTATTTAGTTTACTTTCCCTTTTATCCCTTCCTGTAGATTGCTATTCATTTTTCTTTCGCTTTAATTCCTTCCAGTAGATTGCTATTCATTTAACTTTCGCTTTAATTCCTTCCAGTATATTGCTATTCATTTTACTTTCGCTCTAATCCCTTCCAGTAGATTGCTATTCATTTTACTTTCGCTTTAATCCCTTCCAGTAGATTGCTATTCAGTTTACTTTCGCTTTAATTCCTTCCAGTAGATTGCTATTCATTTTACGTTCTCTCTAATCCTTCCAGTAGATTGCTATTTATTTTACTTTCACTTTAATTCCTTCCAGTATATTGCTATTTATTTTACTTTCGCTTTTATCCCTTCCAGTAGATTGCTATTCATTTTACTTTCGCTTTAATTCCTTCCAGTAGATTGCTATTTATTTTACTTTCGCTTTAATCCCTTCCAGTAGATTGCTATTCGTTTTACTTTCGCTTTAATTCCTTCCAGTAGATTGCTATTCATTTTACTTTCGCTTTAATTCATTCCAGTAGATTGCTATTCATTTTACTTTCGCTTTAATTCCTTCCAGTAGATTGCTATTCATTTTACTTTCGCTTTAATTCCTTCCAGTAGATTGCTATTAATTTTACTTTCGCTTTAATTCCTTCCAGTAGATTGCTATTCATTTTACTTTCGCTATAATTCCTTCCAGTAGATTGCTATTCATTTTACTTTCGCTTTAATTCCTTCCAGTAGATTGTATTCATTTTACTTTCGCTTTAATTCCTTCCAGTAGATTGCTATTTATTTTACTTTCGCTTTAATTCCTTCCAGTAGATTGCTATTCATTTTACTTTCGCTTTAATTCCTTCCAGTAGATTGCTATTCATTTTAATTTCGCTTTAATTCCTTCCAGTAGATTGCTATTCATTTTACTTTTGCTTTAATTCCTTCCAGTAGATTGCTATTCATTTTACTTTCGCTTTAATTCCTTCCAGTATATTGCTATTCATTTTACTTTCGCTTTAATTCCTTCCAGTAGATTGCTATTTATTTTACTTTCGCTTTAATCCCTTCCAGTAGATTGCTATTTATTTTACTTTCGCTTTTATCCCTTCCTGTAGATTGCTATTCATTTTTTCTGTCGCTTTAATTCCTTCCAGTAGATTGCTATTCATTTTACTTTCGCTTTAATTCCTTCCAGTATATTGCTATTCATTTTACTTTCGCTCTAATCCCTTCCTGTAGATCGCTATTCATTTTACTTTCGCTTTAATCCCTTCCAGTAGATTGCTATTCATTTTACTTTCGCTTTAATTCCTTCTAGTAGATTGCTATATATTTTACTTTCGCTTTAATCCCTTCCTCTAGATTGCTATTTATATTACTTTCGCTTTAATTCCTTCCAGTAGATTGCTATTCATTTTACGTTCTCTCTAATCCTTCCAGTAGATATGCTTTTTTTTTTTTTTTTGTGAAGCAGAGCTTCTTTTATTCAAATATATTTATATGTACATATATACGGCAATGATACACAACAAGCAAATGTTAAGTACTACTGTAAATACATTGTATGTAATTATACTAGTAATATAAATGACTGTAAAAGTACTATTAAATATTTTCATGAACCTTTTTGAAAAATGTTATATTAATCTTTTTAAATTGGTAGTAAAGGTGCATGATTTCAAATTCTGATTTAAAAACTTTGTATATATCGTAGTCTTTTGTCCAATTGTCACTTGCAAAATATGATTTGTAGATACTAAAACCTACTATGGTTAAAAAGATATTGATATAAAAATAATCTGATTCGACAATTTTGTATCCAAAGATCAAATTTCTTATATTCCTCATGTTTCTTTGAATTCCGCATTTATGAAGAAGATCTTGTATTTTCATCCAAAATAAATTTACCGATGTGCAATTGATCAAAAGATGCTCGTAATCCTCAAAAACGTTGCACTTTACACACATTGGCGTTTGAGACATGTTCCAAGCATATCGTATATGCCCACTTGTAAATATTTTGTTAATCACTCTAAATTTATATTGTTTATGTCGATTATCAGGAATATTTTTAATGAATAGATACACATAGTCCCATTCTATTTGATGGTTAATTTTATTTGACCAGAAGTTATGTGTAATTGGTTTTGTATAAATTTTGTTAATTAGTGTATGATAAATCGCTCTAGTATCTAATGTTTCTATCGGTTTTCCATCAAATTTTAAAATTTTACTAGTTTTAACTTTTGTTCTATAAGATTCTTCGGATTTCATTGCCTCTTTCCATGACTTCGGTATTGCTTTATATATTTGGTTCAGTTCTGCTAAGCAGTTTCTTTTATCTATAAGTTTGTCTAAAATTATATTCGGATCAATTTCCCCGTTTGTGTTTAAAATGTCATTGACAAAAATAATGTTCGAATCTATCCAGTTATTGAAAACCAGACATTTATTATTTATTTTTATGAACATGTTTTCCCATATCACTTGCCTTCTTGTCCACTCAAAAGATTTTATATCTGGCTTTTCCTTAGTTTTAATTCTCAGCCAAAGTTCTATTAAGTTTTTGTAAAAGTCTGAAACTTTAGTTAAGTTAATGTTTTTGACACTATCCAAATTACTGTGAAAAATAAGAAAATATTTGCCAAAATCTTTTAAAAAATAGTTTTGTATTACTTTCCAGTTTGCCTCCAATTTATCTGTTAAACATTTGATCCACTTACATTTTATGGAAGTGATATATGAATCAGTATCTATCATATTTATGCCACCATTTATTGTATCACCAATTAATGTAGTTCGTTTAATTTGCTCTCCCTTTTTATTCCAAAGGAACTTGAATATCATTGTGTTTATATTTTTTATGATTTTTTTGGGTACGATTAGAGAATGGAACAAGTACGTACATTTTGGAATCAATAGAGTTTTAATGATTTGTACTTTTCCGTAAATTGTCATTTTACGTTTCATCCATTTGTCTATTAGTTTTTGACATTCTGTTAATTTTGAACTCCAATTTAGTGATGAACATTCTTCTGTATTTGTTCCAAAGTATACTCCTAGCGCTTTGATTGGTTTATTTGGCCATGTTATATTCCCTGTTGTGTCTGTTTTTAATTGATTACTCCCTATCCACATAGCTTCTGTTTTGGTCTTATTAAGCTCAAGTCCTGAATGTTTGCCAAATTGCTCAACGAGTTTTAATGCAATATTAATATCATGGTTTGATTTCAAGAATAAAGTTGTGTCGTCCGCTAGTTGTGATATTTTTATATTTTTCCTACTATTTTTGATTTTAATACCTACAATTTCATCTGATTTACGTATTCGTATGGCTAGAACTTCGACTGCTATTATAAATAACAGTGCTGATAATGGGAATCCTTGTTTAATGCCTCGATTTAGATTGAATATTTGAGACCTGTGTCCATTATTGAAGGTACATGATTTAATATCGAAATAAATAGTTTTAACCCATTGAATAAAATTTGATTTAAAACCAAATTGCTTCACAACCTGTATAAAAAAATTCCATTCTAAAGTATCGAATGCTTTCCGGAAATCTAAAAATAGAATTGCTCCTTCAGTTTGAAGTTTCTCGGAATAGTCGATGACATCTTGTATAAGTGGTATGTTATATCCAATAAATCTATTTTTAATATATCCTTGTTGGTCCAAACTTACAATCTTATGAATAATTTTCTGTAATCTGATCGCTAAGGCACGAGTAGCTATTTTTAAGTCTACGCAAAGTAACGATATTGGTCTATAATTCTCTAAAGATAAATGATCACCCTTTTTATACACCAAAGACAAGCAACTAATTTTTTGTGAGTGAGATAATTCTTTTTTAAGAAAACTATCATTAAAGGAATCTGTGAGAATATTTCCAACACTGTACCAAAACTCTTTGTAAAATTCGGCCGGGAGGCCGTCCATACCTGGGCTTTTATTAGTTTTCATTGCAAAAACGGCTTTCTTAATTTCTTCTATAGTAAATAGACCTTCACACATATCTGCATCTGTTTCAGTGAGTTTTTGTTCGTATTGTGTATTTTCTAGATATGATTCTAATCGTTCTGTGTCATTTTTATTCGATGTATATAATTTTCTGTAAAAATTAACTGTTTCATTCAAAATCGATGTTTCATCTGTAATTATTTCATCATTAATTTTCAGTGAGTGTATTGATTTTCTTGTTTGCCTAGATTTTTCAAGGTTTAGGAAGTATTTTGTGTTTTTTTCTCCGTGTTCAATAAAATTTATTCGGGATCTTATTTGTGCACCTTTAGCTTTAACTTCATATATTTCTTGTATTTCAAATTCTATATTTTGAATTTTTAGTCTAGTGGAATGAGATTCAGTGTCATTACTCTCTAGTAATGTTCTAAGTGTTTTTTCTAAGTCAGTTATTTTATTTCTCCTTTCATTTGCTTTTGTTTTTGAATATTGAATTGATGCATTTTTAATTTCAATTTTACAAAATTCCCAAAAATCAGTTTTAGACACCTTATCTTTATATGTGTTTTCACATTTCGTTATTGTGTTTTCTATTAATGTTTTAAACATATTGTCACTAAGGTACATTGTATTCAGTTTCCAATACCCTGGTCCGCGTTTGGCTGGTTTTGATACTTTTAATGATATAGCTTGATGGTCTGTAAATTTGATGCATGCTGGTCTTATATCGGCACTTAAAATGAAACGCATCGCATTTTCCTCAATCAACCAATAATCAATTCTGCTTTTTTCGGAACCGTTTCGTTTTCTCCAAGTATATTGTGTTTTACTATCATTAAAAAGTTTCCATATGTCTTTTAGTTTGTTTGATTTAATAAAATTTGCAAGTCCTTTGCCAGGTGTTGATTTAGAGTTATTGTTAATGTTATATATATCAGAGCGTTGCAATATATCGTTCATATCACCGCCAGTTATCATATATCCTTGTGCATTTTCACTCAGTAGTTTATCTATATTATTAAAAAAATTGTTTCTCAGTGTTTTATCATTATTTGCATAAATGTTGAGAATAGTATACGTATTATTGTCGATAGAAATATTGATAAGTATGTAGCGCCCATTTGCGTCTACTAACGAATCTATTAGTTCAAAGTTCACAGATTTATTAATAAAAATAGAACACCCCCTGCTGGAGGTAGTACCGAACGAGTGAAACATTTTCCAGTCATTAAATTCTAATGATATTAGATTGGTTATATCATCTGTAAAATGTGTTTCTTGTAGTAATAATATATGAACTTTTTGTGTGACATCTGATTTCAATAATATGACAAAATATTCGATAACTCCTGTGTGGAATACAAGGATTAGTCCCTTACCGAAATATTGAAACGCAAAGAAGCAAAACTATCGTATTTAACTGATGCAGACCATCTCCGTACATACTGATTTAGGTAGCTTTCCATAAAGCATGCACACACATGTAGAGATGTAAAGCATATAACAATGGAATAATCAAACATAAATGCACATATTGTTGTTCTATATACAAAACTAACCGTATGATCATTCAGATATATACAAGCAAAAGTGGTAATTGTATGCACTGGTAACGAGGTATATATCCTCCGTCTACATACATATTGAGCTGTCTTTATTAAAACAACAGATATACCGTTTAGATAGCCAGAATCAACAAAAAGTTGTATCAAATATACCCAATGCATAATAGCGGAATGACTTATTTCATCCATTGCTATAAAAGCATAGTTCATTTTCGAATATATGAATTGTACTAACAAAATGTATATATACATTATAATCCAATGCATAATAGCGGAATGAAGTATTTCATTCACTGCTATAAAAGCATAATTCATTTTCCACGATATAAAATGTAACAAAAGCATAAACATTATAAACTGCATACTAACGGAATTAATTATTTCATGAACTGTTATAAAATCATAATTCGCTTTAGAAAAAATAAAGTGTAACAAGAGCAGATACCCGTATATAAATAGTATACACATATTGTATACCCAATGCATAGTAGCTGAATGACGTACTTCATGCAATGCTATGAAAGCATAATTCATTGCTACTAACGGAATTAATTATTTCATTCACTGTTATAAAATCATAATTCGCTTTAGAAAAAATAAAGTGTAACAAGAGCAGATACCCGTATATAAATAGTATACACATATTGTATACCCAATGCATAGTAGCTGAATGACGTACTTCATGCAATGCTATGAAAGCATAATTCATTTTCGGAGATAGAAAATCTTTATATATAAATAATATAGACATTCTATATACAATGCACACGTATACGTGCATATTATATACACCTTATTCCTGCAATTCCTGTTGAGATATTTCAGAAATATTTTACAAGCTATTATTATGCATGCGTTTTCTATGACCGTATTATAAGTATTGTTATTATTAGTTATACCGTTATTTGGTCTCAATGAGTTGATGTGTCGGACGTAGATATCGTACCAAGTAGTAAAACCATTGACCATTAAATGTAGGTCATGCATAAACCGTGCAGAGTAACACGTGTAGTCTGCTCTGTTAAGAATATGTAACAGATCCACATTTTTATCTATTATATAAATAGATAGATATTTCGTATACACATAATATCTTAACAAATCTTTAAACATTATTTTACAAGGTATAGTATTTTTGTAAGTTATATACATTTGTTTTCTATATATTGTATCATACGTAATTTTACTATATGTCTTCTTGTTATCACCAATTTGCATCATGATATTTTTAGACATTTAATTATATTGTTCATTCAAGTTCGCAAAATTATAATCATAGTCCGTATTCATTCCGTATTTAGTCATCGATAACTGTTCATCACAAAACACTCTCATGTCAGTTAAATTGTAGCTCGCTGCCATGTTTTCTCGGTTTCTTGGATTCATCATGAAGAATTTCAGTGGGCGTCGGTGGTGATCTTACAATTGACCCACTTTTCTGTTTAGTTGGTGTATCACTTAATTTCCCGTGTTCCACGTACTTGTCCAAGTTTTGTTGTCCTGTTATTTGTGTCTGTTTCTGCTTATTTTTGCGTTTAGCAGACTTCGTTCTTTGTGGTGTTTCGGGGGCTATGCGGGGTGCTATTTATTTTACTTTCGCTTTAATCCCTTCCTGTAGATTGCTATTTATTTTACTTTCGCTTTAATTCCTTCCAGTAGATTGCTATTCATTTTACTTTCGCTTTAATCCCTTCCTGTAGATTGCTATTCATTTTACTTTCGCTTTAATCCCTTCCAGTAGATTGCTATTTATTTTACTTTCGCTTTTATCCCTTCCTGTAGATTGCTATTCATTTTTCTTTCGCTTTAATTCCTTCCAGTAGATTGCTATTCATTTAACTTTCGCTTTAATTCCTTCCAGTAGATTGCTATTCATTTTACGTTCTCTCTAATTCTTCCAGTAGATTGCTATTTATTTTACTTTCGCTTTAATTCCTTCCAGTATATTGCTATTCATTTTACTTTCGCTTTTATCCCTTCCAGTAGATTGCTATTCATTTTACTTTCGCTTTAATCCCTTCCAGTAGATTGCTATTCATTTTACTTTCTCTTTAATTCCTTCCAGTAGATTGCTATTTATTTTACTTTCGCTTTAATCCCTTCCAGTAGATTGCTATTCATTTTACTTTCGCTTTAATTCCTTCCAGGAGATTGCTATTCATTTTACTTTGGCTTTAATTCATTCCAGTAGATTGCTATTCATTTTACTTTCGCTTAAATTCCTTCCAGTAGATTGCTATTCATTTTACTTTCGCTATAATTCCTTCCAGTAGATTGCTATTCATTTTACTTTCGCTTTAATTCCTTCCAGTAGATTGCTATTCATTTTACTTTCGCTTTAATTCCTTCCAGTAGATTGCTATTTATTTTACTTTCGCTTTAATTCCTTCCAGTAGATTGCTATTCATTTTACTTTCGCTTTAATTCCTTCCAGTAGATTGCTATTCATTTGACTTTCGCTTTAATTCCTTCCAGTAGATTGCTATTCATTTTACTTTCGCTATAATTCCTTCCAGTAGATTGCTATTCATTTTACTTTCGCTTTAATTCCTTCCAGTAGATTGCTATTCATTTTACTTTCGCTTTAATTCCTTCCAGTAGATTGCTATTTATTTTACTTTCGCTTTAATTCCTTCCAGTAGATTGCTATTCATTTTACTTTCGCTTTAATTCCTTCCAGTAGATTGCTATTCATTTTACGTTCTCTCTAATTCTTCCAGTAGATTGCTATTTATTTTACTTTCGCTTTAATTCCTTCCAGTATATTGCTATTCATTTTACTTTCGCTTTTATCCCTTCCAGTAGATTGCTATTCATTTTACTTTCGCTTTAATCCCTTCCAGTAGATTGCTATTCATTTTACTTTCTCTTCCTTCCAGTAGATTGCTACAACCAACCCCAACAAACCAACCTTGCTATTCATTTTACTTTCGCTTTAATTCCTTCCAGTAGATTGCTATTCATTTTACTTTCGCTTTAATTCCTTCCAGTAGATTGCTATTCATTTTACTTTCGCTTAAATTCCTTCCAGTAGATTGCTATTCATTTTACTTTCGCTTTAATTCCTTCCAGTAGATTGCTATTCATTTTACTTTCGCTTTAATTCCTTCCAGTAGATTGCTATTCATTTTACTTTCGCTTTAATTCCTTCCAGTAGATTGCTATTCATTTTTTTACTTTCGCTTTAATTCCTTCCAGTAGATTGCTATTCATTTTACTTTCGCTTTAATTCCTTCCAGTAGATTGCTATTCATTTACTTTCGCTTTAATTCCTTCCAGTAGATTGCTATTCATTTTACTTTCGCTTTAATCCTTCCAGTAGATTGCTATTCATTTTACTTTCGCTTTAATTCCTTCCAGTAGATTGCTATTCATTTTACTTTCGCTTTAATTCCTTCCAGTAGATTGCTATTCATTTTACTTTCGCTTTAATTCCTTCCAGTAGATTGCTATTCATTTTACTTTCGCTTTAATTCCTTCCAGTAGATTGCTATTCATTGTACTTTCCTTTAATTCCTTCCTGTAGATTGCTATTCATTTACTTTCCTTTAATCCCTCCAGTAGATTGCTATTCATTTACTTTCGCTTTAATTCCTTCCTGTAGATTGCTATTCATTTTACTTTCGCTTTAATCCTTCCAGTAGATTGCTATTCATTTTACTCTCGCTTTATTCCCTTCAGTAGATTGCTATTCATTTTACTTTCCCTTTAATTCCTTCCAGTAGATTGCTATTCATTTTACTTTCTCTCTAATCTTCCTTCCAGTAGATTGCTATTTATTTACTCTCGCTTTTATTCCCTTCCAGTAGATTGCTATTCATTTTACTTTCGCTTTAATCCCTTTCATAGATTGCTATTCATTTTACTTTCGCTTTATAGATTGCTATTCATTTACTTTCGCTTTAATTCCTTCCAGTAGATTGCTATTCATTTTACTTTCGCTTTAATTCCTTCCAGCTAGATTGCTATTCATTTTACTTTCGCTTTAATTCCTTCCAGTAGATTGCTATTCATTTTACTTTCGCTTTAATTCCTTCCAGTAGATTGCTATTCATTTTACTTTCGCTTTAATTCCTTCCAGTAGATTGCTATTCATTTGACTTTCGCTTTAATTCCTTCCAGTAGATTGCTATTCATTTTACTTTCGCTATAATTCCTTCCAGTAGATTGCTATTCATTTTACTTTCGCTTTAACTTCCAGTAGATTGCTATTCATTTTACTTTCGCTTTAATTCCTTTAGATTGCTATTTATTTTACTTTCGCTTTAATTCCTTCCAGTAGATTGCTATTCATTTTACTTTCGCTTTAATTCCTTCCAGTAGATTGCTATTCATTTTACTTTCGCTTTAATTCCCCTTCCAGTAGATTGCTATTCATTTTACTTTCGCTATAATTCCTTCCAGTAGATTGCTATTCATTTTACTTTCGCTTTAATTCCTTCCAGTAGATTGCTATTCATTTTACTCTCGCTTTAATCCCTTCCAGTAGATTGCTATTCATTTTACTTTCGCTTTAATTCCTTCCAGTAGATTGCTATTCATTTTACTTTCGCTTTAATTCCTTCCAGTAGATTGCTATTCATTTTACTCTCGCTTTATTCCCTTCCAGTAGATTGCTATTCAGTTTACTTTCGCTTTAATCCCTTCCAGTAGATTGCTATTCAGTTTACTTTCGCTTTAATTCCTTCCTGTAGATTGCTATTCATTTTACTCTCGCTTTATTCCCTTCCAGTATATTGCTATTCAGTTTACTTTCGCTTTAATTCCTTCCAGTAGATTGCTATTCATTTTACGTTCTCTCTAATTCTTCCAGTAGATTGCTATTTATTTTACTCTCGCTTTATTCCCTTCCAGTATATTGCTATTCATTTTACTTTCGCTTTTATCCCTTCCAGTAGATTGCTATTCATTTTACTTTCGTTTAATCCCTTACAGTAGATTGCTATTCATTTTACTCTCGCTTTATTCCCTTCCAGTATATTGCTATTCATTTTACTTTCGCTTTTATCCCTTCCAGTAGATTGCTATTCATTTTACTTTCGCTTTAATCCCTTCCAGTAGATTGCTATTCATTTTACTTTCTCTTCAATTCCTTCCAGTAGATTGCTATTTATTTTACTTTCGCTTTAATTCCTTTCAGTAGATTGCTATTCATTTTACTTTCGCTTTAATTCATTCCAGTAGATTGCTATTCATTTTACTTTCGCTTAAATTCCTTCCAGTAGATTGCTATTCATTTTACTTTCGCTTTAATTCCTTCCAGTAGATTGCTATTCATTTTACTTTCGCTTTAATTCCTTCCAGTAGATTGCTATTCATTTTACTTTCGCTTTAATTCCTTCCAGTAGATTGCTATTTATTTTACGTTCGCTTTAATTCCTTCCAGTAGATTGCTATTCATTTGACTTTCGCTTTAATTCATTCCAGTAGATTGCTATTCATTTGACTTTCGCTTTAATTCCTTCCAGTAGATTGCTATTCATTTTACTTTCGCTATAATTCCTTCCAGTAGATTGCTATTCATTTTACTTTCGCTTTAATTCCTTCCAGTAGATTGCTATTCATTTTACTCTCGCTTTAATCCCTTCCAGTAGATTGCTATTCATTTTACTTTCGCTATAATTCCTTCCAGTAGATTGATATTCATTTTATTTTCGCTTTAATTCCTTCCAGTAGATTGCTATTCATTTTACTTTCGCTTTAATTCCTTCCAGTGGATTGCTATTCATTTTACTCTCGCTTTAATCCCTTCCAGTAGATTGCTATTCATTTTACTTTCGCTATAATTCCTTCCAGTAGATTGATATTCATTTTACTTTCGCTTTAATTCCTTCCAGTAGATTGCTATTCATTTTACTTTCGCTTTAATTCCTTCCAGTAGATTGCTATTCATTTTACTCTCGCTTTAATCCCTTCCAGTAGATTGCTATTCATTTTACTTTCGCTTTAATTCCTTCCAGTAGATTGCTATTCATTTTACTTTCGCTTTAATCCCTTCGTGTAGGTTGCTATTCATTTTACTTTCGCTTTAATTCCTTCCAGTATATTGCTATTCATTTTACTTTCGCTTTAATTCCTTCCAATAGATTGCTATTTATTTTACTTTCGCTTTAATCCCTTCCTGTAGATTGCTATTCATTTTACTTTCGCTTTAATTCCTTCCAGTAGATTGCTATTCATTTTACTTCCGCTTTAATTCCTTCCAGTAGATTGCTATTCATTTTACTTTCGCTATAATTCCTTCCAGTAGATTGCTATTCATTTTACTTTCACTTTAATTCCTTCCAGTAGATTGCTATTCATTTTACTTTCGCTTTAATCCCTTCCTGTAGATTGCTATTCATTTTACTTTCGCTTTTATCCCTTCCTGTAGATTGCTATTTATTTTTCTTTCGCTTTAATCCCTTCCAGTAGATTGCTATTTATTTTACTTTCGCTTTTATCCCTTCCTGTAGATTGCTATTCATTTTTCTTTCGCTTTAATTCCTTCCAGTAGATTGCTATTAATTTAACTTTCGCATTAATTCCTTCCAGTATATTGCTATTCATTTTACTTTCGCTCTAATCCCTTCCAGTAGATTGCTATTCATTTTACTTTCGCTTTAATTCCTTCCAGTAGATTGCTATTCATTTTACTTTCGCTTTAATCCCTTCCTGTAGATTGCTATTCATTTTACTTTCGCTTTAATTCCTTCCAGTAGATTGCTATTCATTTTACTTTCGCTTTAATCCCTTCCAGTAGATTGCTATTCATTTTACTTTCGCTTTAATTCCTTCCAGTAGATTGCTATTCATGTTACTGTCGCTTTAATTCCTTCCAGTAGGTTGCTATTTATTTTACTTTCGCTATAATTCCTTCCAGTAGATTGCTATTCATTTTACTTTCGCTTTAATTCCTTCCAGTAGATTGCTATTCATTTTACTTTCGCTTTAATTCCTTCCAGTAGATTGCTATTCATTTTACTTTCGCTTAAATTCCTTCCAGTAGATTGCTATTCATTTTACTTTCGCTATAATTCCTTCCAGTAGAATGCTATTCATTTTACTTTCGCTTTAATTCCTTCCAGTAGATTGCTATTCATTTTACTTTCGCTTTAATTCCTTCCAGTAGATTGCTATTTATTTTACAATCGCTTTAATTACTTCCAGTAGATTGCTATTCATTTTACTTTCGCTTTAATTCCTTCCAGTAGATTGCTATTCATTTGACTTTCGCTTTAATTCATTGCAGCAGATTGCTATTCATTTGACTTTCGCTTTAATTCCTTCCAGTAGATTGCTATTCATTTTACTTTCGCTATAATTCCTTCCAGTAGATTGCTATTCATTTTACTTTCGCTTTAATTCCTTCCAGTAGATTGCTATTCATTTTACTCTCGCTTTAATCCCTTCCAGTATATTGCTATTCAGTTTACTTTCGCTCTAATCCCTTCCAGTAGATTGCTATTCATTTTACTTTCGCTTTTATTCCTTCCTGTTGATTGCTATTCATTTTACTTTCGCTTTAATTCCTTCCAGTAGATTGCTATTCATTTTACTTTCGCTTTAATTCCTTCCAGTAGATTGCTATTCATGTTACTGTCGCTTTAATTCCTTCCAGTAGATTGCTATTCATTTTACTTTCGCTATAATTCCTTCCAGTAGATTGCTATTCATTTTACTTTCGCTTTAATTCCTTCGAGTAGATTGCTATTCATTTTACTTTCGCTTTAATTCCTTCCAGTAGATTGCTATTCATTTTACTTTCGCTTTAATCCCTTCCTGTAGATTGCTATTCATTTTACTTTCGCTTTTATCCCTTCCTGTAGATTGCTATTCAATTTACTTTCGCTTTTATCCCTTCCTGTAGATTGATATTCATTTTACTTTCACTTTAATCCCTTCCAGTAGATTGCTATTTATTTTACTTTCACTTTAATTCCTTCCTGTAGATTGCTATTTATTTTACTTTCGCTTTAATTCCTTCCTGTAGATTGCTATTGATTTTACTTTCGCTTTAATTCCTTCCTGTAGATTACTATTTATTTTACTTTCGCTTTAATCCCTTCCCGTAGATTGCTATTCATTTTTATGTACCTTGTTTATTTCAGTGTATACAAAAACTGATATAAAATAACGCTTAAACTAAGCCCATTGATGGAGATCTGAAGTATAAATTTAAAGCGACACTACATCAGCGAAAACGCAAATTTATACAGAATGTACTTTCCTATTATGTGATATAATTTCCCCACACATATTTGTCTCAAAAACTGAGTATTTCAACTAATAAACATGCGTCGTATACGCGGTTTGCTGACATAACAAAATAATGTAAACAGGGTCAACACACATGTGTAATACAACCTTTGTATCCAGAATAACGAGATTTATGGTACATATTTACCGTTGTATCGCACATATGTGCCTAAGCATATTTATATTTACTAATCTTAGTTAAATTTATTATCTCTAAGCGAGAGTATCACGCGCTTAGTATTGACTACAAGGACAACACATGTCAATTCACGAGCGTGACTGGTATATGGATAGCGTGGATAGCCGGCAAATGCAATCCTTCATTCACTTTTGAAAGTATGTAAACCACAAACACACTGTTTATTGATTAAATATTTTGTGTTCGAATGTATTCGGAAGAATTTGTAGTAGTATGCATTTATACGTGAACAGTGCACATTTGGCTTTTTACTATGTAATGTCGCTTTAATATGCCCTGGAAGGGCCGGGTGATACACTCAACTGTTACAGTCGCTTATGGAATACACTGAGCATTATCTCAGTTCTAACTTACAGTTATAAATGTCTGCTGGGTTATCCCTGTGATTAGATAGATTTATGAAGAGCATTGTTGGCTATCCCAGTACATACGTATATCAGGGAAACACTCTAAAGATGAATATCACAATGCTTAAATAGGATTGGGGTGGGTTCCATTAATTCGCACGCACGCACGCACGCACGCACGCACGCACGCACGCACGCACGCACGCACGCGCGCACACAACCAAATGGGTTCCATTAATTCGCACGCACGCACACCCACCCACCCACCCACCCAATACCCACCCACCCACCCACCCAAATCCCCACCCAAACACCCAAATCCCAAACCCAAATCCCC
>CM026393.1:7497973-7547493 GCA_014843695.1 Archivesica marissinica
ATATCAACATTGCTAACATTAACAATCTCATCAATTAAATCACCACAATCTAGTATATCAACATTGCTAACATTAACAATTAAATCACCACAATCTAGTATATCAACATTGCTAACATTAACAATCTCATCAATTAAATCACCACAATCTAGTATATCAACATTGCTAACATTAACAATTAAATCACCACAATCTAGTATATCAACATTGCTAACATTAACAATCTCATCAATTAAATCACCACAATCTAGTATATCAACATTGCTAACATTAACAATTAAATCACCACAATCTAGTATATCAACATTGCTAACATTAACAATTAAATCACCACAATCTAGTATATCAACATTGCTAACATTAACAATTAAATCACCACAATCTAGTATATCAACATTGCTAACATTAACAATTAAATCACCACAATCTAGTATATCAACATTGCTAACATTAACAATTAAATCACCACAATCTAGTATATCAACATTGCTAACATTAACAATTAAATCACCACAATCTAGTATATCAACATTGCTAACATTAACAATTAAATCACCACAATCTAGTATATCAACATTGCTAACATTAACAATTAAATCACCACAATCTAGTATATCAACATTGCTAACATTAACAATTAAATCACCACAATCTAGTATATCAACATTGCTAACATTAACAATTAAATCACCACAATCTAGTATATCAACATTGCTAACATTAACAATTAAATCACCACAATCTAGTATATCAACATTGCTAACATTAACAATTAAATCACCACAATCTAGTATATCAACATTGCTAACATTAACAATTAAATCACCACAATTAGTATATCAACATTGCTAACATTAACAATAATCACCACAATCAGTATATCAACATTGCTAACATTAACAATTAAACACCACATCAGTATATCAACATGCTAACATTAACAATTAAATCACCACAATCTAGTATATCAACATTGCTAACATTAACAATTTCATCAATTAAATCACCACAGTATATCAACATTGCTAACATTAACAATCATCAATTAAATCACCACAGTATATCAACATTGCTAACATTAACAATTTCATCAATTAAATCACCACAGTATATCAACATTGCTAACATTAACAATTTCATCAATTAAATCACCACAGTATATCAACATTGCTAACATTAACAATTTCATCAATTAAATCACCACAGTATATCAACATTGCTAACATTAACAATTTCATCAATTAAATCACCACAGTATATCAACATTGCTAACATTAACAATTTCATCAATTAAATCACCACGGTATATCAACATTGCTAACATTAACAATTTCATCAATTAAATCACCACAGTATATCAACATTGCTAACATTAACAATTTCATCAATTAAATCACCACGGTATATCAACATTGCTAACATTAACAATTTCATCAATTAAATCACCACAGTATATCAACATTGCTAACATTAACAATTTCATCAATTAAATCACCACGGTATATCAACATTGCTAACATTAACAATTTCATCAATTAAATCACCACAGTATATCAACATTGCTAACATTAACAATTTCATCAATTAAATCAACATTAAAATCATCAAGTGTAATGAAACAAATACGTTTTCATAAAATTTTAATATCACCATCAAAACAGACCTTTAAAATGATCATAAAAATCAGCCATGAGTTATTATTATTGTTATGTTCAATCTTTTTTAATTTCATCATTTTACTCCAAAATTGTTAATTTCGTACATTTACCCATATAATTTAATATAATACTCTGGCCTTTTGACAGTAGTTCAATATTATTAATAATGGACTGCAAGTACAAAGGTATGACGTCACGATAGCGTTTTAAACCAGAATCTAAACTTATATCTACACTAATTATATTAATAACAATTTCCTGTGTACAAAGGTGTATGGATCTGGATCAGCCATAACTGTTTACAAAGGTGAATGGATCAGCCAGAACTGCATACAATGGTGTATGGATCAGCCAGTACTGCATACAATGGTGTATGGATCAGCTAGAACTGTGTACAAAGGTGAATGGATCAGCCATAACTGTGTATAAAGGTGTATGGATCAGCTAGAACTGTGTACAAAGGTGTATGGATCAGCCATAGCTGTGTACAAAGGTGTATGGATCAGCTAGAACTGTGTACAAAGGTGAATGGATCAGCCATAACTGTGTATAAAGGTGAATGGATCAGCCAGAACTGTGTACAAAGGTGTATGGATCAGCCAGAACGGTGTACAAAGGTGTATGGATCAGCCAGAACTGTGTACAAAGGTGTATGGATCAGCCATAGCTGTGTACAAAGGTGTATGGATAAGCCAGAACTGTGTACAAAGGTGTATGGATCAGCCAGAACTGTGTACAAAGGTGTATGGATCAGCCATAACTGTGTACAAAGGTGTATGGATCAGCCATAACTGTGTACAAAGGTGTATGGATCAGCCAGAACTGTGTACAAAGGTGTATGGATCAGCCATAACTGTGTACAACGGTGTATGGATCAGCCATAACTGTGTACAAAGGTGTATGGATCAGCCATAACTGTGTACAACGGTGTATGGATCAGCCATAACTGTGTACAACGGTGTATGGATCAGCCAGAACTGTGTACAAAGGTGTATGGATCAGCCAGAACTGTGTACAAAGGTGTATGGATCTATGGACATTGACGTAACATTCTTACATAGAGCTCATGGCATACCTGGACATTGACGTGACATTCTTATATAGAGCTCATGGCATACCTGGATATTGACGTGACATTCTTATATAGAGCTCATGGCATACCTGGACATTGACGTGACATTCTTATATAGAGCTCATGGCATACCTGGACATTGACGTGAAATTCTTATATAGAGCTCATGGCATACCTGGACATTGACGTGACATTCTTACATAGAGCTCATGGCATACCTGGACATTGACGTGACATTCTTACATAGAGCTCATGGCATACCTTTGATGTTAACTTTGTGGCGATTCTTATGTAGAGCTCATGGCATACCTGGACATTGACGTGACATTCTTACATAGAGCTCATGGCATACCTGGACATTGACGTGACATTCTTACATAGAGCTCATGGCATACCTGGACATTGACGTGACATTATTATATAGAGCTCATGGCATACCTGGACATTGACGTGACATTCTTACATAGAGCTCATGGCATACCTTGATGTTAACTTTGTGGCGATTCTTATGTAGAACTAAGTGCAAACAAAAGTTGTCACAAGTGATCATATCATTCTGCAGGCAGCCTCTAATCTGAAGAGTGCACCCGATTATAAAAGATAGCTAGGTGGGTTGCGCTAGAGATGGATCTATAGTCCAGTGGTAACACGTTGGACTGGTAATCCAGGGATCAGTTTCGATCCCCCATCTGACCCTAATAAAATTAACAGTCTTTCAGATGGGACATTAAACCGAGGTCTCGTGTTGGTGCTTTACACCATGCACGTAAAAGAAACAGAGGAGACTGGAATGGGTCTCTGTCTGTATCATTGCACTATCCTCCAAAATCTAAAATGACTAATCTCTTCAGGAGGCGTCGCTCATATTGGCAACCGGTAGCGACGATAAATAAACATAAAACACACTGTTTGACGAGCAGAACTTACTCTAACTACACTATTGTTTAGATACATCACTTCAATCATCTTGGTTCGGATATGTGTTTTCTATATCTTCCTCGATTGCAAGCCATGTTGCCTCTGTTTGAGCTGGTCGACGGTCATATTGTGTATCGGTGCTGAGAGAAAGTTGTACAGTCTGTAGATTGCTGTATCGACGGTCATATTGTGTATCGGTGCTGAGAGAAAGTTGTACAGTCTGTAGATTGCTGTATCGACGGTCATATTGTCTATCGGTGCTGAGAGAAAGTTGTACAGTCTGTAGATTGCTGTATCGACGGTCATATTGTGTATCGGTGCTGAGAGAAAGTTGTACAGTCTGTAGATTGCTGTATCGACGGTCATATTGTCTATCGGTGCTGAGAGAAAGTTGTACAGTCTGTAGATTGCTGTATCGACGGTCATATTGTGTATCGGTGCTGAGAGAAAGTTGTACAGTCTGTAGATTGCTGTATCGACGGTCATATTGTCTATCGGTGCTGAGAGAAAGTTGTACAGTCTGTAGATTGCTGTATCGACGGTCATATTGTGTATCGGTGCTGAGAGAAAGTTGTACAGTCTGTAGATTGCTGTATCGACGGTCATATTGTCTATCGGTGCTGAGAGAAAGTTGTACAGTCTGTAGATTGCTGTATCGACGGTCATATTGTCTATCGGTGCTGAGAGAAAGTTGTACAGTCTGTAGATTGTTTGAGCTGGTCGACGGTCATATTGTCTATCGGTGAGAAGTTGCCTCTGTTTGAGCTGGTCGACGGTCATATTGTCTATCGGTGCTGAGAGTTGTATAGTCTGTAGATTGCTGTATCGCTCTCATGTACATAGTCGCTGCATAAACGTCCAAAAAACTTCCATTCCTATAAAATGCAATTTAGGCTGTATGGATATGTTTTACTCAATAAAATAGATTGGCTGTCCGATTAACGCAGTGGTTAGCATGCTCGCTTCTCACCAATGCAACCCGGGTTTGATCCTCAGACCGGGAAGTATGTGAGGTGGTAGGCTACTGTGGTCGCCAGATCGGAAAGGTGGGTTTTCTCCGGGTACTCCGGTTTCCTCCCACACGAATGACCACATTTACTCTTTCATCAGCGCCAACGAGAGTGATTAATATAAGTTGTGGAAACTTGCTTCGTAATCGTTGTAAAATTGTACATTAAGTAAAGTTTAAACCAACAAAGTCATTCATTATTATACTTGTGTACATAAATGTTGCATGGTTATAGTGAATTCATGCACTATGATATGTGTGTAAATAAATGTTGCATGGTTATAGTGAATTCATGCAATATGATATGTGTGTACATAAATGTTGAATGATTATAGTGAATTCATGCACTATGATATGTGTGTACGTAAATGTTGAATGATTATAGTGAATTCATGCACAAACATTTTAATACGATCCTGTATGGGGAAATGTTTAACCCAGTGGTACGGTGCATGGGGAAATGTTTAAACCAGTGGTACGATGCATGGGGAAATGTTTATACCAGTGGTACGATGCATGGGGAAATGTTTATACCAGTGGTATGAGGCATGGGGAAATGTTTAAACCAGTGGTACGATGCATGGGGAAATGTTTAAACCAGCGGTACGAGGCATGGGGAAATGTTTATACCAGTGGTACGATGCATGGGGTAATGTTTATACCAGCGGTACGAGGCATGGGGAAATGTTTATACCAGTGGTACGATGCATGGGGAAATGTTTTTATACCAGTGGTACGAGGCATGGGGAAATGTTTATACCAGTGGTACGAGGCATGGGGAAATGTTTATACCAGCGGTACGATGCATGGGGAAATGTTTAACCCAGTGGTACGATGCATGGGGAAATGTTTTAGCGAGAGTTTTACACAGGAAATCTAAATCAGTTAGTTGGTGTATGTTCCGAGTGTATAGGGGGTGAGGGAGGCTATATCTTTTTTTAACAGTTTTCTTCCACTTACAACAATCTCAAGCAAATAGAAAATTAATAGCCAATCAACAGTTCCAGTTTTCAAATGATTTAATATTAACAGTTGAGTTCTATGTACAAACACAGGAATCCGCCAAGTAGCAGATTAGTTTCATAATGAATTATTCACAAGTTAACAAATTTATACACACTAGTATGACTGACATGCCCCAACACGAGGCATAACCTCACTGCATCACGAGGAATAGCTTGACTGCAACATGAGGCATAGCCTGCTTGCAACATGAGGCATATCCTGCTTGCAACATGAGGCATAGCCTGCTTGCAACATGAGGCACTGATGTTGTACAATGCTGCATACAATTTGAATAACAACAATCTGTCACAAATTATTACAATACACTTTATTCAGTTTACACTTTATTAACCTCTCAGCCCCACCCCAATCATCTCAGCCCCACCCCCATTCATCTCAGCTCCACCCCCTATCATCTCAGCCCCACCCCTATCATCTCAGCCCCACCCACAATCATCTCAGCCCCACCCTCAAGTATCTCAGCCCCACCCCTATCATCTCAGCCCCACCCCTATCATCTCAGCCCCCCATAATCATCTCAGCCCCACCCTCAAGTATCTCAGCCCCACCCCCAATCATCCCAGCCCCACCCCCAATCATCTCAGCCCCACCCCAATCATCTCAGCCCCACCTCCAATCATATCAGCCCCACCCCCTATCATCTCAGCCCCATCCCCATCATCTCAGCCCCACCCCCAATCATCTCAGCCCACCCCAATCATCTCAGCCCCACTCATCTCAGCTCCACCCCCTATCATCTCAGCCCCACCCCTATCATCTCAGCCCCCCCACAATCATCTCAGCCCCACCCTCAAGCATCTCAGCCCCACCCCCAATCATCCCAGCCCCACCCAATCATCTCAGCCCCACCCCAATCATCTCAGCCCCACCTCCAATCATATCAGCCCCACCCCCAATCATCTCAGCCCCACCCACAATCATCTCAGCCCACCCCCAATCATCCCAGCCCCAACCCCAATCATCTCAGCCCCACCCCCAATCATCTCAGCCCCACCCCCAATCATCTCAGCCCCAACATAGATGATTACTTACATAATATATGTAGATCAACAAAACGAGCAACTAACGATGTACCCATAGTACATAATACATGTAGATCAATAGCCTGGGAACAGATGTCGATCTATTTTGCCTGGTCAGTCAAATACATATGTTTTTACACCGAGACCATTAGGGCCGTATTGAGTTTCTGATAATATCAACTGTCATTTTGCCAGAAGTTAAAATCGACAGACTGGAACACAGGCTAGTAGATCATCAAAACGAGCAACATCTAACGATGTACCCATAGTACATAATATATGTAGATCTATCAACAAAACGAGCAACATCTAACGATGTACCCATAGTACATAATATAATTATGTAGATCAACAAAACGAGCAACAACTAACGATGTACCCATAGTACATAATATATGTAGATCTATCAACAAAACGAGCAACATCAGATCAATGGTGCATATAATTTTAATTACGGCCAAATTTCAATGATAAAATACAATTTCATAAGAATAAGTGATGTTTAACTTGGGATTTCTGGCACATGTACGGGTAAGACACTGTTTTTGAAATCTCCATATGCCTACATTCTAACATACTGTCCCCCAAAAATAGTTTGCCACAAAAAGATGTACTTTTCAACAAATTTACATATGAAACACCCATGAAAATGGCATTTTTCAATAGGGGTGATTTACAACTTAAGTGTTTTTTTAATTTCCCACTAAAGCAGTAAATACACTCTCCCCCAACTCTGAAGGTAATTTGGTGGTTAATGTTACACTGAGACTTACATTTATAATATGCTGTTTATTGTTTACAAACAATTTTGCAAAAATTCTAAAATATTCCAAAATGCAGATGATATGTTGTACTTTAAATAAATATTTCGCTATTGTGGACAATACAATACTACACTTTTTCAACCAGATCTGACGCCATTATTTCAATAACAGCATCTGACCAACACTGATTATAATACAGAGATGTTAGCCCTTCCAGGATGTGCTAGATATTGACTCAAAACAAATCCATTGAAAATAATCTACAATTGATCTAAAGCACCTTCAACATGCTTCTGCTTTATTACATTAATTATTGACCCAAATACAGTTCTTGAAAATATATTAATTATTGACCCAAATACGGTTCTTGGAAATATATTAATTATTGACCCAAATACGGTTCTTGGAAATATATTAATTATTGACCCAAATACGGTTCTTGGAAATATAGTGGGAATGATTACTTAGTTAATCTGTAGAACAATGGAATACGTTATGCAATCTGTGTCGACTTCAAGAAATGAACGCCTCATGTCGATATTTTGCATAGTTATGTTTTGCTATGTGCAATATTAGCAGTTTTATGTTGAGGATGCACAATCACCGAACACATGTTTAACCTTCCATTTGTTTTGGTCGCGAAATTGAGTGACACAAATTGTACAAATCATGACCCATATTAAACACAAATCTATATATCATGACCCATATGGACCTCAAATGCAGCAACAAGGGTATATATCACCATAGTAACCATAAACGGTGCTAAAATCTCAGTGTCTGGAGGACAGACCCTGAAAACTTATTTTAGAACAATTAAATAACAGACCCATAAAATTATGACAGCTATGAACCATGTTAAAGTAACACAAATCAAAAACAAAGATAAAATATGTAAATATATATGCAAAAACAAACTAATTCCACTATAGAAGCTATGTACACTATACTATGTACACTATAATATTTACACTAAAATAGTTTCAATAATGATTCTTTTGAACATACCAGACAAGCGTACCCGTAGTTACGAACATGACTACATGTATACACATTGGTAAATCGAGTAGCATATTTCTTACATCAACCTCTATTTACATGTGAACATCTATAGACACAATAACAATAATCATCATATTTAAAATATAAACTGAATTAAAATCACAATAAAGATCAAACTTAATGGACTAGTATACTGTACCACTCGTCCAAATAGTTAGACTTGAAAAATGTGACATCTTACTATCAAGGCATTTAAATAATAGAAATTGTTTTTTTATGATGCAGAGGTCTTATATATATGACTAACTGTACCACATGGTCCATTAGCATCTTTGCCATTTAGCTTTCCGGAATACTTATATTCATCTTTGCTATTCGGCTTGATGAAATACTTAAATTTTGTAAAATGTTCGACAGACATTCATCCGCATTCAAGTTATAAACACAGTAGGCTACTGGACTACACCTGTATGATAGCCGGGATATTAGGGTTGTTTTTTTAACCATTGTATATAAAGTCCTGTACTGCATTTACAACTTGCTTGAATACGGATGTATGCTGAACATTTTACAAAATTTAAGCATTCCAAAAAGCTAAATGGCAAAGAAGCTAATGGACCGTTGACCAAGTGTCTGTGTCCTGGTCAAATATGTATGTAACAATGTATGGCTGTTCGATTAGTGCAGTTGTTAGCGCCCTGCTTCTCACCAATGTAACCCGGGTTCGATCTTCGGGCAGGGAATCATGTGAGATGGTACGGCGCCAACGAGAGTGAATAATCTAAGTTGTTAAAACTTGCTTCGCAATCGTTGTAAAATAAATAAAGTTTAGACTTGATGTGTGTACAATTTGTGACAGGTTTAACAGAAATATTCAAGTGTATTTCATTTGATACTAGGGGGGAAAGCCACCAGTTGTTGTGGATATTAGGGGGAAGTCACCAGTTGTTGTGGATACTAGGGGGAAGCCACCAGTTGTTGTGGATACTAGGGGGTGAAGCCACCAGTTGTTGTGGATATTAGGGGGAAGTCACCAGTTGTTGTGGATACTAGGGGGAAGCCACCAGTTGTTGTGGATACTAGGGGGTGAAGCCACCAGTTGTTGTGGATATTAGGGGGAAGTCACCAGCTGTTGTGGATATTAGGGGGGAAGCCACCAGTTGTTGTGGATACTAGGGGAGAAGCCACCAGTTGTCATGGATACTAAGGGGAGAAGTCACCAGTGTTGGAGACCAGACAAATGATGCTGCTGGAGACCAGACGTTGGATGTTGGAGACCAGACGATGGATGTTGGAGACCAGACGATGGATGTTGGAGACCAGACGAAGGATGTTGGAGACCAGATGAAGGATGTTGGAGACCAGACGTTGGATGTTGGAGACCAGATGATGGATGTTGGAGACCAGACGATGGATGTTGGAGACCAGACGTTGGATGTTGGAGACCAGATGATAGATGTTGGAGACCAGACGATGGATGTTGGAGACCAGATGAAGGATGTTGGAGACCAGACGGTGGATGTTGGAGACCAGACGGTGGATGTTGGAGACCAGACGATGGATGTTGGAGACCAGATGATGGATGTTGGAGACCAGATGATGGATGTTGGAGACCAGATGATGGATGTTGGAGACCAGACGATGGATGTTGGAGACCAGACGATGGATGTTGGAGACCAGACAAGGGATGTTGGAGACCAGACGGTGGATGTTGGAGACCAGATGAGGGATGTTGGAGACCAGCTGAGTGTTGGAGACCAGACGATGGATGTTGGAGACCAGACGATGGATGTTGGAGACCAGACGATGGATGTTGGAGACCAGATGAGGGATGTTGGAGACCAGACAAGGGATGTTGGAGACCAGACGGTGATGTTGGAGACCACACGATGGATGTTGGAGACCAGACGATGGATGTTGGAGACCAGACGATGGATGTTGGAGACCAGCGATGGATGTTGATGATGGATGTTGGAGACCAGACGTGGATGTTGGAGACCAGACGAGGGATGTTTGAGACCATACGATGGATGTTGGAGACCAGACGATGGATGTTGGAGACCAGACGATGGATGTTGGAGACCAGACGATGGATGTTGATGATGGATGTTGGAGACCAGATGGTGGATGTTGGAGACCAGACGAGGGATGTTTGAGACCAGACGATGGATGTTGGAGACCAGATGAAGGATGTTGGAGACCAGACGAGGGATGTTGGAGACCAGACGATGGATGTTGGAGACCAGACGATGGATGTTGGAGACCAGACGATGGATGTTGGAGACCAGACGAAGGATGTTGGAGACCAGACGAAGGATGTTGGAGACCAGACGTTGGATGTTGGAGACCAGACTATGGATGTTGGAGACCAGACGTTGGATGTTGGAGACCAGACGTTGGATGTTGGAGACCAGACGTTGGATGTTGGAGACCAGACGGTGGATGTTGGAGACCAGATGAAGGATGTTGGAGACCAAATGTTGGATGTTGGAGACCAGATGTTGGATGTTGGAGACCAGATGATGGATGTTGGAGACCAGACGTTGGATGTTGGAGACCAGATGATGGATGTTGGAGACCAGACGATGGATGTTGGAGACCAGACGATGGATGTTGGAGACCAGACGATGGATGTTGATGATGGATGTTGGAGACCAGACGGTGGATGTTGGAGACCAGACGAGGGATGTTTGAGACCAGACGATGGATGTTGGAGACCAGATGAAGGATGTTGGAGACCAGACGAGGGATGTTGGAGACCAGACGATGGATGTTGGAGACCAGATGTTGGATGTTGGAGACCAGATGAGGGATGTTGGAGACCAGACGTTGGATGTTGGAGACCAGATGATGGATGTTGGAGACCAGACGATGGATGTTGGAGACCAGACAAAGGATGTTGGAGACCAGATGATGGATGTTGGAGACCAGACGAGGGATGTTGGAGACCAGACGATGGATGTTGGATACCAGACGAAGGATGTTGGATACCAGACGATGGATGTTGGAGACCAGACGAAGGATGTTGGAGACCAGACGAAGGATGTTGGAGACCAGACGATGGATGTTGGAGACCAGACGTTGGATGTTGGAGACCAGACGTTGGATGTTGGAGACCAGATGATGGATGTTGGAGACCAGACAATGGATGTTGGAGACCAGACAAAGGATGTTGGAAACCAGATGATGGATGTTGGAGACCAGACGAGGGATGTTGGAGACCAGACGATGGATGTTGGATACCAGACGAAGGATGTTGGATACCAGACGATGGATGTTGGAGACCAGACGAAGGATGTTGGAGACCAGATGATGGATGTTGGAGACCAGACGAAGGATGTTGGATACCAGACGAAGGATGTTGGATACCAGACGAAGGATGTTGGATACCAGACGATGGATGTTGGAGACCAGACGAAGGATGTTGGAGACCAGACAAGGGATGTTGGAGACCAGACGGTGGATGTTGGAGACCAGATGAGGGATGTTGGAGACCAGACGAAGGATGTTGGATACCAGACGAAGGATGTTGGATACCAGACGAAGGATGTTGGATACCAGACGAAGGATGTTGGATACTAGACGAAGGATGTTGGATACCAGACGATGGATGTTGGGTTGGAGACCAGACGATGGATGTTGGAGACCAGATGATGGATGTTGGAGACCAGACGAAGGATGTTGGATACCAGACGAAGGATGTTGGATACCAGACGATGGATGTTGGGTTGAAGACCAGACGATAGATGTTGGAGACCAGATGAAGGATGTTGGAGACCAGATGAAGGATGTTGGATACCAGACGATCCACCTACCACACAAATAGTTCATCATACACATACTTGTAGCCAAGGTGAGCTAAATTGACACAATATCATTTTAAACAAAATATATCTGTAACAATGAAGAATAAAAACAAACATTTGTGAGATCATGTTAACATTATCCACATAATTTGTATTCTACTTAAAGTATAACACCGATTAATAATGGTTCACATTATTTTTCAAAACAACTAGAAGAATTCTCCATAAAACGTCTCTGTTGTATTTAACATGTTCTGATTATTACATTAACAACAAATAGTAATAAATATGAAAGAGATAAATCCCACTATAACACAGTCTAGCACCACCCTAACGTAGAGAGAAACGTGCAACGGCTGTCCCAACGATAGCCACACAACCTCGAAGTTCTTGCAAATACAGACATCTCGAGGCATATACAGAGGCAAATACAGACATCTTGAGGCAAATACAGAGGCCAATACAGACATCTCGAGGTAAATGCTGCAATGGAACTATTCACTCAATTTTGATTTTAAAAAATTTAACAAACATAAAATCTGACTGAGTAAAATACAAACTGTAGAATAAATCTGTTAATATGACCGCTAGAGTTACATAATCTAAATTATAAATAATAAAATACTGAATAAATACCATACACCGGTGTGTGTCTATGAGTGAGGTCGACATATGGGCAATCGGTTCCAAAAGCCAAATCAATCATTGATCGATTAACAGTAACCGATTAGATGACGATTATAATCTGATAGTAATAGATGTATCTTGTTTTTTAAAACTCATTTCATATAGTTTGTTATCTCCCTTATTTCATAAGAGTATGAATACATATTTGGGAATTGAAGTATGACTGGGGTAATTGGGTTTACCGCCAGATTTGATATTCACTCAGTTGTCAGGTTCTTTGGAGATCAGTCATACATTTATTTACTTGCTGTGTATAGAAAGTTTTAACAATGATCTACAGTTTTTTTCAGTAACAAGACTAAACACTACTGGCACTGAACAGTTAAGAGGAACAGAGGCTGTGAAAGCTTAGACCCATAGTTTGGTGAGTGATATGTGTGTGTGTTAATGTTATGTACAGTGAATGTCCCATAGTGGAACATACACATATGGAGTCTATGCCCAGGTTGAAACCATGGCCACTAGTCACTACACTAGTCACTACACACTAGTCACTATAACGAAGATATTATACTTTAAGTAATATGTATGTAATTGTTGATGTGCTATGATTGTTATATATATGTATGATTGATTGTTGTAGGTATTATATAATGGGATGATGTGATCATGTATTTAATGGCGATGTGCTATGATTGTTACATATATATATGTATGATTGATTGTATTATATAATGGGATGATGTTATCATGTATTTAATGTCGATTATTATTATGTACTTTTCAGAGTGAGGCTTATAGCCTTATGAACAGCTTAGCATCATCATCATAGCGTACCTACTCCTGGATCACCTAACAAATAAAGACAAGATATAAACGAACCCTTATATAGTCGTTGTTTATGGACATGAATGTAGAGTGAAGTACCCCCCCCCCCATAACCCACTACTATAACATAGATGTATAGTGAAGTACCCCATAACCCACTACTATAACATAGATGTATAGTGAAGTACCCCATAACCCACTACTATAACATAGATGTATAGTGAAGTCCCCCCCCATAACCCACGACTATAACATAGATGTATAGTGAAGTACCCCATAACCCAATACTATAACATAGATGTATAGTGAAGTACCCCCCCCATAACCCACGACTATAACATAGATGTATAGTGAAGTACCCCCCCCATAACCCACTACTATAACATAGATGTATAGTGAAGTACCCCCCCCCATACCCACTACTATAACATAGATGTATAGTGAAGTACCCCCCCCATAACCCACTACTATAACATAGATGTATAGTGAAGTACCCCCCCATAACCCACGACTATAACATAGATGTATAGTGAAGTACCCCATAACCCAATACTATAACATAGATATAGTGAAGTACCCCATATCCCACTACTATAACATAGATGTATAGTGAAGTACCCCCCCCTAACCCACTACTATAACATAGATGTATAGTGAAGTACCCCCCCCCATATCCCACTACTATAACATAGATGTATAGTGAAGTACCCCATAACCCAATACTATAACATAGATGTATAGTGAAGTACCCCATAACCCAATACTATAACATAGATGTATAGTGAAGTACCCCCCCATAACCCACTACTATAACATAGATGTATAGTGAGTACCCCCCCCATAACCCACTACTATAACATAGATGTATAGTGAAGTACCCCATAACCCAATACTATAACATAGATGTATAGTGAAGTACCCCATAACCACTACTATAACATAGATGTATAGTGAAGTACCCCCCCCCCCCATACCCACTACTATAACATAGATGTATAGTGAAGTACCCCCCCCCCCCCATAACCCAATACTATAACATAGATGTATAGTGAAGTACCCCATAACCCACTACTATAACATAGATGTATACATGTATGACTATATGTACAGTCAAACCTGTCTTAAGCAGCCAGCCAAGGGAATCACTGAAAGTGGCTGCTTAATAGAGGTCAAATATATAGTAAAATAACATATTGGGAATCTTGAAACTGGCTGCTTAATACAAGTTGGCTGCTTATTAGAGGTGACCACTAACACAGGCTTGACTGTATTAATATTAATGCCACTAATGGTATCTAATTTATGTCTGTTTCCTAGGAGTACGTAAGTGTGAAACCATTATCTGAATAATCTCACGTTTAAAAAAAATTAATGTCAACAACCGTGAAAACTACTGTTCTTAAGTTTTCAGCCAAGTTTATATTTCATGTTGGAGTCAATTTTATTTCACTGATAAATTTCTATATTTCATTGGAAAGCATAGAAGGTGTTCCACTGGTTTCTCACCGCTTTGCACATGTGGTACCGAGTCGCTGCACGATCAAATATTGCCAACATGTTTTCGGTAATTAATGGCCGCCTAAACGCGACGTTCTAGCACCATTTAACGCACAGTTGCATCGTTTTCTATCATAAAAACAAATTTCAGCCTGAAATAAAAAGATTATTTGTTTGCTTAAGTCAATGATCACATTATATAATTTGACAAACAAACAAACATTCAAACAAACAAACAAACAAACAAATACTCTTATGAATAGTGAAAACAGAAACAACAACAAATATCTGATCACAGTATAACAAGCATATATAACACTGGTTCTCATCAATTAACAGAAAGATTCTTTTCCTGTAAAATTAACAATGACATCTTAAACAACAAAATGAATGTGTTTTATCACGAAATATATTCATATTATAATACAACTGTTTCCATGGACTTAGGTATATACATGTACTGTCAGGCGTGTAGCTTGCTATAGGCACTGTAGGCACATGCCTACACACTTTCCTCAAAACTTATCAGCTGCATGATCGCTAAAAGGCTGTCATATGTATGGAGATATAATAGTATATTAACCTAAATCTCTATGGGTTAAAAGATTTTCAGAATTGTACAAAATTAATGTGTTCCTTATTTCTCATTAATAAATGCCTTAAAATGTCTCAGAAAGCAGCTACAGGTATATATACTGTATAGCCCCGGACCCTGTCGTAATGGTGTCTCGATACTTCAATGGTTATTTACGTGTATCCCCGGACTGTCTCGATACTTCAATAGTTATTTACGTGTATCCCCGGACTGTCTCGATACTTCAATAGTTATTTACGTGTATACTGTCTCGATACTTCAATGGATATTTATGTGTATCCCCGGACTGTCTCGATACTTCAATGGTTATTTACGTGTATCCCCGGACTGTCTCGATACTTCAATGGTTATTTACGTGTATACTGTCTCGATACTTCAATGGATATTTACGTGTATCCCCGGACTGTCTCGATACTTCAATGGTTATTTACGTGTATCCCCGGACTGTCTCGATACTTCAATGGTTATTTACGTGTATCCCCGGACTGTCTCGATACTTCAATGGTTATTTACGTGTATCCCCGGACTGTCTCGATACTTCAATGGTTATTTACGTGTATACTGTCTCGATACTTCAATGGTTATTTACGTGTATCCCCGGACTGTCTCGATACTTCAATGGATATTTACGTGTATACTTTCTCGATGACCAGTAACTCAACAATTTGTTTCCAAGTATGATCATATCTTCGTTCAGTAAGTGACCGCGGAGTGTTCAAATTATAACTGTGATATTATGTATTGTGAAGCCTGTTGCAATGGATTCGGCGTTTACATAACAACAAAGAGTTTGTGAGCTTGAGTCTTACAAAGAACCATGGTGATGGTGATGGTGACCTTAGACATGGTACAAAAAATCTTTCATGGCAATGGATTCCATTAAGAATCAGCTCGACGTGACTAAATTCGAAAGAACTTGTTTTCATTAATTTTATTACGGCCGTTTCTGCTCCAAGCAATAGGAAAGTAAGCTAAGCTTGTAGTAGTCAAATATGTCGTGGAATTTCGTTAGAATTGCGCCGTTACAACACAATTCTAATGAAATTCCACGACATATTTCCAGCTACAAATAAGAAAAACATATCAATGAATTGCCGTGTGCTATGATTATTTGAACTATTTATAGCCTCTATTTTACCCAGCATGCAAAGTTAAATCAATTAAAAACATGTCAAAAAATGTAGTAGTGTATGACACACTGAACACTCTTCTCCGTTCCTTTATCACATGATCAGATATGGGTCATGTGACCAAACCATTGTTAGACCGGGTCATGTGACCAGCACATTAATTTCCCCTTAATCTCCTCATGTGACCAGAATGCTGGTTTCCTCTGTTTGTCACATGGTCAAATTGTGTCATGTGACGTGGCTGTTTGTCAGCTCTTGTCACAAGTTCAGAAAGGATCATGTGACCAGCACACTGGTTTGTGTCCTCTTGTTACAGGATCGTATTTTGTCATGTGACCAGAACGCTTGCTTCCCCTCCTCTTGTCACAAATATAAATCATCTTCTTGACACATTGTAATCATTGCTAAAGATATGAACATTATTTCATGCAACACTGATCAAATCTCTATGTTGTTCTTTTTCGTCTTTTTGGTTTTGATTGACACTGTCCCCAAATACACCAATAATAGACGACTTCCACAATCACATTAGCCTGGGAACAGGCGTCGATATATATTTTGCCTGGTCAGTCAAATAAATATATTTTAACACCGAGACTATTAATTGGGCCGTATTGAGCTTCTGATCATATCAACGCCAGGGGAAAAGTGGGGGATTGTCCGTGACTCGCATTAATCCTATTAATAGGCCTATTAGCACGTGACTTAATTAATGACGTACTGAATTGAAAGAGAGGCACTGCAATGTTGATAAAACTTTATAATTGGCTGCCATTGTTTACGGGTCAACGGAACGATAAATAGTTTTAAAAAGTACAATGTGCGTCTGATTTGACATATTTACTCAATATTTAAGTCGTCCTTAGTTCAATTACGCCGAATCGATCCATTAACATCTAAATACATTATTTAAAATCCGCCATCTCGTTGATATAACACAGAAATGGGACATTATATGTTTGCAATGTAAATGAGTCTACGGGAGCATTTGTGTATATTCGAAAATGATCGTGTATAATCGTGCCTGTTTGGCAATTTCCGATAGAATTCCGTTTCTATATTTAGCGATATTATCTTGTAGAGAAGAATTGTCTTTCTTCAAATCTACACCCTCAATTTTGAGGGTGTAAGTAGATGGTGCTACGATCGGAAATCCAGTTTCCCCAGGCTGTCATTTTGCCAGAAGTTAAAAACTGGAACCCAAGCTACAATCACATAAGCACAAACGATTGTATATATTCTGTATTAGCAGTGATCGGAAGGAAACGTTTGATTGGGAAGTTGCGATATGGCGTCCATGATTCATATCAGTTATGCAGTTCCTTTGGGTATGATCGTGTGGTACGCACGCAGATACCGCCAGAAATGTCGCCGGCCTCAACCTTATGTATCACACTGTTCACAAAGTCAGTTGTATGTCCACCAATCATCTCACCTGCAATAAAGTATTACAACTATATATATATATATTTATATCCAACATCAATACTTTGCAGTATCATGGTCTAATTTTATACAAATTTATTTTAGATCGCTTGCAAAATAACTTCTATTAATCACTGTCGAGACCTCATTCCTGATGGAATCCATCGCCACAAAGGAGAGAGAAGAGGCAACGTGGAATTTAAATGCGTTGCCTAAGGGCACAATCATAATGGTTCCAGCGGGGCTCGAACTCCTGACCTTTCGCACCTGAAGCGAACGCGCATCCACTGCGCTATCACGGCTAATTATAGACTATGATACTGCCAAATAATAGCATTGGTTACAGGGTACAACAAATTGTCTTTACTTCTGTGAAGTTTATATAATTATCTTGGGAAACATAAATACAAATTGAACTTACTTAACTTGGTCATCATGGAAAACACAAAGGCACATGTTGTTTTTTGGATATCACTTGATTAATAGCATCTCCCTTGTTTAATAGCATCTCCCTTGTTTAATTGCATCTCCCTTGTTTAATTGCATCTCCCTTGTTTAACCCTTTCCTTCATAGAGATTTAGGTTAATATACTATTATATCTCCATACAAACGACAGCCATATAGTTATGATGCAGTGGATAAGTAGTCACCATATCTATGCCACCTCCATGAATATTACTGGGACTACATGAGATTCTGACCTTAATATGGCTACTACATTGTCAATGTATGTCGTATTGGTAAAGGCGTCAAGAGGTGCCTCTATGAGGGAAAGGGTTAATTGCATCTCCTTTGTTTAATTGCATCTCCTTTGTTTAATTACATCCCCCTTGTTTAATTACACCCCCCCTGTTTAATTGCATCCCCCCTGTTTAATTACATCCCCCTTGTTTAATTGCATCTCCCTTGTTTAATTACATCCCCCTTGTTTAATTACATCCACCCTGTTTAATTGCATCCCCCCTGTTTAATTACATCCCCCTTGTTTAATTACATCCCCCTGTTTAATTACATCCCCCCTGTTTAATTACATATCCCTTGTTTAATTACATCCCCCCTGTTTAATTGCATCTCCCTTGTTTAATTACATCCCCCCTGTTTAATTACATATCCCCTGTTTAATTACATCTCCCCTGTTTAATTGCATCCCCCTGTTTAATTGCATCCCCCCTGTTTAATTACATATCCTTTGTTTAATTGCATCTCCTTTGTTTAATTACATCTCCCTTGTTTAATTGTATTTCCCTTGTTTAATTGCATCTCCCTTGTTTAATTGCATCTCCCTTGTTTAATTGCATCTCCCTTGTTTAATTAGATCAGCCTTGTTTAATTGCTTATCCCTTGTTGCATCTCCTTTTCTTAATTAGATCTCCCTTTCTTAATTGCATCTCCCATGTTGTTTCTCCCTTGCTATTTAATTAGAGTTATAATCCAGGATACATACCAAGGTGCTCTTTAATTAGAGCTTCAAGAATCTCTGACATGGAGTGGTTAGTTGAAGTTGTCTTCAGTCGCTCGTATAGCTTCTGTCGTATGAGATGTATCACAGTGAGGAGATGCCGGTGCTCCAACTCAAGGCCATGTAGCTTGATTTTGTTGGCTTCATGCTGGGCCTTTTTCTTCAGTCTGCAGGCTCTATAGAAACATGATAGTGTGTGTGTGTAAAATGCATTAGAATGTCGGCTATACAACAATCAAAACATGATAATTTAATTAAACTTAAACCCATGTGTTACCCCAATCAACAAGCCCCGCTGGAGCCGTTATGATTGTGCCCTTAAGCAAGGCTTTTAAATTCCATGTTGCCTCTTCTCTCGATGGATTCCATCAGGAATGAGGTCTCGAGAGTGATTAATATAAGTTGTAAAAACTTGTTTCGTAATCGAGCTAAAATAAATTTGCATGAACTAATCAATATACTGGTACGGGCCGTTGTCTAATGTTGTTAAAACTTTTGGCCCAAACCATTTGTATTGTCATGCTATGTATTGTATCTGTATGTGTATGACATATGTACTATTGATTTGCAATAAAATATGGTTAAATAAAAAAACAATATACTTTTGTAATATGAAAATGAATGCATTTCATAATTATACTAGTAGGCAACATAAATGTAGGCATTATCAAAGTAATAATGTACTCCTACATGATGTCATAATAATATAATCAAGTTTCCACTACATCCAAACATGGCAAACAACGTTTTATTTGGACTGCAATGATATATTAATGAATTTCGATTGGAATGATATATTAATGAATTTGGACTGGAATGATATATTAATGAATTTGGACTGGAATGATATATTAATGAATTTGGACTGGAATGATATATTAATGAATTTGTACTGGAATGGTATATTAATGAATTTGGAACAGTTCATTCGCCAAAGAAAGGTGTTTCCTAGCGACATTAAACAACACCAGTAATTAATGAGCTCTTTCATTATACAGATGTACGCTTGCATCTCCTGTATGGCTGCCATTCACCAAACTTAATCAATGCATCAACTGTAATGTTATCTATTGCACCTCCCTACATTTTACTGGTATATCCACTACGGTATTCTCACTTTCATTGTGCAGTTTTTTACTACTAGTTAGTCAATGTATGTAAACAATGTGGAAGTCATGATAGCGCTTGTTTGAGCCCCGCTGGAGCCGTTATGATTGTGCCCGTAGGCATTTAAATTCCACATTGCCTCTTCTCTCTCCATTGTGGCGATGGATTCCATCAGGAATGAGGTCTCGAGAGCAATTAATATAAGTTTTAAGAACTTGTTTCACAATTGAGCTAAAATAAATTTGTATAAACTAAATGTATGTGGATTAGGATATACATGTAGATATAAGGTGACCTGGATGTGGTAGCTACATAAATCACATAGAATAAGGATATATGTGCTGTGTAATGCCTGCAGGGGACTGGAGTTACATAGATACACATGCTGTGTAATGCCTGCAAGGGACTTGGGTTACATAGATACACATGCTGTGTAATGCTTGCAGGAGACTGGAGTTACATAGATACACATGCTGTGTAATGCCTGCAGGGGACTGGAGTTACATAGATACACATGCTGTGTAATGCCTGCAGGGGACTGGAGTTACATAGATACACATGCTGTGTAATGCCTGCAGGGGACTGGAGTTACATAGATACACATGCTGTGTAATGCCTGCAGGGGACTGGAGTTACATAGATACACATGCTGTGTAATGCCTGCAGGGGACTGGAGTTACATAGATACACATGCTGTGTAATGCCTGCAGGGGACTGGAGATACATATATACACATGCTGTGTAATGCATGCAGGGGAATGGAGTTACATAGATACACATGCTGTGTAATGCCTGCAGGGGACTGGAGTTACATAGATACACATGCTGTGTAATGCCTGCAGGGGACTGGAGTTACATAGATACACATGCTGTGTAATGCCTGCAGGGGACTGGAGTTACATAGATACACATGCTGTGTAATGCCTGCAGGGGACTGGAGATACATATATACACATGCTGTGTAATGCATGCAGGGGAATGGAGTTACATAGATACACATGCTGTGTAATGCCTGCAGGGGACTGGAGATACATATATACACATGCTGTGTAATGCATGCAGGGGACTGGAGTTACATAGATACACATGCTGTGTAATGTCTGCAGGGGACTGGAGTTACATAGATACACATGCTGTGTAATGCCTGCAGGGGACTGGAGTTACATATATACACATGCTGTGTAATGCATGCATTGGACTGGAGTTACATAGATACACATGCTGTGTAATGTCTGCAGGGGACTGGAGTTACATCGATACACATGCTGTGTAATGCATGCATTGAACTGGAGTTACATAGATACACATACTGCGTAATGCCTGCAGGGGAATGGAGTTACATAGATACACATGCTGTGTAATGCATGCATTGGACTGGAGTTACATCGATACACATGCTGTGTAATGCCTGCAGGGGACTGGAGTTACATAGATACACATGCTGTGTAATGCCTGCAGGGGACTGGAGTTACATAGATACACATGCTGTGTAATGCAGGGGACTGGAGTTACATAGATACACATGCTGTGTAATGCCTGCAGGGGACTAGAGTTACATAGATACACATGCTGTGTAATGCCTGCAGGTGACTTGAGTTACATAGATACACATGCTGTGTAATGCAGGGGACTGGAGTTACATAGATACACATGCTGTGTAATGCATGCAGGGGATTGGAGTTACATAGATACACATGCTGTGTAATGTCTGCAGGGCACTGGAGTTACATCGATACACATGCTGTGTAATGCATGCATGGGACTGGAGTTACATCGATACACATGCTGTGTAATGCAGGGGACTGGAGTTACATCAATACACATACTGTGTAATGTCTGCATTGGACTGGAGTTACATAGATACACATGCTGTGTAATGCAGGGGACTGGAGTTACATAGATACACATGCTGTGTAATGCAGGGGACTAGAGTTACATAGATACACATGCTGTGTAATGCAGGGGACTGGGGTTACATAGATACACATGCTGTGTAATGCATGCAGGGGACTGGAGTTACATAGATACACATGCTGTGTAATGCATGCATTGGACTGGAGTTACATAGATACACATGCTGTGTAATGCATGCAGGGGACATGAGTTACATAGATACACATGCTGTGTAATGCAGGAGACTGGAGTTACATAGATACACATGCTGTGTAATGCATGCAGGGGACTGGAGTTACATAGATATACATGCTGTGTAATGCAGGGGACTGGAGTTACATAGAACATATGCTGTGTAATGCCTTTAGGGGACTGGAGTTACATAGATATACATGCTGTGTAATGCATGCATTGTACTGGAGTTATATAGATACACATGCTGTGTAATGTCTGCAGGGCACTGGAGTTACATCGATACACATGCTGTGTAATGCATGCATTGGACTGGAGTTACATAGATACACATGCTGTGTAATGCCTTTAGGGGACTGGAGTTACATAGATACACATGCTGTGTAATGCATGCATTGGACTGGAGTTACATCGATACACATGCTGTGTAATGCCTGCAGGGGACTGGAGTTACATAGATACGCATGCTGTGTAATGCCTTTAGGGGACTGGAGTTACATAGATACACATGCTGTGTAATGCAGGGGACTGGAGTTACAAAGATACACATGCTGTGTAATGCCTGCAGGGGACTGGAGTTACATAGATACACATGCTGTGTAATGCCTGCAGGGGACTTGAGTTACATAGATACACATGCTGTGTACTGCAGGGGACTGGAGTTACATAAATACACATGCTGTGTAATGCATGCAGGGGACTGGAGTTACATAGATACACATGCTGTGTAATGCATGCAGGGGACTGGAGTTACATAGATACACATGCTGTGTAATGCATGCAGGGGACTGGAGTTACATAGATACACATGCTGTGTAATGCATGTAGGGGACTGGAGTTACATAGATACACATGCTGTGTAATGCCTGCAGGGGATTGGAGTTACATAGATACACATGCTGTGTAATGCATGCAGGGGACTGGAGTTACATAGATACACATGCTGTGTAATGCAGGGGACTGGAGTTACATAGATACACATGCTGTGTAATGCATGCAGGGGACTGGAGTTACATAGATACACATGCTGTGTAATGCATGCAGGGGACTGGAGTTACATAGATACACATGCTGTGTAATATCTGCAGGGGACTGGAGTTACATTGATACATATGCTGTGTAATGCATGCAGGGGACTGGAGTTACATTGATACACATGCTGTGTGATGCAGGGGACTGAAGTTACATAGATACACATGCTGTGTAATGCATGCATTGGACTGGAGTTACATAGATACATTTGCTGTGTAATGCATGCAGGGGACATGAGTTACATAGATACACCTGCTGTGTAATGCAGGGGACTGGAGTTACATAGATACACATGATGTGTAATGCACGGAACTTGATTTACATGTTACTGCTGTGTAATGCAGGGGACTGGAGTTACATAGTACACATGCTGTGTAATGCCTGTAGGGGACTGGAGTTACATAGATGCACATGCTGTGTAATGCATGCAGGGGACTGGAGTTACATAGATACACATGCTGTGTAATGCCTGCATTGGACTGGAGTTACATAGATACACATGCTGTGTAATGCATGCAGGGGACTGGAGTTACATAGATATACATGCTGTGTAATGCATGCAGGGGACTGGAGTTACATAGATACACATGCTGTGTAATGCCTGCAGTGGACTGGAGTTACATAGATACACATGCTGTGTAATGCATGCAGTGGACTGGAGTTACATAGATACACATGCTGTGTAATGCCTGCAGGGGACTGGAGTTACATAGATACACATGCTGTGTAATGCTGGGGACTGGAGTTACATAGATACACATGCTGTGTAATGCACGGAACTTGACTTACATAGATACACATGCTGTGTAATGCAGGGGAATGGAGTTACATAGATACACATGCTGTGTAATGCAGGGGACTAGAGTTACATAATTATACATGCTGTGTAATGCCTGCAGGGGACTGGAGTTACATAGATACACATGCGGTGTAATGTCTGCAGGGGACTGGAGTTACATAGATACACATGCTGTTTAATGCCTGCAGGGGACTTGAGTTACATAGATACACATGCTGTGTAATGCCTGCAGGGGACTGGAGTTACATAGATACACATGCTGTGTAATGCCTGCAGGGGACTGGAGTTACATAGATACACATGCTGTGTAATGTCTGCATTGGACTGGAGTTACATAGATCAAAGATACACATGCTGTGTAATGCATGTAGGGGACTAGAGTTACATAGATACACATGCTGTGTAATGCATTCAGGGGACTTGAGTTACATAGGTACACATGCTGTGTAATGCCTGCAGGGGACTGGAGTTACATAGATACACATGCTGTGTAATGCCTGCAGGGGACTTGGGTTACATAGATACACATGCTGTGTAATGCCTGCAGGGGACTGGAGTTACATAGATACACATGCTGTGTATTGTATGCAGGGGACTGGAGTTACATAGATACACATGCTGTGTAATGCCTGCAGGGGATTGGAGTTACATAGATACACATGCTGTGTAATGCCTGCAGGGAACTGGAGTTACATAGATACACATGCTGTGTATTGCATGCAGGGGACTGGAGTTACATAGATACACATGCTGTGTAATGCCTGCAGGGGATTGGAGTTACATAGATACACATGCTGTGTAATGCCTGCAGGGGATTGGAGTTACATAGATACACATGCTGTGTATTGCATGGGACTTGAGCTACATAGATCCAAGATACACATGCTGTGTAATGCCTGCAGGGGACTTGGGTTACATAGATACACATGCTGTGTAATGCAGGGGACTTGAGTTACATAGATACACATGCTGTGTAATGCAGGGGACTTGAGTTACATAGATACACATGCTGTGTAATGCATGCAGGGGACTGGAGTTACATAGATACACATGCTGTGTAATGCATGTAGGGGACTTGAGTTACATAGATACACATGCTGTGTAATGCCTGCAGAGGACTGGAGTTACATAGATACACATGCTGTGTATTGCATGCAGGGGACTGGAGTTACATAGATACACATGCTGTGTAATGCCTGCAGGAGACTGGAGTTACATAGATACACATGCTGTGTAATGCCTGCAGGGGACTGGAGTTACATAGATACATATGCTGTGTAATGCCTGCAGGGGACTGGAGTTACATAGATACACATGCTGTGTAATGCAGGGGACTGGAGTTACATAGATACACATGCTGTGTAATGCCTGCAGAGGACTGGAGTTACATAGATACACATGATGTGTAATGCATGTAGGGGACTTGAGTTACATAGATACACATGCTGTGTAATGCCTGCAGAGGACTGGAGTTACATAGATACACATGCTGTGTATTGTATGCAGGGGACTGGAGTTACATAGATACACATGCTGTGTAATGCCTGCAGGAGACTGGAGTTACATAGATACACATGCTGTGTAATGCCTGCAGGGGACTGGAGTTACATAGATACATATGCTGTGTAATGCCTGCAGGGGACTGGAGTTACATAGATACACATGCTGTGTAATGCAGGGGACTGAAGTTACATAGATACACATGCTGTGTAATGCAGGGGACTGGAGTTACATAGATACACATGCTGTGTAATGCAGGGGACTGGAGTTACATAGATACATATGCTGTGTAATGCCTGCAGGGGACTGGAGTTACATAGATACACATGCTGTGTAATGCATTGGACTGGAGTTACATAGATACACATGCTGTTTAATGCATTGGACTGGAGTTACATAGATACACATGCTGTGTAATGCATTGGACTGGAGTTACATAGATACACATGCTGTTTAATGCATGGGAGTTGATGCTGCTTACGCATACTCGCCAAGTCAACATAGTATGTACCTCTATGAGATATTACCAGAGCTCGGGTATTAACAAAGCTATGAGTGATTTAATCAAGTTGTTGTTAAAACAATAAAAGTCAGACGGATCTGTAGTCCAGTACACGCTGGACTGGTATAATCCAGGGATCGCAGGTTTGATCCCCCATCTGACCCTAATAAAATCAACAGTCTTTCAGATGGGACTTTAAACCGAGGTCTTATGTCGGTGCTGTACACCATGCACGTAAAAGAACCAGTGAATACTCTGGAATGGGTTTCTGTTTGTATCATTGCACTATCCTCCAAACATCTAAAATGACTAATCTCTTCAGGAGGTGTCGCTCATATGGGCAACCGGTAGCGACGATAAATAAACGTAAAACATACATACATACAGTCAAATACGAAGCTAGTTCAACCGTGATACATATAATTGTGTGAATTGTGTAGTTCTATTGTAGCATCACAGCGAAGGGGAAGGAATTCATGCTATCATTGCTGGATTGTATATAAATACAAGGCTCCTCATTTCGCTTTCCGAAAACAAAAACTTTATAAAAACACATTTGCTAGATTCAGAATGAATATGCTTAGACTGGTGATATTTTTACCTTGAAGCAAGTTTGTTTTTCTCCTTCCTTGTTTTACTCCTGGCTTGGGAAGGAAGCTCACTGACAGGAACAAAGTCATTGATCTGCTTGTTTATTTTACGTAACTGTAGTCCAATCTGGCACAACTTTTTTGGGCTCGGCACAATGTCATTTCCATCACCCTTCCGTGCCTTGCCCCCATGCTTTACTGAAACCCCGATACCAGTAATATTTGCAGTATGTGTGGGTCCGAACACAGGATCTTCAAAGTCATTCAACACATGTGGGTCTTCCTCAAGTTCAAACTTGACTCTTGTCCCCTTAGGCCCCTTAGATTGCACATTGTATTGCCAGAAATGCTGTTTTTCTTTGGTGCCAATGAGACTCTCCGACGGGTTCAGGGCTCCAATGTCATGGCCGCCCTCCATATCTGCAACAACAATCACTTACAACTTTATCATCTAAATCTCTATGTCATAGCCTCCCGCACTTACAACTTTATCATCTAAATCTCTATGTCATAGCCTCCCGCACTTACAACTTTATCATCTAAATCTCTATGTCATAGCCTCCCGCACTTACAACTTTATCATCTAAATCTCTATGTCATAGCCTCCCGCACTTACAACTTTATCATCTAAATCTCTATGTCATGGCCTCCCTCACTTACAACTTTATCATCTAAATCTCTATGTCATGGCCTCCCTCACTTACAACTTTATCATCTAAATCTCTATGTCATAGCCTCCCGCACTTACAACTTTATCATCTAAATCTCTATGTCATAGCCTCCCGCACTTACAACTTTATCATCTAAATCTCTATGTCATGGCCTCCCGCACTTACAACTTTATCATTTATAATGGATCTTACATGAGTGTTCATTTCATACCATATTTTATGACATGATTTCATACCATATTTTATGACATGATTTCATACCATATTTTATGACACAATTTCATACCATATTTTATGACATGATGTCATACCATATTTATGACATGAATTCATACCATATTTTATGACATGATTTCATACCATATTTTATGACATGATTTCATACCATATTTTATGACATGATTACATAGAAACTGGTGAAACTCAGTTGCCTGGAGAACTTGGCTGCCTGGAGAACTAGGCTGCCTGGAGGAACTAGGCTGCCTGGAGGAACTAGGTTGCCTGGAGAACTTGGCTGCCTGGAGGAACTAGGTTGCCTGGAGAACTAGGCTGCATGGAGGAACTAGGTTGCCTGGAGAACTAGGCTGCCTGGAGGAACTAGGTTGCCTGGAGGAACTAGGTTGCCTGGGAGAACTAGGCTGCCTGGAGGAACTAGGTTGCCTGGAGAAACTAGGTTGTCTGAAGGACTTGGCTGCCTGGAGGAACTAGGTTGCCTGGAGGAACTAGGTTGCCAGGGAGAACTAGGCTGCCTGGAGGAACTAGGTTGCCTGGAGAAACTAGGTTGCCTGGAGAAACTAGGTTGCCTGGAGAACTTGGCTGCCTGGAGAAACTAGGTTGCCTGGAGGAACTAGGTTGCCTGGAGGAACTAGGTTGACTAGAGGACATGGCTGCCTGGAGAAACTAGGTTGACTAGAGGACATGGCTGCCTGGAGGAACTAGGTTGCCTGGAGGAACTAGGTTGCCTGGAGAAACTAGGTTGCCTGGAGGAACTAGGTTGCCTGGAGGAACTAGGTTGCCTGGGAGAACTAGGCTGCCTGGAGGAACTAGGTTGCCTGGAGAACTTGGCTGCCTGGAGAAACTAGGTTACCTGGAGGAACTAGGTTGCCTGGAGGAACTAGGTTGCCTGGGAGAACTAGGCTGCCTGGAGGACATGGCTGCCTGGAGAAACTAGGTTGCCTGGAGGAACTAGGTTGCCTGGAGAACTTGGCTGCCTGGAGAAACTAGGTTACCTGGAGAACTTGGCTGCCTGGAGGAACTAGGTTGCCTGGGAGAACTAGGCTGCCTGGAGGAACTAGGTTGCCTGGAGAAACTAGGTTGCCTGGAGAAACTAGGTTGCCTGGAGAACTTGGCTGCCTGGAGAAACTAGGTTGCCTGGAGGAACTAGGTTGACTAGAGGACATGGCTGCCTGGAGGAACTAGGTTGCCTGGGAGAACTAGGCTGCCTGGAGGAACTAGGTTGCCTGGGAGAACTAGGCTGCCTGGAGGAACTAGGTTGCCTGGAGGAACTAGGTTGCCTGGAGGAACTAGGTTGCCTGGGAGAACTAGGCTGCCTGGAGGAACTAGGTTGCCTGGAGAAACTAGGTTGCCTGGAGAAACTAGGTTGCCTGGAGAACTTGGCTGCCTGGAGAAACTAGGTTGCCTGGAGGAACTAGGTTGACTAGAGGACATGGCTGCCTGGAGAAACTAGGTTGACTAGAGGACATGGCTGCCTGGAGGAACTAGGTTGCCTGGAGAACTAGGCTGCCTGGAGAAACTAGGTTGCCTGAAGGACTTGGTTGCCTGGAGAAACTCAGTTGCCTGGAGCACAGGGATTCGGCACGTTTGGGGGTACTAGTATATATATTTAAGTACAGGGATTCTACTCTGTGGGATGTCAGATTTCGCATCGATCAGTAAAATGGCCCTATCTGAAACAATTTTGTACAAATCTGTCCAAATATAAAGCCTATCTCGAGTCTTTATATTGTTCTTCAAATAAAACACAACTTTAAGTTGCGTGCATGTATACTTTGCAAACAATTGCCACAAACATTGGCCATAGCAGGTCACATTTCCATACTAGGACACGGGTTCTGTCAGCAACAAAAAAAATCTTCGACGGGAGAGTTTTAACAGTGAATAACATTATCAATAAAATGTGTTTCCACTAACGTGTAGGTTTATTCGGCAAAAATGTACGTCAAAAAGAGATTTCGGAGAATTTTTCAATTTGTTTTGAAAATTTCTAAAGCGGCGCAATTCGCGTAGAATCCCTGTACTTAAATATATATACTAGTACCCCCAAACGTGCCGAATCCCTGTGGCCTGGAGAAGCTCAATTACCTGGATAAATGTGGTTGCCATGAAAACTCTGGCTAGAACAGGCAGTTTCCTTCTCCGGTGAGGGAGATGCATGCATACCGGTATATAACATTCTTACCAGAATCAGAGTCATCGTCGTAATCCTTGTCACTGTCAGAATCATCATCTTCATTGGAGGTCAAGGTCATAACAGAACTGGTTGAATCTAAAAATAGCCAGATGAAATATTATTACACTAACCCATTCCCTCCTACAAGTCTCTCTGGTTACGTTGTTGTACATGGCGGGGATATTTTGTATTGGTGTCATTGATGAAAAGTTATGCATTAATATAATTATGGAGACTAAAATATCATTGATACGTTGGAATATCGATTATTATATGCATTGATACATGTACATTGGAATATCGATTATTATATGCGTCACATGTACATTGGAATATCGATTATTATATGCATTGATACATGTACGTTGGAATATCGATTATTATATGCATTGATACATGTACGTTGGAATATCGATTATTATATGCATTGATACATGTACATTGGAATATCGATTATTATATGCGTCACATGTATTTCTCGCAGCCAGTTTGGGAATAAAGCCCACACCCCATACAGAAAATCTCATGTGTTAGAGAAGCTAGCTACAGAGCAAGGTTTAATGTTTTTACCAAATTGATGTATATAATCAGCCAATAGTACAGTCACACCACCTGTACGAAGGGAGAGAACTCAATACAGGATTGTTACTGTACCAAATTGATGTCTAATACAAAAACAGCCAGGCATGGAGGTAGTAAAACTTTTCTCCAATCTCAAACACAGTCTCAAACTTCTGATTGGTTCAGCTGGGTGTAAATCTCAGATTCAACCAATCAAATCGCTTGAGCTTGAGATCCGAGAAAAACTTTTATAAATGAAAACACTAACTGGGCATAAGCTGGACCTTTAAACAGTGAGAAGTTAATCTACATAACAGAGAGGTTTAACTTAAGGTATACAAGGGAGAAGTTTAAGGCACATGTATATAAGGGAGAAGGTTAGGGTATACAAAGGAGAAGCATATGGTATATGAGGGAAACACTTAAGGTATACAAGGGAGAAGGTAAAGGTACACAAGAGAGAAGGTTAAGGTATACAAGAGAGAAGCGCTAGGTATACAAGGGAGAAGTGCTAGGTATACATGGGAGAAGGTAAAGGTACATAAGAGAGAAGGTTAAGGTATACAAGGGAGAAGTGCTAGGTATACATGGGAGAAGGTAAAGGTACATAAGAGAGAAGGTTAAGGTATACAAGGGAGAAGTGCTAGGTATACATGGGAGAAGGTAAAGGTACACAAAAGAGAAGGTTAAGGTATACAAGGGAGAAGCGCTAGGTATACATGGGAGAAGATAAAGGTACATAAGAGAGAAGGTTAAGGTATACAAGGGAGAAGCGCTAGGTATACATGGGAGAAGGTAAAGGTACACAAAAGAGAAGGTTAAGGTATACAAGGGAGAAGTGCTAGGTATACATGGGAGAAGGTAAAGGTACACAAAAGAGAAGGTTACGGTATACAAGGGAGAAGCACTAGGTATACATGGGAGAAGGTAAAGGTACATAAGAGAGAAGGTTAAGGTATACAAGGGAGAAGCACTAGGTATACATGGGAGAAGGTAAAGGTACATAAGAGAGAAGGTTAAGGTATACAAGGGAGAAGTGCTAGGTATACATGGGAGAAGGTAAAGGTACATAAGAGAGAAGGTTAAGGTATACAAGGGAGAAGCGCTAGGTATACATGGGAGAAGGTAAAGGTACACAAAAGAGAAGGTTAAGGTATACAAGGGAGAAGTGCTAGGTATACAAGGGAGAAGTGCTAGGTATACAAGGGAGAAGGTAAAGGTACATAAGAGAGAAGGTTAAGGTATACAAGGGAGAAGCACTAGGTATACAAGGGAGAAGTGCTAGGTATACATGGGAGAAGTGCTAGGTATACAAGGGAGAAGTGCTAGGTATACAAGGGAGAAGCGCTAGGTATACATGGGAGAAAGTAAAGGTACATAAGAGAGAAAGTTAAGGTATACAAGGGAGAAGTGCTAGGTATACATGGGAGAAGGTAAAGGTACACAAAAGAGAAGGTTAAGGTATACAAGGGAGAAGCGCTAGGTATACATGGGAGAAGGTAAAGGTACACAAAAGAGAAGGTTAAGGTACATAAGAGAGAAGGTTAAGGTATACAAGGGAGAAGTGCTAGGTATACATGGGAGAAGGTAAAGGTACACAAGAGAGAAGGTTAAGGTATACAAGGGAGAAGGTTAAGGTATACAAGGGAGAAGGTTAAGGTATACAAGGGAGAAGTGATAGGTATACAAGGGAGAAGTACTAGGTATACAAGGGAGAAGTGCTAGGTATACATGGGAGAAGTGCTAGGTATACAAGGGAGAAGTGCTAGGTATACATGGGAGAAGTGCTAGGTATACATGGGAGAAGTGCTATGTATACAAGGGAGAAGTGCTAGGTATACATGGGAGAAGTGCTAGGTATACAAGGGAGAAGTGCTAGGTATACATGGGAGAAGTGCTAGGTATACATGGGAGAAGGTTAAGGTACATAAGAGAGAAGGTAAAGGTACATAAGAGAGAAGGTTAAGGTATACAAGGGAGAAGCGCTAGGTATACAAGGGAGAAGTGCTAGGTATACATGGGAGAAGGTAAAGGTACATAAGAGAGAAGGTTAAGGTATACAAGGGAGAAGTGCTAGGTATACAAGGGAGAAGTGCTAAGTATACAAGGGAGAAGTGCTAGGTATACAAGGGAGAAGTGAAAGGTACATAAGAGAGAAGGTTAAGGTATACAAGGGAGAAGTGCTAGGTATACAAGGGAGAAGTGCTAGGTATACAAGGGAGAAGTGCTAGGTATACAAGGGAGAAGGTAAAGGTACATAAGAGAGAAGGTTAAGGTATACAAGGAAGAAGCGCTAGGTATACAAGGGAGAAGTGCTAGGTATACATGGGAGAAGGTTAAGGTATACAAGGGAGAAGCGCTAGGCATACAAGGAAGAAGCGCTAGGTATACAAGGGAGAAGTGCTAGGTATACATGGGAGAAGGTTAAGGTATACAAGGGAGAAAGTTAAGGTATACAAGGGAGAAGTGCTAGGTATACATGGGAGAAGGTTAAGGTATACAAGGGAGAAGGTTAAGGTATACAAGGGAGAAGCGCTAGGTATACATGGGAGAAGGTAAAGGTACACAAGAGAGAAGGTTAAGGTATACAAGGGAGAAGTGCTAGGTATACATGGGAGAAGTGCTAGGTATACATGGGAGAAGGTAAAGGTACACAAAAGAGAAGGTTAAGGTATACAAGGGAGAAGTGCTAGGTATACAAGGGAGAAGTGCTAGGTATACAAGGGAGAAGGTAAAGGTACATAAGAGAGAAGGTTAAGGTATACAAGGGAGAAGCACTAGGTATACATGGGAGAAGGTAAAGGTACATAAGAGAGAAGGTTAAGGTATACAAGGGAGAAGCACTAGGTATACAATGGAGAAGTGCTAGGTATACATGGGAGAAGTGCTAGGTATACAAGGGAGAAGTGCTAGGTATACAAGGGAGAAGCGCTAGGTATACATGGGAGAAAGTAAAGGTACATAAGAGAGAAGGTTAAGGTATACAAGGGAGAAGCGCTAGGTATACATGGGAGAAGGTAAAGGTACACAAAAGAGAAGGTTAAGGTATACAAGGGAGAAGCGCTAGGTATACATGGGAGAAGGTAAAGGTACACAAAAGAGAAGGTTAAGGTACATAAGAGAGAAGGTTAAGGTATACAAGGGAGAAGTGCTAGGTATACATGGGAGAAGGTAAAGGTACACAAGAGAGAAGGTTAAGGTATACAAGGGAGAAGGTTAAGGTATACAAGGGAGAAGGTTAAGGTATACAAGGGAGAAGTGATAGGTATACAAGGGAGAAGTACTAGGTATACAAGGGAGAAGTGCTAGGTATACAAGGGAGAAGGTAAAGGTACATAAGAGAGAAGGTTAAGGTATACAAGGGAGAAGCGCTAGGTATACATGGGAGAAGGTAAAGGTACATAAGAGAGAAGGTCAAGGTATACAAGGGAGAAGTGCTAGGTATACAAGGGAGAAGTGCTAGGTATACATGGGAGAAGTGCTAGGTATACATGGGAGAAGTGCTAGGTATACAAGGGAGAAGTGCTAGGTATACATGGGAGAAGTGCTAGGTATACAAGGGAGAAGTGCTAGGTATACATGGGAGAAGTGCTAGGTATACATGGGAGAAGGTTAAGGTACATAAGAGAGAAGGTAAAGGTACATAAGAGAGAAGGTTAAGGTATACAAGGGAGAAGCGCTAGGTATACAAGGGAGAAGTGCTAGGTATACATGGGAGAAGGTAAAGGTACATAAGAGAGAAGGTTAAGGTATACAAGGGAGAAGTGCTAGGTATACAAGGGAGAAGTGCTAGGTATACAAGGGAGAAGTGCTAGGTATACAAGGGAGAAGGTAAAGGTACATAAGAGAGAAGGTTAAGGTATACAAGGGAGAAGTGCTAGGTATACAAGGGAGAAGTGCTAGGTATACAAGGGAGAAGGTAAAGGTACATAAGAGAGAAGGTTAAGGTATACAAGGAAGAAGCGCTAGGTATACAAGGGAGAAGTGCTAGGTATACATGGGAGAAGGTTAAGGTATACAAGGGAGAAGCGCTAGGTATACAAGGAAGAAGCGCTAGGTATACAAGGGAGAAGTGCTAGGTATACATGGGAGAAGGTTAAGGTATACAAGGGAGAAAGTTAAGGTATACAAGGGAGAAGTGCTAGGTATACATGGGAGAAGGTTAAGGTATACAAGGGAGAAGGTTAAGGTATACAAGGGAGAAGTGCTAGGTATACATGGGAGAAGGTAAAGGTACACAAGAGAGAAGGTTAAGGTATACAAGGGAGAAGTGCTAGGTATACATGGGAGAAGTGCTAGGTATACATGGGAGAAGTGCTAGGTATACAAGGGAGAAGCACTAGGTATACATGGGAGAAGGTAAAGGTACACAAGAGAGAAGGTTAAGGTATACAAGGGAGAAGTGCTAGGTATACATGGGAGAAGTGCTAGGTATACATGGGAGAAGGTAAAGGTACATAAGAGAGAAGGTTAAGGTATACAAGGGAGAAACGCTAGGTATACATGGGAGAAGCTTTAGGTATAAAATGGAGAAGTTTAAAGTATACAAGAGAGAAGTTTAAGGTACATTTTGTTTTAACAGCAGAAGCTTAAGGTGTACACGATAGAAGCGTTAGGTATACATGGGAGACGTTTAAGGTATACAAGGCACAAGTTTAAGGTATACATGGGAGACGTTTAAGGTATACAAGGCACAAGTTTAAGGTATACAAGGCACATGATTAAGGTATACAAGGCACAAGTTTAAGGTATACAAGGCACAAGTTTAAGGTATACAAGGCACAAGTTTAAGGTATACAAGGCACAAGATTAAGGTATACAAGGCACAAGTTTAAGGTATACAAGGCACAAGATTAAGGTATACAAGGCACAAGTTTAAGGTATACAAGGCACAAGATTAAGGTATACAAGGCACAAGTTTAAGGTATACAAGGCACAAGATTAAGGTATACAAGGCACAAGTTTAAGGTATACAAGGCACAAGATTAAGGTATACAAGGCACAAGTTTAAGGTATACAAGGCACAATATTAAGGTATACAAGGCACAAGTTTAAGGTATACAAGGCACAAGATTAAGGTATACAAGGCACAAGTTTAAGGTATACAAGGCACAAGATTAAGGTATACAAGGCACAAGTTTAAGGTATACAAGGCACAAGATTAAGGTATACAAGGCACAAGATTAAGGTATACAAGGCACAAGTTTAAGGTATACCAGGCACAAGTTTAAGGTATACCAGGCAAAAGTTTAAAGTATACGTCTCAATGGTAACTACGTTTACCCGTGTGTAAGCGCAGTTGACAGGAAGGGACTCGACATGACAAGTGTAATAACAGTGTAAATATTCATGTGTATATCATACCGTATCGAGTTCTCTCCCTTCGTACAGGTGGTGTGACAGTACTATTGACCGATGCTTCTGCTGCATTCTGGGTTTCCAGAAAGTTTTTAATCTCTTCCCACTTCATCTCCATGCTCTCGAGACCCGCATCGCCAACCGACCGTTTACGCGATACCGGCTTCACAACGGTCTGCGACTCCGAGACAGTTCGTTTACGAGTTACTCTTGCCTGCAAGGGCTGTGTCTTCAGAAACCTTTGCAACGTTGCAAAATTTGAGATGTCTATTTCTTTTATGGTGGTAAGCGGTTGGTTCGTCTCCATGACAACCTGTGGCACTATAAGTTCTGGTTTCACTGCCGTCATTGGTGTGAAAGACTTTGTGTACTCGTCATTAATACACGATGCGCTCGTCTCTACCGGCTCGACTTTCACAATGTTACTGGAAGCATGAATAGGTACATATTGAACAAACGTGGCAGCTGGGGACAACACCTGTACCCTGCTTCCACCAGCTTGACACAGGAGGTCCTCACATGACCTCTCCTTCTCTGAAGTATGACCTGGTTCCAGTTTCACAATAGTTTCTGAAACCGTTGCGGTGGAACCAGTATTGCTATTCATCTCAAAGTTAATGTACGACTCAATATCGTCTAGCAGATCAACGTTCATGTTTAGTTCGGCGAGGGTCGGAGCTGATATGTCTGCTGACTCTGTCTTCATGTACACATCTCTCACTGGTTTCAACGTCTCGCTCCAAACACTCAGATTACTTGTACTTTGAATCATGCTTGACACCATCGTCTGACTAGAAGCAGACGGTATTTCTGACAGGGGAAAACTACTGATGTCCTGGGACACCTCATATTGAGCTTTCAAATCAAAGTCGTCTGCTGCAGAAGCTGTTTCCACATTCGTACAGATGGTGTTCACGCCCATCGAGCACTGCATGTCAAGTTTTTCCTGTTCATACAAATGCAGAGAATTTGGACTGGATGCATATATGCTGGCATCAATGAAATCAGTTGACAATGGTAGATCTCCACATGTGTTCACAAATGGTGGCAGCTCGGCACTCGTACTCAATCGGCTCTCCATCATCACTGCTCTCTCTTTAGGCTGAAATGTATGACAAGAGGTCACCTATGAGTAAACCAAAGATGTGTCTACAACAATTCCTAGCTGTGTCTATAACACAACAATTCCTAGCTGTGTCTATAACACAACAATTCCTAGCTGTGTCTATAACATAACAATTCCTAGCTGTGTCTATAACACAACAATTCCTAGCTGTGTCTATAACATAACAATTCCTAGCTGTGTCTATAACACAACAATTCCTAGCTGTGTCTATAACACAACAATTCCTAGCTGTGTCTATAACACAACAATTCCTAGCTGTGTCTATAACACAACAATTCCTAGCTGTGTCTATAACACAACAATTCCTAGCTGTGTCTATAACATAACAATTCCTAGCTGTGTCTATAACATAACAATTCCTAGCTGTGTCTATAACACAACAATTCCTAGCTGTGTCTATAACACAACAATTCCTAGCTGTGTCTATAACACAACAATTCCTAGCTGTGTCTATAACACAACAATTCCTAGCTGTGTCTATAACACAACAATTCCTAGCTGTGTCTATAACACAACAATTCCTAGCTGTGTCTATAACACAACAATTCCTAGCTGTGTCTATAACACAACAATTCCTAGCTGTGTCTATAACACAACAATTCCTAGCTGTGTCTATAACACAACAATTCCTAGCTGTGTCTATAACACAACAATTCCTAGCTGTGTCTATAACACAACAATTCCTAGCTGTGTCTATAACACAACAATTCCTAGCTGTGTCTATAACACAACAATTCCTAGCTGTGTCTATAACATAACAATTCCTAGCTGTGTCTATAACATAACAATTCCTAGCTGTGTCTATAACATAACAATTCCTAGCTGTGTCTATAACACAACAATTCCTAGCTGTGTCTATAACACAACAATTCCTAGCTGTGTCTATAACATAACAATTCCTAGCTGTGTCTATAACACAACAATTCCTAGCTGTGTCTATAACACAACAATTCCTAGCTGTGTCTATAACACAACAATTCCTAGCTGTGTCTATAACACAACAATTCCTAGCTGTGTCTATAACACAACAATTCCTAGCTGTGTCTATAACACAACAATTCCTAGCTGTGTCTATAACACAACAATTCCTAGCTGTGTCTATAACATAACAATTCCTAGCTGTGTCTATAACATAACAATTCCTAGCTGTGTCTATAACATAACAATTCCTAGCTGTGTCTATAACACAACAATTCCTAGCTGTGTCTATAACACAACAATTCCTAGCTGTGTCTATAACACAACAATTCCTAGCTGTGTCTATAACACAACAATTCCTAGCTGTGTCTATAACACAACAATTCCTAGCTGTGTCTATAACACAACAATTCCTAGCTGTGTCTATAACACAACAATTCCTAGCTGTGTCTATAACACAACAATTCCTAGCTGTGTCTATAACACAACAATTCCTAGCTGTGTCTATAACACAACAATTCCTAGCTGTGTCTATAACACAACAATTCCTAGCTGTGTCTATAACACAACAATTCCTAGCTGTGTCTATAACACAACAATTCCTAGCTGTGTCTATAACACAACAATTCCTAGCTGTGTCTATAACACAACAATTCCTAGCTGTGTCTATAACATAACAATTCCTAGCTGTGTCTATAACACAACAATTCCTAGCTGTGTCTATAACATAACAATTCCTAGCTGTGTCTATAACACAACAATTCCTAGCTGTGTCTATAACATAACAATTCCTAGCTGTGTCTATAACATAACAATTCCTAGCTGTGTCTATAACACAACAATTCCTAGCTGTGTCTATAACACAACAATTCCTAGCTGTGTCTATAACACAACAATTCCTAGCTGTGTCTATAACACAACAATTCCTAGCTGTGTCTATAACACAACAATTCCTAGCTGTGTCTATAACATAACAATTCCTAGCTGTGTCTATAACATAACAATTCCTAGCTGTGTCTATAACACAACAATTCCTAGCTGTGTCTATAACACAACAATTCCTAGCTGTGTCTATAACACAACAATTCCTAGCTGTGTCTATAACATAACAATTCCTAGCTGTGTCTATAACACAACAATTCCTAGCTGTGTCTATAACATAACAATTCCTAGCTGTGTCTATAACACAACAATTCCTAGCTGTGTCTATAACACAACAATTCCTAGCTGTGTCTATAACACAACAATTCCTAGCTGTGTCTATAACACAACAATTCCTAGCTGTGTCTATAACACAACAATTCCTAGCTGTGTCTATAACACAACAATTCCTAGCTGTGTCTATAACACAACAATTCCTAGCTGTGTCTATAACACAACAATTCCTAGCTGTGTCTATAACACAACAATTCCTAGCTGTGTCTATAACACAACAATTCCTAGCTGTGTCTATAACACAACAATTCCTAGCTGTGTCTATAACACAACAATTCCTAGCTGTGTCTATAACACAACAATTCCTAGCTGTGTCTATAACAAACAATTCCTAGCTGTGTCTATAACATAACAATTCCTAGCTGTGTCTATAACATAACAATTCCTAGCTGTGTCTATAACACAACAATTCCTAGCTGTGTCTATAACACAACAATTCCTAGCTGTGTCTATAACACAACAATTCCTAGCTGTGTCTATAACATAACAATTCCTAGCTGTGTCTATAACATAACAATTCCTAGCTGTGTCTATAACATAACAATTCCTAGCTGTGTCTATAACATAACAATTCCTAGCTGTGTCTATAACATAACAATTCCTAGCTGTGTCTATAACATAACAATTCCTAGCTGTGTCTATAACACAACAATTCCTAGCTGTGTCTATAACATAACAATTCCTAGCTGTGTCTATAACACAACAATTCCTAGCTGTGTCTATAACAATTCCTAGCTGTGTCTATAACATAACAATTCCTAGCTGTGTCTATAACACAACAATTCCTAGCTGTGTCTATAACACAACAATTCCTAGCTGTGTCTATAACATAACAATTCCTAGCTGTGTCTATAACACAACAATTCCTAGCTGTGTCTATAACACAACAATTCCTAGCTGTGTCTATAACACAACAATTCCTAGCTGTGTCTATAACACAACAATTCCTAGCTGTGTCTATAACACAACAATTCCTAGCTGTGTCTATAACACAACAATTCCTAGCTGTGTCTATAACACAACAATTCCTAGCTGTGTCTATAACAATTCCTAGCTGTGTCTATAACATAACAATTCCTAGCTGTGTCTATAACACAACAATTCCTAGCTGTGTCTATAACACAACAATTCCGTGCTCTGGGTTTTCCACAATTGGTGCAACATATGTTCAGTAATTGATTAGAAACTTGGAACATTTGTAACTGAACATAATTTGTTTAATATAAGTGATCTCTCTAACAAGTAGGTGGAACGCAGATTCAACTGATGAGAGATCTACAGTTTACGACCTTCTACCCACAAGTTTGAGCACAGAACGTCCAACAAATCTTAAGTTATTGATCGAAAACCATTTTCCAAGTCAAGGTCACAACTGCCTTGATCTTCGAACCCAAAATCATCTGTGTGACCTAGATCTTGGAGACAGGGTGTCGTGCATCATCTAACCTGTCATGTTACAGTTTGTGTCATGTTATTCTTGAATCCAATCAGGAACCGTAGACCAGTAACTGTTACCATATATTCATTGACATTCTAAATATTATCTCCACCTAGCAACTATTGGCCTAATTAACAGTCTTTCAGATGGGACGTTAAACCGAGGTCTCGTGTCGGTGCTGTACACCGTGCACGTAAAAGAACCAGAGGAGATTCTGGAATGGGTCTCTGTCTGTATCATTGCACTATCCTCCAAACATCTAAAATAACTAATCTCTTCAGGAGGTGTTGCTAATATGGGCAACCGGTAGCGACGATAAATAAACGTAAAACACACTATTGGCCTGCTGCAATCGACATCACAATAATCTGGTGGTCAATATTGTCATTTACTGCATGTACGTCAATCTCAAGCAACATTGCCCCGCTACTGTATAGATTTGGCCAGTGTACAACATAACATAATATTTACCCTGTCTATAGACCCATATGTTCCTAGCAGCATACAACAACAAAATATTTACCCTGCCTTTGGCCCCAATATTCCCGGCTGTCATATGAGGAGAAAGCTCTCTCCCGACGCTACGTTCCGCTTGGTATGCCTGTTCGGCCACCACCAGTAGACTGGACTTTCTGAACGAACTCGTAGATAAATGCCGACTCGGACCCACTTGTGGAAATGTGTCTGTGAACTGCCTTGTTAGCTTTTGTTCTTGTTGCTGTAGTGTCTTCTGTTGCTGCTGCAGTCTTAACGTCTGCTGCAGCAACAGCAACTGCTTTCTGATGTTCTCTTGCTGCTGTATCTTAGCAACCTGCTGATGACTCGGTACTTCTTGCTGTGCAATCTGCAGCTGAGGAACAGAATGTTGACTATCCTGTTGCCGGGTAGATCCCTCGGCAATCTGCTGTTGATGTGTGCTGCTCTGCGGTTGATGTGTGCTGCTCTGTGGTTGATGTGTGCTGCTCCGTGGTTGATGTGTGCTGCTCTGCGGTTGATGTGTGCTGCTCTGTGGTTGATCAGCTGTCTTCTGCTGGTTCAGTTTTAGCTGCAACAGTTTTTGGGCCCTAATATTTCTTAGAAGTAATTGTCTTATGAGATCAGTACTCTGATGGCACCGTGGTGAGCTCAATGTGCATGGAATAGTGGTCACTCCTCCACCTAGCCTTGGAGTATTTCCTTGAACTTGCGTTTGATTTGGTGCGTCATACACATTCACTTCTTGTTGATATTGTTGCGTGTGACTGGCTGGTGTGGGTGGTAGCACCTGAGGTGGTCTTGTAACAGTTTCAGGTAACTGTGCATACGAGAAGCTCAATAGGGGGGAAGGATCAGCGATCAAGACCTGCCTTGGACTAGAATGTGCAACTGTCAGAGAGTTGGTAACAGTAGTAACGCCACTACTTGTAGCTGTGCTTGACAAGCTCTGTGCTCTGTAATAGAAGAAATACATGTGTAACACCACTTCCAGTATCCAGTACATATTTTATTCAATATTAACCCTTTTAACACCGCATACCTCCAAATAGGCTTATAAAAAGTGTAGATCCAGATGAGCAGGCTCGTCTCATCAGGATCTGAACATTTTGCCAGTAAAATTACTATTTTTAGACAAAATTACCTATTTTGATAAATGAACTGGTCCAAATGTAATTTTCTTATTAATTTATTGGTCTAATATCATGAACCAGTCCATGTCATTAATTCATTGGTCTAAAAATATCATGGACCAGTCCATCTCAGTTACTTGGTGTTAAATGGGTTAATTCCATGAGCAATATTGAGAATTTAAATGTATATATTGGCCATATCCGAATTACAGTTCTGAAATATTGTAGTTTTTCAAGATGGCCACCAAGTTTAGATTGGACTAATTTTGGTTATTCTTTGTCACATAGTTGCCTTGATGCTTCGTACTAAGATTCATTAACATTGACCAAGCGGTGCAGGAGAAGTAAAAAATGTATGGTCGCCATGGAGATCATCTTGCAGTTATGACAGGAATAATTTTAGCTGGTTTTTATCTACTATTTGTCGTGAAGCTTCACTAAAATTGACTATGTTGCTTCCAAGAAGATGTCATTTAAAGCAATCGGAGACAGACGCAGGATAACCCCTTTTAAAACACTGTCGTGACGTCATACCTTTGTACTTGCAGTCCATTATTATTAATATTGGACTTGTGTCAGAGTATTATTTTAAATACTAAGCGTAAATGCAGGAAATTAACAATTTTAAATAGTAGGATCTCGTTATATAAATGTGTGTTTTAAGTAAGATATACGCCTCAAACGGATCCAATATGTAAAATATTGGTACTGTCTATGGCGCCACATGCTTCACACAGTCCAATATTTTAGATATTGGATCGTTTTCAGCATATATCCAAAACATACAAGTAACTTGATGCACAATATTGACAGTCATTGGACTCTGTGAGCTACATATATACTTATAATTAAATAGAGTTACACTAACATACATCCCCACTAATATTCAAAATAACTTCAAAATCAAAACTTAAACCACAAATACCTGCAGGCTATATTAAAATAAATATATATAACATTGAAATCTGATAACACATACCATGATACCAACAAGAGGGCCATGTATGCCCTGGCTCGAACACCCAAGTTCAAAACTGACGGGTCTGTAGTCCAGTGGTAATACACTGGAATGGTAATCCAGGGATTGCAGGTTCGATCCCCCGTCTGACCCTAATAAAATGAACAGTCTTTCAGATGGGACGTTAAACCGAGGTCTTGTGTCGGTGCTTTACACCGTACAAGATCTAAACAAATCTAAAATGACTAATCTCTTCAGGAGGCGTCGCTCATATGAGCAACCGGTAGCGACGATAAACAAACGTACACACACATACATTCCAACAAGAGGGCCATGACTGCCCTGGCTCACCCGAGTTCAAAAACTGAAAGGGCTATAAAAACATATGTTGCTTAACCCTTTGCACGTTAGCGGCAGATAAATATCACTTTTACAAACAGTGTAGAGCACAGAACATGCCATTTGATCAGGCTCTATGATTTTTGATATTTGGATAGTGGAGCTAAAACATTTGACTGAATAGCTACATAGAATCCTGATCAGATGTGGCATAATACAGCAGCTGATCTGGATCTATGTTGATTGCAAATGTGATTTTATTTACTCAGCGGGCTAAGGGTTAATAGAGGTTACCGCTAACAAAGTAACCTCTACAGTGGGGTCAATTCTGGAATCCCTGTGCATCTGTTAACATGATTTTTTCCAAGCCTTAAATTTAAAAGATGTTTATCAAGGAGCAGAGCTTGCATGCTGTTTGAGAACATGATTTTTTCCAAGCCTTAAATTTAAAAGATGTTTATCAAGGAGCAGAGCTTGCATGCTGTTTGATACCAAGGAGTAACTCCTTGTTTATGAAGGTGAGTGGACATGGTACCGATCACACCACGGAATCTCCACTCACATCACCTTGGTTACGAGGTGGACATGGTACCGATCACACCACGGAATCTCCACTCACAACACCTTGGTTACGAGGTGGACATGGTACCGATCACACCACGGAATCTCCACTCACAACACCTTGGTTACGAGGTGGACATGGTACCGATCACACCACGGAATCTCCACTCACAACACCTTGGTTACGAGGTGGACATGGTACCGATCACACCACGGAATCTCCACTCACAACACCTTGGTTACGAGGTGGACATGGTACCGATCACACCACGGAATCTCCACTCACAACACCTTGGTTACGAGGTGGACATGGTACCGATCACACCACGGAATCTCCACTCACAACACCTTGGTTACGAGGTGGACATGGTACCGATCACACCACGGAATCTCCACTCACAACACCTTGGTTACGAGGTGGACATGGTACCGATCACACCACGGAATCTCCACTCACAACACTTTGGTTACGAGGTGGACATGGTACCGATCACACCACAGAATCTCCACTCACAACACCTTGGTTATGAGGTGGACATCGTGTCCATTACACCACGGATGGGCTGTAGCTTTCATACTTTAGGGATGGGCTGTAGCTTTCATGCTTTAGGGATGGGCTGTGGCTTTCATACTTTAGGGATGGGCTGTAACTGTCATGCTCTATGGATGGGCTGTAGCTTTCATACTTTACGGATGGGCTGTAGCTTTCATACTTTAGGGATGGGCTGTAGCTTTCATGCTTTAGGGATGGGCTGTAGCTTTCATGCTTTAGGGATGGGCTGTAGCTTTCATGCTTTAGGGATGGGCTGTAGCTTTCATACTTTAGGGTTGGGCTGTAGCTTTCATACTTTAGGGATGGGCTGTAGCTTTCATGCTTTAGGGATGGGCTGTAGCTTTCATGCTTTAGGGATGGGCTGTAGCTTTCCTGCTTTAGGGATGGGCTGTAGCTTTCAGACTGTAGGTATGGGCTGTAGCTTTCATACTTTAGGGATGGGCTGTAGCTTTCATGCTTTAGGGATGGGCTGTAGCTTTCATGCTTTAGGGATGGGCTGTAGCTTTCCTGCTTTAGGGATGGGCTGTAGCTTTCAGACTGTAGGTATGGGCTGTAGCTTTCATACTTTAGGGATGGGCTGTAGCTTTCATACTTTAGGGATGGGCTGTAGCTTTCATGCTTTAGGGATGGGCTGTAGCTTTCATACTTTAGGGTTGGGCTGTAGCTTTCATACTTTAGGGATGGGCTGTAGCTGTCATGCTTTAGGGATGGGCTGTAGCTTTCATACTTTAGGGATGGGCTGTAGCTTTCATGCTTTAGGGATGGGCTGTGGCTTTCATACTTTAGGGATGGGCTGTAACTGTCATGCTCTATGGATGGGCTGTAGCTTTCATACTTTACGGATGGGCTGTAGCTTTCATGCTTTAGGGATGGGCTGTAGCTTTCATGCTTTAGGGATGGGCTGTAGCTTTCATGCTTTAGGGATGGGCTGTAGCTTTCATACTTTAGGGATGGGCTGTAGCTTTCATACTTTAGGGATGGGCTGTAGCTTTCATGCTTTAGGGATGGGCTGTAGCTTTCAGACTGTAGGTATGGGCTGTAGCTTTCATACTTTAGGGATGGGCTGTAGCTTTCATACTTTAGGGATGGGCTGTAGCTTTCATGCTTTAGGGATGGGCTGTAGCTTTCATGCTTTAGGGATGGGCTGTAGCTTTCCTGCTTTAGGGATGGGCTGTAGCTTTCAGACTGTAGGTATGGGCTGTAGCTTTCATACTTTAGGGATGGGCTGTAGCTTTCATACTTTAGGGATGGGCTGTAGCTTTCATGCTTTAGGGATGGGCTGTAGCTTTCATGCTTTAGGGATGGGCTGTAGCTTTCATACTTTAGGGATGGGCTGTAGCTTTCATGCTTTAGGGTTGGGCTGTAGCTTTCATGCTTTAGGGATGTGCTGTAGCTTTCATGCTTTAGGGTTGGGCTGTAGCTGTCATGCTTTAGGGATGGGCTGTAGCTTTCAGACTGTAGAGTATGGGCTGTAGCTTTCAGACTGTAGGGATGGGCTGTAGCTTTCATGATTTAGGGATGGGCTGTAGCTTTCATGCTTTAGGGATGGGCTGTAGCTTTCATGCTTTAGGGTTGGGCTGTAGCTTTCATGCTTTAGGGATGTGCTGTAGCTTTCATGCTTTAGGGTTGGGCTGTAGCTGTCATGCTTTAGGGATGGGCTGTAGCTTTCAGACTGTAGGTATGGGCTGTAGCTTTCAGACTGTAGGGATGGGCTGTAGCTTTCATGATTTAGGGATGGGCTGTGGCTTTCATGCTTTAGGGATGGGCTGTAGCTTTCATACTTTAGGGATGGGCTGTAGCTTTCATGCTTTAGGGTTGGGCTGTAGCTTTCATGCTTTAGGGATGTGCTGTAGCTTTCATGCTTTAGGGTTGGGCTGTAGCTGTCATGCTTTAGGGATGGGCTGTAGCTTTCAGACTGTAGGTATGGGCTGTAGCTTTCAGACTGTAGGGATGGGCTGTAGCTTTCATGATTTAGGGATGGGCTGTGGCTTTCATGCTTTAGGGATGGGCTGTAGCTTTCATACTTTAGGGATGGGCTGTAGCTTTCATGCTTTAGGGTTGGGCTGTAGCTTTCATGCTTTAGGGATGTGCTGTAGCTTTCATGCTTTAGGGTTGGGCTGTATCTGTCATGCTTTAGGGATGGGCTGTAGCTTTCATGCTTTAGGGATGGGCTGTAGCTTTCATGCTTTAGGGTTGGGCTGTAGCTTTCATGCTTTAGGGATGGGCTGTAGCTTTCATGCTTTAGGGTTGGGCTGTAGCTTTCATACTTTAGGGATGGGCTGTAGCTTTCATACTTTAGGGTTGGGCTGTAGCTTTCATACTTTAGGGTTGGGTTGTAGCTTTCATACTTTAGGGTTGGGCTGTAGCTTTCATACTTTAGGGATGGGCTGTAGCTTTCATACTTTAGGGTTGGGCTGTAGCTTTCATGCTTTAGGGTTGGGCTGTAGCTTTCATACTTTAGGGTTGGGCTGTAGCTTTCATACTTTAGGGTTGGGCTGTAGCTTTCATACTTTAGGGATGGGCTGTAGCTTTCATACTTTAGGGATGGGCTGTAGCTTTCATGCTTTAGGGTTGGGCTGTCATATAAAAATGTTATTGTGGCATAAACTATACTCAATGGCCCACTCATTCTATGTGACTCATACATTATGCAAGAAATTGTTAATCTTAATAGTAGCCTCGTTTGAATAATTTCACCAGTTATGTTGTATCGAATGACATGCGCTGATGACGGTCGGTATGTGCCTTGTATCCCCCGCCAGTATGCTACTAATACCTGGATTAAATGACATGCGCGGATGACGGTCGGTATGTGCCTTGTATCCCCCGCCAGTATGCTACTAATACCTGGATTAAATGACATGCGCGGATGATGGTCGGTATGTGCCTTGTATCCCCCGCCAGTATGCTACTAATACCTGGATTAAATGACATGCGCTGATGACGGTCGGTATGTGCCTTGTGTCCCCCGCCAGTATGCTACTAATACCTGGATTAAATGACATGCGCGGATGATGGTCGGTATGTGCCTTGTATCCCCCGCCAGTATGCTACTAATACCTGGATTAAATGACATGCGCTGATGACGGTCGGTATGTGCCTTGTGTCCCCCGCCAGTATGCTACTAATACCTGGATTAAATGACATGCGCTGATGACGGTCGGTATGTGCCTTGTATCCCCCGCCAGTATGCTACTAATACCTGGATTAAATGACATGCGCTGATGACGGTCGGTATGTGCCTTGTATCCCCCGCCAGTATGCTACTAATACCTGGATTAAATGACATGCGCTGATGATGGTCGGTATGTGCCTTGTATCCCCCGCCAGTATGCTACTAATACCTGGATTAAATGACATGCGCGGATGATGGTCGGTATGTGCCTTGTATCCCCCGCCAGTATGCTACTAATACCTGGATTAAATGACATGCGCGGATGACGGTCGGTATGTGCCTTGTATCCCCCGCCAGTATGCTACTAATACCTGGATTAAATGACATGCGCTGATGATGGTCGGTATGTGCCTTGTATCCCCCGCCAGTATGCTACTAATACCTGGATTAAATGACATGCGCTGATGACGGTCGGTATGTGCCTTGTGTCCCCCGCCAGTATGCTACTAATACCTGGATTAAATGACATGCGCTGATGACGGTCGGTATGTGCCTTGTATCCCCCGCCAGTATGCTACTAATACCTGGATTAAATGACATGCGCGGATGATGGTCGGTATGTGCCTTGTATCCCCCGCCAGTATGCTACTAATACCTGGATTAAATGACATGCGCTGATGACGGTCGGTATGTGCCTTGTATCCCCCGCCAGTATGCTACTAATACCTGGATTAAATGACATGCGCTGATGATGGTCGGTATGTGCCTTGTATCCCCCGCCAGTATGCTACTAATACCTGGATTAAATGACATGCGCTGATGATGGTCGGTATGTGCCTTGTATCCCCCGCCAGTATGCTACTAATACCTGGATTAAATGACATGCGCTGATGACGGTCGGTATGTGCCTTGTATCCCCCGCCAGTATGCTACTAATACCTGGATTAAATGACATGCGCTGATGACGGTCGGTATGTGCCTTGTGTCCCCCGCCAGTATGCTACTAATACCTGGATTAAATGACATGCGCTGATGACGGTCGGTATGTGCCTTGTATCCCCCGCCAGTATGCTACTAATACCTGGATTAAATGACATGCGCGGATGATGGTCGGTATGTGCCTTGTATCCCCCGCCAGTATGCTACTAATACCTGGATTAAATGACATGCGCTGATGACGGTCGGTATGTGCCTTGTATCCCCCGCCAGTATGCTACTAATACCTGGATTAAATGA
>CM026393.1:7548493-7655132 GCA_014843695.1 Archivesica marissinica
TTTAGGGTTGGGCTGTAGCTTTCATACTTTAGGGTTGGGTTGTAGCTTTCATACTTTAGGGTTGGGCTGTAGCTTTCATACTTTAGGGATGGGCTGTAGCTTTCATACTTTAGGGTTGGGCTGTAGCTTTCATGCTTTAGGGTTGGGCTGTAGCTTTCATACTTTAGGGTTGGGCTGTAGCTTTCATACTTTAGGGTTGGGCTGTAGCTTTCATACTTTAGGGATGGGCTGTAGCTTTCATACTTTAGGGATGGGCTGTAGCTTTCATGCTTTAGGGTTGGGCTGTCATATAAAAATGTTATTGTGGCATAAACTATACTCAATGGCCCACTCATTCTATGTGACTCATACATTATGCAAGAAATTGTTAATCTTAATAGTAGCCTCGTTTGAATAATTTCACCAGTTATGTTGTATCGAATGACATGCGCTGATGACGGTCGGTATGTGCCTTGTATCCCCCGCCAGTATGCTACTAATACCTGGATTAAATGACATGCGCGGATGACGGTCGGTATGTGCCTTGTATCCCCCGCCAGTATGCTACTAATACCTGGATTAAATGACATGCGCTGATGACGGTCGGTATGTGCCTTGTGTCCCCCGCCAGTATGCTACTAATACCTGGATTAAATGACATGCGCTGATGACGGTCGGTATGTGCCTTGTATCCCCCGCCAGTATGCTACTAATACCTGGATTAAATGACATGCGCTGATGACGGTCGGTATGTGCCTTGTGTCCCCCGCCAGTATGCTACTAATACCTGGATTAAATGACATGCGCTGATGACGGTCGGTATGTGCCTTGTGTCCCCCGCCAGTATGCTACTAATACCTGGATTAAATGACATGCGCTGATGACGGTCGGTATGTGCCTTGTATCCCCCGCCAGTATGCTACTAATACCTGGATTAAATGACATGCGCGGATGATGGTCGGTATGTGCCTTGTATCCCCCGCCAGTATGCTACTAATACCTGGATTAAATGACATGCGCTGATGACGGTCGGTATGTGCCTTGTATCCCCCGCCAGTATGCTACTAATACCTGGATTAAATGACATGCGCGATGACGGTCGGTATGTGCCTTGTATCCCCCGCCAGTATGCTACTAATACCTGGATTAAATGACATGCGCTGATGACGGTCGTATGTGCCTTGTATCCCCCGCCAGTATGCTACTAATACTGGATTAAATGACATGCGCTGATGACGGTCGGTATGTGCCTTGTGTCCCCCGCCAGTATGCTACTAATACCTGGATTAAATGACATGCGCTGATGACGGTCGGTATGTGCCTTGTATCCCCCGCCAGTATGCTACTAATACCTGGATTAAATGACATGCGCGGATGATGGTCGGTATGTGCCTTGTATCCCCCGCCAGTATGCTACTAATACCTGGATTAAATGACATGCGCTGATGATGGTCGGTATGTGCCTTGTATCCCCCGCCAGTATGCTACTAATACCTGGATTAAATGACATGCGCTGATGATGGTCGGTATGTGCCTTGTATCCCCCGCCAGTATGCTACTAATACCTGGATTAAATGACATGCGCTGATGATGGTCGGTATGTGCCTTGTATCCCCCGCCAGTATGCTACTAATACCTGGATTAAATGACATGCGCTGATGATGGTCGGTATGTGCCTTGTATCCCCCGCCAGTATGCTACTAATACCTGGATTAAATGACATGCGCTGATGACGGTCGGTATGTGCCTTGTATCCCCCGCCAGTATGCTACTAATACCTGGATTAAATGACATGCGCTGATGACGGTCGGTATGTGCCTTGTGTCCCCCGCCAGTATGCTACTAATACCTGGATTAAATGACATGCGCTGATGACGGTCGGTATGTGCCTTGTATCCCCCGCCAGTATGCTACTAATACCTGGATTAAATGACATGCGCTGATGACGGTCGGTATGTGCCTTGTATCCCCCGCCAGTATGCTACTAATACCTGGATTAAATGACATGCGCTGATGACGGTCGGTATGTGCCTTGTGTCCCCCGCCAGTATGCTACTAATACCTGGATTAAATGACATGTGCTGATGACGGTCAGTATGTGCCTTGTATCCCCCGCCAGTATGCTACATGCGCTGATGACGGTCGGTATGCCCCTTGTATTCCCCGCCAGTATGCTACTAATGCCTGGATGATATCAGTCCATGATGAACCCCAATATGTTATCTATTGGAATTTGACCATATAGTGAACTAAATGAAGGTTGCCTGAAGGACTGACCTACATTGTACTTGTGGTAGTTCTAGCTAGGTGATTATATTGTCACATGATTTAATTCCAACACAGACTGAGGGTACAGATTTTTCATCTACAATGACCTATAAAGTTTATTTGTATGGCTTTGGGGAAGTTGATATATAAATGCTTCTTGTAAATTGGCCTCAGTAATCAAGTACAGTCAAACATGTGTTAGCGGTCACACCTTCATTAAGCAGCCAACCTGTATAAAGCAGCCAGTTTCCCAATATGTTGTTTTATCCCACTTTGGAATGAGGTGGTTTCCTGGGTTATATTTCAAATGTCCCACTTTGGAATGAGGTGGTTTCCTGGGTTATATTTCAAATGTCCCACTTTGGAATGAGGTGGTTTCCTGGGTTATATTTCAAATGTCCCACTTTGGAATGAGGTGGTTTCCTGGGTTATGTTTCAAATGTCCCACTTTGGAATGAGGCGGTTTCCTGGGTTATATTTGAAATGTCCCACTTTGGAATGAGGTGGTTTCCTGGGTTATATTTCAAATGTCCCACTTTGGAATGAGGCGATTTCCTGGGTTATATTTGAAATGTCCCACTTTGGAATGAGGTGGTTTCCTGGGTTATATTTCAAATGTCCCACTTTGGAATGAGGTGGTTTCCTGGGTTATATTTCAAATGTCCCACTTTGGAATGAGGCGGTTTCCTGGGTTATATTTGAAATGTCCCACTTTGGAATGAGGCGGTTTCCTGGGTTATATTTCAAATGTCCCACTTTGGAATGAGGTGGTTTCCTGAGTTATATTTCAAATGTCCCACTTTGGAATGAGGCGGTTTCCTGGGTTATATTTGAAATGTCCCACTTTGAAATGAGGTGGTTTCCTGGGTTATATTTGAAATGTCCCACTTTGAAATGAGGCAGTTTCCTGGGTTATATTTGAAATGTCCCACTTTGGAATGAGGTGGTTTCCTGGGTTATATTTCAAATGTCCCACTTTGGAATGAGGCGGTTTCCTGGGTTATATTTGAAATGTCCCACTTTGGAATGAGGCAGTTTCCTGGGTTATATTTGAAATGTCCCACTTTGGAATGAGGCGGTTTCCTAGGTTATATTTCAAATGTCCCACTTTGGAATGAGGCGGTTTCCTGGGTTCTATTTGAAATGTCCCACTTTGGAATGAGGCAGTTTCCTGGGTTATATTTGAAATGTCCCACTTTGGAATGAGGCGGTTTCCTGGGTTATATTTGAAATGTCCCACTTTGGAATGAGGTGGTTTCCTAGGTTATATTTCAAATGTCCCACTTTGGAATGAGGTGGTTTCCTAGGTTATATTTCAAATGTCCCACTTTGGAATGAGGCGGTTTCCTGGGTTCTATGTCAAATGTCCCACTTTGGAATGAGGCGGTTTCCTGGGTTCTATTTTAAATGTCCCACTTTGGAATGAGGCGGTTTCCTGGGTTATATTTGAAATGTCCCACTTTGGAATGAGGCAGTTTCCTGGGTTATATTTGAAACGTCCCACTTTGAAATGAGGTGGTTTCCTGGGTTCTATTTGAAATGTCCCACTTTGGAATGAGGCTGTTTCCTGGGTTATATTTGAAATGTCCCACTTTGAAATGAGGTGGTTTCCTGGGTTATATTTGAAATGTCCCACTTTGGAATGAGGTGATTTCCTGGGTTATATTTGAAATGTCCCACTTTGGAATGAGGTGGTTTCCTGGGTTCTATTTGAAATGTCCCACTTTGGAATGAGGCGGTTTCCTGTGTTCTATTTGAAATGTCTCACTTTGGAATGAGGCGGTTTCCTGGGTTCTATTTGAAATGTCCCACTTTGGAATGAGGTGGTTTCCTGGGTTCTATTTGAAATTTCCCACTTTGGAATGAGGCAGTTTCCTGGGTTCTATTTAAAATGTCCCACTTTGGAATGAGGCGGCTTCCTGGGTTCTATTTGAAATGTCCCACTTTGGAATGAGGCGGTTTCCTGGGTTCTATTTGAAATGTCCCACTTTGGAATGAGGCGGTTTCCTGGGTTCTATTTGAAATGTCCCACTTTGGAATGAGGCGGTTTCCTGGGTTCTATTTGAAATGTCCCACTTTGGAATGAGGCGGTTTCCTGGGTTCTATTTGAAATGTCCCACTTTGAAATGAGGTGGTTTCCTGGGTTCTATTTGAAATGTCCCACTTTAGAATGAGGCGGTTTCCTGGGTTATATTTGAAATGTCCCACTTTGAAATGAGGCAGTTTCCTGGGTTATATTTCAAATGTCCCACTTTGGAATGAGGCAGTTTCCTGGGTTCTAGAAACAGTTCACATGTATAATGTGCACATCAATGTTTTCAACATCATCTATGATGAATTTGAAAGTAAGTTTCTATAGGTCCGCTCACCCAAAAGGTGCGGTAAGTGATGGACCAAAGGTCGATCATCCTTCGAGACTTGACCCAGAAAGTCTTGTACCCTGCACTGTTGTTCAATGAATCCAGCAAGATTGTGCTAATCTCATATTTCTCTTCAGCTGTTATTGGTGTAGGAAGATCCCATGGCCTGTGTGCCCCTCAGACTGCTTCGAGTAGTACTTCTGGTACTGGGTGGAACCAACGAGTCACCGTCATTCTGCAAACCAGCGGCGTAGATTCCCCGGATCAAAGAATTTGAGACACCCCAAATGGGACTTGAACATTCAGCGGTGAAGGGCAAGTGATTTCTACTCAAGAACCGTAACCACACGACCCCTAGTTTGTAAGTAGCTTAGCAACAAAATGTTAACAACTTGGCCATCATGGTTAGTTACATACATGTATATAAATGATATTGTCTTTTATCTAGAACACGATCCTAGTTGGCAAGTCTCTCAGACTCCTACCCAATAAATGTCCTAGTTGCTAACTTTATTAGACTGTGTCCTACCCAATAAATGTCCTAGTTGTTAACTTTATTAGACTGTGTCCTACCCAATAAATGTCCTAGTTGTTAACTTTATTAGACTGTGTCCTACCCAATAAATGTCCTAGTTGTCAACACCCCCCCCCCCAATTGCATGCATACTAAGTTCCCAATGGTAACAGAGGTACATGCAATTTAATGAGGAAGTTCTTAAAAGAGAGTGCAATTTCTTTTTTATTTGCCAATAAATAAACTATATCCAGGCTTATAAATTACATTCCACTTACCTCCAGCATATTTGCCACAAAATCTGAGTATTTCAACTAATAGTTTAGTTTATACAAATTTATTTTAGCTCGATTGCGAAACAAGTTCTTACAACTTATATTAATCACTCTCGAGACCTCATTCCTAATGGAATCCATCGCCACGAGGGAGAGAGAAGAGGCAACGTGGAATTTAAATGCCTTGCCTAAGGGCACAATCGTAACGGCTCCAGCAGGTCTTGAACTCCAGACCTTTCACCCTGAAACGAACGCGCATCCACTGCGCTATCACGACTTCCACTTTCAACTAATAAACAATGGTCGATTCACGAGCATTGCATACCATTATATGAAATCCTAATTTAGCTTTTGAGAGTTTGTAGACAGCAAAACACTGTTAGCCTATGGATTAAACGTTAGTGTTCGGATTTTTTTCGGAGAAATTGTGGTAACAATGCTATTTACATGTGAAATGATTCATTTCAATTTGCGATGTAATACTCGCTTTAATATTGTTTCTAACTATAACATTTATTATACCATAATTTTAGCACTGTACTATCTACATATATAATTATACAACTAGTTCTGCGGCTGTATATAGATGATTTACTAACTAAAAATTGTTTGAAATACAAATCATACAACTTACCCTTTTGACATGTCACACAATTATCATATCCAAAAATAAATCAACACCGTCTAAAGTTTAAAAGGAAAAGAAGATTTTTTATTGGTTTATATATAAGTGTGTATGTATAACTAAATTCTTGGAAAACTAAAGCACATGTAATTATTTTACAACATCCTGTTCAATATTTAACACTTTTATCAATATTTAATAGCAAGTCTTTGTTTTCTTTGTTTTTGATTTTTTGGCAAAAGACCAAATTTAATGGGTTTTGTTTAAAAACTAAATATAGTGACACTAAAGCTACTTGATGAACGTTTCATTAATAGTAAACATATATCAGCAGGTAATTACTAAAACAATACCGATTAAATGATCAAGAGGGCAAGTTTTTGTGTTCATGATTACATTTTGCCTGGTTACCGACCACAGCGGACTAGGTCACCCAGGACGTTTGCATCACACTTTTATTATTCAACAACACACATCTCTCCTCATATGGCTGTTGTAAAAACATGTAGTTAGTCATAGCTACATTGGATGACTGAGCTTTATGTCTATTAGACCACCACTCCCAGACTGATTATCTGCATATCTTGATTGGATGTTGCGCAACATTTTGACAGACCTCAAAAAATCGTTAGGCAAACGTAACAGCTAAAATCGTGAAAGTAAGTGTACTTACCTGGCTAATTCTTGCAACAATCGTCCAACTAGGCCTTCTTTGTCTGTTTGCTGTGGAGTATCCACACTTTACAATCTCTTATACCCGTAAAATACAGGTGGAAATGGCAATGTTTACATCTTCAAATATCCAACATGGAGTTTTGTTTTGGTTCTGTGAGAAATTGCGGGAATAGCTGTCACATGAGTTAATGACGTCACACCGTCCTAGTTTTCAGCTAATCAGATTCTAGTATTTTCTAGACTCCCCCTTCTGACCTAAAAATAATTTGGGAGATTATCAAAATAACAATTGTGAAAACTCGGGTTTACTACTAAAACATGGCAATATAAGATATAATTTTATTTGAAAATCCAATAAAAAACATGTTTGTAGTACATTGCTTTCGGAAAATGGAAAGTTATTCCAAGAAGCAGGGTGTCATTATAGGAAAACCAAATGCAGACTGATGAAATCATTCTATTAATAGCTATAGGTCAAGGTCGGTTGTGTTTTGGATCACGCATACACGACTATTAATAGAACACTGACCCAGTAACCGTCAGAAACAGCTGATCCAAAACTTGTGTACACGTTAATAACCCCCTGTCTTTATGCACCTTTGTTTATGACCACTTGTGGAAGTGCATCAAGATCTCAAGGTAAATTGAAATTATTACAGACTGTGGCTTCGAATATTCGTCGAATATTGGGCGCTGCTCCCCCAAGGGAAACGTTTCAGGCGTTATGAACTGTAAGAGATGTTTGCAGTCCTCTGCATGTTTGAGCCGTAGGAAAACCACGACAACGGTCATGTTGAACCTCTGATGACTGCACATTGACCCCGGTATTCAGGAATAGCACCTATGTCATAAATGATAACGTTCAAGTGACGAACAACGGCTTGATTTGTACCAGTTAATGTGCGTTAATTGCACGTGCAAATAGGCAACTGGTTATTGTCCATACTTACTCTGATAGTGACGGGGTGTCATTTTTAAATATGTTTGGATATGGCCTAACATTTTGTATGTATAATGTCAAGCCTATGATTTATCAACATGTTCTTAAAAATGGTTTTGAACACGAAACCACTCGTCCAGACCAGACCCAAGCGCCTGTGTTCACTTCAGGTGGGAGAGGTCTGGAGTTCGCTGCGCCAGCTCTTAGGCAAGGCTCTAATTCCACATTGCCTCTCTATTTCTGGGTGGGTTATATCGGGGGGAAAAATAAAAATAGGGACATGTATGTCATAATCAGAATTGATTGTTCGGCAGCAGTTATAACGTAGAAATAGAACATACAAGATCACTGATGGTCACGCTGCTCAGACCGTATCTCTATATGAGGAACTGTTGCCAGTTTTTGGCAGTTTCCTATGGAGGTTTGTGCACCAAGTACTGGTTAACCGCCGGAGCCTGCCCAGGAAAGGTGTTAGGTAAACTGCCCATCGCTCAAATGGGTAACCGGTAGCGACGTTAAATAAACTTAAATTAAAAAATATAGATATATACGTGGTCCTCTCGTAAGAATGATCAAGGGCGCGAGAGTGCATTGTGCATCATATGGAGCAGGGAATTGGGGTGTTCAGAAAATGTGGTAAGCCAGAACGATTAAGACACCGTTTGCCTTACACAGAACATTATTTAACCTGCTATGACCTCCACCACCTTGCAATACTATTGGGACCCCTTTGGCTACGCATCTGCTATGGTGTTAACTCATAGTTTTACAATAATAACTTACATAATCAAATACTAGTAACAGTATTAAGAATATATATCCTGCTTTATAATAATGTCCTGCTTTATAATAATGTCCTGCTTTACAATAATGTCCTGCTTTACAATAATGTCCTGCTTTACAATAATGTCCTGCTTTACAATAATGTCCAGCTTTATAATAATGTCCTGCTTTACAATAATATCCTGCTTTACAATAATGTCCAGCTTTATAATAATGTCCTGCTTTATAATAATGTCCTGCTTTACAATAATGTCCTGCTTTATAATAATGTCCTGCTTTACAATAATGTCCTGCTTTACAATAATGTCCTGCTTTACAATAATGTCCTGCTTTATAATAATGTCATGCTTTACAATAATGTCCTGCTTTATAATAATGTCCTGCTTTATAATAATGTCATGCTTTACAATAATGTCCTGCTTTACAATAATGTCCTGCTTTATAATAATGTCCTGCTTTACAATAATATCCTGCTTTACAATAATGTCCTGCTTTATAATAATGTCCAGCTTTACAATAATGTCCTGCTTTATAATAATGTCCTGCTTTATAATAATGTCCTGCTTTACAATAATGTCCAGCTTTACAATAATGTCCTGCTTTATAATAATGTCAGCTTTACAATAATGTCCTGCTTTACAATAATGTCCAGCTTTACAATAATGTCCAGCTTTATAATAATGTCCTGCTTTACAATAATGTCCTGCTTTACAATAACGTCCAGCTTTACAATAATGTCCTGCTTTATGATAATGTCCAGCTTTACAATAATGTCCTGCTTTATAATAATGTCCTGCTTTACAATAATGTCCTGCTTTATAATAATGTCCTTCTTTACAATAATGTCCTGCTTTACAATAATGTCCAGCTTTATAATAATGTCCAGCTTTATAATAATGTCCTGCTTTACAATAATATCCTACTTTACAATAAAGTCATGTTGACGGATCTGTAGAAACACGCTGGACTGGTAATCTTACATCCGAGGATACGGCTTTATCACATTGATTGTATATATCGGATACACTCGGTCTCGGCTACGTGACATACACATCTTACATCCGAGGGAGGGTACGGCTTTGTCACATTGATTGTATATATCGGATACACTCTGTCTCGGCTACGTGACATACATATCTTACATCCGAGGGCTTTGTCACATTGATTGTACGTATCGGATACACTCGGTCTTGGCTACGTGACATACATATCTTACATCCGAGGGTGGGTACGGCTTTGTCACATTGATTGTATATATCGGATACTCTCGGTCTCGGCTACGTGACATACATATCTTACATCCGAGGGAGGGTACGGCTTTGTCACATTGATTGTATACCTCGGATACACTCGGTCTCGGCTACGTGACACACACATCTTACATCTGAGGGAGGGTACGGCTTTGTCACATTGATTGCATACCACGGATACACTCGCATGTCTCGGCTACGTGACATCCACATCTCACATCCGAGGGAGGGTACGGCTTTGTCACATTGATTGTATACCTCGGATACACTCGCGTGTCTCGGCTACGTGACATACACATCTTACATCCGAGGGAGGGTACGGCTTTGTCACATTGATTGTATACCTCGGATACACTCGCATGTCTCGGCTACGTGACATCCACATCTTACATCCGAGGGAGGGTACGGCTTTGTCACATTGATTGTATACCTCGGATACACTCGCGTGTCTCGGCTACGTGACATACACATCTTACATCCGAGGGAGGGTACGGCTTTGTCACATTGATTGTATACCTCGGATACACTCGCATGTCTCGGCTACGTGACATACACAGGTTGGTGCATGGAATTACCAGAAGTCTACTTTCGGCTAGATATCCCACTTCCCCAGGATATCCCACTTCCCCAGGATATCCCACTTCCCAGGGATATCCCACATCTCTGGGACACCCCACTTCCCCAGGATATCCCACTTCCCCAGGATATCCCACATCCCCGGGACACCCCACATCCCTGGGATATCCCACTTCCCCAGGATATCCCACTTCCCCAGGACACCCCCACTTCCCCCAGACACCCCACTTCCTGGGATATCCCATTTCCCTGGGACACCCCACTTCCCAGGATATCCAATTCCCCTGGGACACCCCACTTCCCCCGGACACCCCACTTCCCAGGATATCCCATTTCCCTGGGACACCCCACTTCCCCCGGATATCCCACTTCACCAGGTTTGAAAAATAACAGAGAAAATGACATTACTAGAATTATTGTCAAGCATCCAAATATGTACATGTCGGAAAACATAAATTATACAAATATTTGATACATACTGATCCAGGATTTAATATGTATCATAAGCAAAGCACCAGCGTAATATCAAATTATCCACGATTCATATATAGATGACAATGCCATACATGGTTGCTATGGTGATGTAAACAGAACATTTGGAATACTATGTTTACATTTCAAACTTACTTACTCAGTATTAATTCCGCAACGGCAATATAAATATCGTTCAGTAATGTTACAGTAAAGGTGTACATATACATAATAACAGTATACAACATTATATCATTCCATACACATTAACCCATTCAAGAGCTCAACAGGGACACGTCATTCCATACACATTAACCCATTCAAGAGCTCAACAGGGACACGTCATTCCATACACATTAACCCATTCAAGAGCTCAACAGGGTCACGTCATTCCATACACATTAACCCATTCAAGAGCTCAACAGCGACAGGTCATTCCATACACATTAACCCATTCAAGAGCTCAACAGGGACAGGTCATTCCATACACATCAACCCATTCAAGTGCTCAACAGGGACACGTCATTCCATACACAACAGGGACACATCATTCCATACACATTAACCCATTCAAGAGCTCAACAGGGACACGTCATTCCATACACATTAACCCATTCAAGAGCTCAACAGGGACACGTCATTCCATACACATTAACCCATTCAAGAGCTCAACAGGGACACGTCATTCCATACACATTAACCCATTCAAGAGCTCAACAGAGACACGTCATTCTATACACATTAACCCATTCATGAGCTCAACAGGGACACGTCATTCCATACACATTAACCCATTCAAGAGCTCAACAGGGACACGTCATTCCATACACATTAACCCATTCAAGAGCTCAACAGCGACAGGTCATTCCATACACATCAACCCATTGAGAGCCCAAGGGGGGACACCTCTCATTACATACACATTAACCCATTGAGAGCCCAAGGGGGGACACCTCTCATTACATACATATTAACCCATTGAGAGCCCAAGGGGGGACACCTCTCATTACATACATATTAACCCATTGAGAGCCCAAGGGGGGACACCTCTCATTACATACATATTAACCCATTGAGAGCCCAAGGGGGGACACCTCATTACATACACATTAACCCATTGAGAGCCCAAGGGGGGACACCTCATTCCATACACATTAACCCATTGAGAGCCCAAGGGGGGACACCTCATTCCATACACATTAACCCATTGAGAGCCCAAGGGGGGACACCTCTCATTACATACACATTAACCCATTGAGAGCTCAAGGGGGGACACCTCATTACATACACATTAACCCATTGAGAGCCCAAGGGGGGACACCTCATTCCATACACATTAACCCATTGAGAGCCCAAGGGGGGACACCTCATTCCATACACATTAACCCATTGAGAGCCCAAGGGGGGACACCTCTTATTCCATACATGTGTCTTATTTTTGATTCCACTAATACATTTGTATATGTTCATATGAACCCAAGGGGGAACACCTCTCATTCTAAAGGGCGTATGAACCCAATGGGGGAACACCTCTCATTCTAAAGGGTGTATGAACCCAAGGGGGGAACACCTCTCATTCTAAAGGGCGTATGAACCCAAGGGGGGAACACCTCTCATCATAAAGGACGTATGAACCCAAGGGGAAACACCTCTCATTCTAAAGGGCGTGTTGTAGATATCATAGGCAATATGTATCATATCAAGTTGAATCAAATTCTGCCATGAAGTTTCAGTGAAATGCTGTTTGAAGCAATTGTGGACATCAGACAACCGGGCTACGCTCTACAAATAGAATCTGGACATCAGACAACCGGACTAAGCTCTACAAATAGAATCTGGACATCAGACAACCGGGCTACGCTCTACAAATAGAATCTGGACATCAGACAACCGGGCTACGCTCTACAAATAGAATCTGGACATCAGACAACCGGGCTGAGCTCTACAAATAGAATCTGGACATCAGACAACCGGGCTGAGCTCTACAAATAGAACTTGGACATCAGACAACCGGGCTAAGCTCTACAAATAGAACCTGGACATCAGACAACCAGGCTAAGCTCTACAAATAGAATCTGGACAACAGACAACCGGGCTGAGCTCTACAAATAGAATCTGGACACCAGGCTGAGCTCTACAAATGGAACCTGGACATCAGACAACCGGGCTAAGCTCTACAAATAGAATCTGGACATCAGACAACCAGGCTGAGCTCTACAAATAGAATCTGGACATCAGACAACCGGGCTGAGCTCTACAAATAGAACCTGGACATCAGACAACCGGGCTAAGCTCTACAAATAGAACCTGGACATCAGACAACCATGCTGAGCTGTACAAATAGAATCTGGACATCAGACAACTGGGCTGAGCTCTACAAATAGAATCTGGACATCAGACAACCAGGCTACACTCTACAAATAGAATCTGGACATCAGACAACCAGGCTGAGCTGTACAAATAGAATCTGGACATCAGACAACTGGGCTGAGCTCTACAAATAGAATCTGGACACCGGGCTGAGCTCTACAAATGGAACCTGGACATCAGACAACCGGGCTAAGCTCTACAAATAGAATCTGGACATCAGACAACCAGGCTGAGCTCTACAAATAGAATCTGGACATCAGACAACCGGGCTAAGCTCTACAAATAGAATCTGGACATCAGACAACCGGGCTTAGCTCTACAAATAGAATCTGGACATCAGACAACTGGGCTAAGCTCTACAAATAGAATCTGGACACCGGGCTGAGCTCTACAAATAGAATCTGGACAACAGACAACCGGGCTGAGCTCTACAAATAGAATCTGGACAACCGGGCTAAGCTCTACAAATAGAATCTGGACAACAGACAACCGGGCTAAGCTCTACAAATAGAATCTGGACATCAGACAACCGGGCTGAGCTCTACAAATAGAATCTGGACATCAGACAACCGGGCTGAGCTCTACAAATAGAATCTGGACATCAGACAACCGGGCTAAGCTCTACAAATAGAACCTGGACATCAGACAACCGGGCTACGCTCTACAAATAGAATCTGGACATCAGACAACCGGGCTACGCTCTACAAATAGAATCTGGACATCAGACAACCGGGCTACGCTCTACGAATAGAATCTGGACATCAGACAACCAGGCTACACTCTACAAATAGAATCTGGACATCAGACAACCAGGCTGAGCTGTACAAATATAATCTGGACATCAGACAACTGGGCTGAGCTCTACAAATAGAATCTGGACATCAGACAACCAGGCTACACTCTACAAATAGAATCTGGACATCAGACAACCAGGCTGAGCTGTACAAATAGAATCTGGACATCAGACAACTGGGCTGAGCTCTACAAATAGAATCTGGACACCGGGCTGAGCTCTACAAATGGAACCTGGACATCAGACAACCGGGCTAAGCTCTACAAATAGAATCTGGACATCAGACAACCAGGCTGAGCTCTACAAATAGAATCTGGACATCAGACAACCGGGCTAAGCTCTACAAATAGAATCTGGACATCAGACAACCGGGCTGAGCTCTACAAATAGAATCTGGACATCAGACAACCGGGCTACGCTCTACAAATAGAATCTGGACATCAGACAACTGGGCTAAGCTCTACAAATAGAATCTGGACACCGGGCTGAGCTCTACAAATAGAATCTGGACAACGGACAACCGGGCTAAGCTCTACAAATAGAATCTGGACAACAGACAACCGGGCTAAGCTCTACAAATAGAATCTGGACATCAGACAACCGGGCTGAGCTCTACAAATAGAATCTGGACATCAGACAACCTGGCTGAGCTCTACAAATAGAACCTGGACATCAGACAACCGGGCTAAGCTCTACAAATAGAACATGGACATCAGACAACCGGGCTAAGCTCTACAAATAGAATCTGGACATCAGACAACCGGGCTGAGCTCTACAAATAGAATCTGGACAATGGACAACCAGGCTGAGCTCTACAAATAGAATCTGGACATCAGACAACCGGGCTGAGCTCTACAAATAGAATCTGGACACCAGGCTGAGCTCTACAAATGGAACCTGGACATCAGACAACCGGGCTAAGCTCTACAAATAGAATCTGGACATCAGACAACCAGGCTGAGCTCTACAAATAGAATCTGGACATCAGACAACCGGGCTGAGCTCTACAAATAGAACCTGGACATCAGACAACCGGGCTAAGCTCTACAAATAGAACCTGGACATCAGACAACCAGGCTAAGCTCTACAAATATAATCTAGACATCAGACAACCAGGCTGAGCTCTACAAATAGAATCTGGACATCAGACAACCAGGCTGAGCTGTACAAATAGAATCTGGACATCAGACAACTGGGCTGAGCTCTACAAATAGAATCTGGACACCGGGCTGAGCTCTACAAATGGAACCTGGACATCAGACAACCGGGCTAAGCTCTACAAATAGAATCTGGACATCAGACAACCAGGCTGAGCTCTACAAATAGAATCTTGACATCAGACAACCGGGCTAAGCTCTACAAATAGAATCTGGACATCAGACAACCGGGCTGAGCTCTACAAATAGAATCTGGACATCAGACAACCGGGCTACGCTCTACAAATAGAATCTGGACATCAGACAACTGGGCTAAGCTCTACAAATAGAATCTGGACACCGGGCTGAGCTCTACAAATAGAATCTGGACAACAGACAACCGGGCTGAGCTCTACAAATAGAATCTGGACAACGGACAACCGGGCTAAGCTCTACAAATAGAATCTGGACAACAGACAACCGGGCTAAGCTCTACAAATAGAATCTGGACATCAGACAACCGGGCTGAGCTCTACAAATAGAATCTGGACATCAGACAACCGGGCTGAGCTCTACAAATAGAACCTGGACATCAGACAACCGGGCTAAGCTCTACAAATAGAACCTGGACATCACACAACCGGGCTAAGCTCTACAAATAGAATCTGGACATCAGACAACCGGGCTGAGCTCTACAAATAGAATCTGGACACCAGGCTGAGCTCTACAAATGGAACCTGGACATCAGACAACCGGGCTAAGCTCTACAAATATAATCTGGACATCAGACAACCAGGCAGAGCTCTACAAATAGAATCTGGACATCAGACAACCGGGCTGAGCTCTACAAATAGAATCTGGACATCAGACAACCGGGCTGAGCTCTACAAATAGAATCTGGACATCAGACAACCGGGCTGAGCTCTACAAATAGAACTTGGACATCAGACAACCGGGCTAAGCTCTACAAATAGAACCTGGACATCAGACAACCAGGCTAAGCTCTACAAATAGAATCTGGACATCAGACAACCAGGCTGAGCTCTACAAATAGAATCTGGACATCAGACAACCAGGCTGAGCTCTACAAATAGAACCTGGACATCAGACAGCCGGGCTAAGCTCTACAAATAGAATCTGGAGATCAGACAACCAGGCTGAGCTCTACAAATAGAATCTGGACAACCGGGCTGAGCTCTACAAATAGAATCTGGACATCAGACAACCAGGCTGAGCTCTACAAATAGAATCTGGACAACCGGGCTGAGCTCTACAAATAGAATCTGGACAACCAGGCTGAGCTCTACAAATAGAAACTGGACAGCCAGGCTGACCTCTACAAATAGAATCTGGACACCGGGCTGAGCTCTACAAATAGAATATGGACATCAGACAACCGGGCTGAGCTGTACAAATAGAATCTGGACATCAGACAACCGGGCTGAGCTCTACAAATAGAATATGGACATCAGACAACCGGGCTGAGCTGTACAAATAGAATCTGGACAACACACACCGTATCCATTTACTCAGACATAAACGGATGATAAATGTACATGTAATAAACTAGTACCATATTTAAATACTGCATTGTTACACTTCTTAATTTCAAGTACTTTTATGAAAACATCAGGATGTTAAGTTTATTTGGAAAATCATCTTTTTGTACGTTTTGAACTTTTTGTTGTATGTCGTGATCTCGTTTCCTTGGTTGCATATTGGACTGGTCCTTCCTCTAATGATGAACTGTTTCTGGTTCCCCGCTTCAACCTTGGAGTGGAGGCCGCTTCTGAGGAAGATGAGGGAGAGACTGATTCCCGGGCTCTGTGACGTCTCGATCTACGTGGTGATTGTGGTGGAGGGGGCGTAACAGCAACCAAACGATCTCTGGGGTTAGGCGGGGAAGGAGTCAAAGACTCGAGAGGTGATTCTGGACCTCTAGGAGAGAGAGGGGAAACTGGCCCAAGAGGACCAGGGCTGATGGGGGAAGGGGAGTGATCTCTCAGATCTGGAGGTGATGGTGTGAGCTCTCCGGATGATGGTGGTGATGGGGTACCAGTAATCTGTGCTCTGGTGCGGCGCAACACTGGTGGGGTATTTCTCTGGACTGGGGGTGGGGACACGGATATACGTCTGGATGGATGTGGGGGAGAAGAGACTGAAGGGCGCCTGGCTGGATGATGTGGGGGAGAAGAGACTGAAGGGCGCCTGGCTGGATGATGAGGGGGTGATGGGGAAATAGATTCATAGGAATCACTGTGTGCACTACGAGTTCGTTTACGAGAGACTGGTGGTGGCGATGGAGATAACGATTCCATGCGATGTCTCGAACGTATCGGTGGTGGAGATGGCGAGGCATCTATGCGTCTTCTGTAACCTGGTGGCGGGGACGGTGATGTGTCTACCCTATACAGTGTCCCCCTCTGTGTTATACCTGTAGGTATAGGAGGTGACCTTGACCCTTCATGATATATTGTTGGCGGTGTGTACGCCGGTCGTCTCTCAGGGGGAGGGCTCGGGCTCTTGTCTTCTCTGTATAACGTGCCTCTCTCGGTTATACCGGTCTTTCCAGGACCCTCGCGCAGGTCATCGGGAGGGTAATAATCATCGTCACCGTACCTGAAACACAGTCATTATTACTATCTCCTACTCCCATCGATTAGAGAGCTTATATTGATTTGATTGTCAAACAGCTTAATTACATCAAAACAAAAATGAAGCAGGACAATCATATATGAAAGAAGATTGGTCAAAAACTATGTTCGATCCCCCGTCTGACCCAAATAAAATTAACAGTCTTTCAGATGGGACTTTAAACCTAGGTCTTGTGTCGGTCCTGTACACCGTGCACTTAAAAGAACCAGAGGAGACTCTGGAATGGGTCTCTGTCTGTATCATTGCACTATCCTTTGACTAATCTCTTCATGAGGCGTCGCTCATATGGACAACCGGTAGCGACGATAAATAAACGTAAAACACACACAAAAAACTATACATAGCTTCTGTTGTTGATGTTATATCTGCATACTGACTCTAAAACTATACATAGCTTCTGTTGTTGATGTTATATCTGTATACCGACTCTAAAACTATACATAGCTTCTGTTGTTGATGTTATATCTGTATACTGACTCTAAAACTATACATAGCTTCTGTTGTTGATGTTATATCTGTATACCGACTCTAAAACTATACATAGCTTCTGTTGTTGATGTTATATCTGCATAAAGACTCTAAAACTATATATAGCTTATGTTGTTGATGTTATATCTACATACCGACTCTAAAACTATACATAGCTTCTGTTGTTGATGTTATATCTGCATACAGACTCTAAAACTATACATAGCTTCTGTTGTTGATGTTATATCTGCATACAGACTCTAAAACTATACATAGCTTCTGTTGTTGATGTTATATCTGTATACTGACTCTAAAACTATACATAGCTTCTGTTGTTGATGTTATATCTGCATACCGACTCTAAAACTATACATAGCTTCTGTTGTTGATGTTATATCTGCATACTGACTCTAAAACTATACATAGCTTCTGTTGTTGATGTTATATCTGCATACAGACTCTAAAACTATACATAGCTTATGTTGTTGATGTTATATCTACATACAGACTCTAAAACTATACATAGCTTCTGTTGTTGATGTTATATCTGCATACCGACTCTAAAACTATACATAGCTTCTGTTGTTGATGTTATATCTGCATACTGACTCTAAAACTATACATAGCTTCTGTTGTTGATGTTATATCTACATACAGACTCTAAAACTATACATAGCTTATGTTGTTGATGTTATATCTACATACAGACTCTAAAACTATACATAGCTTCTGTTGTTGATGTTATATCTGCATACCGACTCTAAAACTATACATAGCTTATGTTGTTGATGTTATATCTGTATACTGACTCTAAAACTATACATAGCTTCTGTTGTTGATGTTATATCTGTATACTGACTCTAAAACTATACATAGCTTCTGTTGTTGATGTTATATCTACATACTGACTCTAAAACTATACATAGCTTCTGTTGTTGATGTTATATCTACATACTGACTCTAAAACTATACATAGCTTCTGTTGTTGATGTTATATCTGCATACAGACTCTAAAACTATACATAGCTTCTGTTGTTGATGTTATATCTGCATACAGACTCTAAAACTATACATAGCTTCTGTTGTTGATGTTATATCTGTATACTGACTCTAAAACTATACATAGCTTATGTTGTTGATGTTATATCTGTATACTGACTCTAAAACTATACATAGCTTATGTTGTTGATGTTATATCTACATACTGACTCTAAAACTATACATAGCTTCTGTTGTTGATGTTATATCTGCATACTGACTCTAAAACTATACATAGCTTATGTTGTTGATGTTATATCTGCATACTGACTCTAAAACTATACATAGCTTCTGTTGTTGATGTTATATCTACATACCGACTCTAAAACTATACATAGCTTATGTTGTTGATGTTATATCTGTATACTGACTCTAAAACTATACATAGCTTCTGTTGTTGATGTTATATCTGCATACTGACTCTAAAACTATACATAGCTTCTGTTGTTGATGTTATATCTGTATACTGACTCTAAAACTATACATAGCTTATGTTGTTGATGTTATATCTGTATACTGACTCTAAAACTATACATAGCTTCTGTTGTTGATGTTATATCTACATACCGACTCTAAAACTATACATAGCTTATGTTGTTGATGTTATATCTGTATACTGACTCTAAAACTATACATAGCTTCTGTTGTTGATGTTATATCTACATACCGACTCTAAAACTATACATAGCTTCTGTTGTTGATGTTATATCTGTATACTGACTCTAAAACTATACATAGCTTATGTTGTTGATGTTATATCTGCATACAGACTCTAAAACTATACATAGCTTCTGTTGTTGATGTTATATCTGCATACCGACTCGTAGTAGGAATTTCTGCAACACTTACTGTAGTCTTGGTCTAATGTCATCCCAACCCGGTAATGGTGGCATGAATCTCGGTCCACCTGCCGGAGGAAAGTAGGGTTTGCCTGGCGAACCCACAGGTGGTCTGACCAGGGCTCCATCAGGTCCAACGTGCCTAGGTGAAGGGTACCTGCCTCTGACCATGCCTCTAGGTCCACGAACCATTGGCGGCATTCCTCGCATGGGAAATGGTCTGAAAACATGTATTAACATTAACTATTCAAACTGTACTATAAGCAGAGCAGAAACGTGTGAAACCCAATCACAGACGGATCATAACCCTCTAACGTAACTCTCCCACATAACCCTCTAACATAACTCTCCCACATAACCCTGTAACATAACTCTCCCACATAACCCTGTAACATAACTCTCCCACATAACCCTCCCACATAACCCTGTAACATAACTCTCCCACATAACCCTCTAACATAACCCTCCCACATAACCCTGTAACATAACCCTCCCACATAACCCTGTAACATAACCCTCCCACATAACCCTGTAACATAACTCTCCCACCTAACCCTCTAACATAACTCTCCCACATAACCCTCTAATATAACTCTCCCACATAACCCTCTAACTAACCCTGTAACATAACCCTGTAACTAACTACTCTCCCACATAACCCTGTAACATAACTCTCCCACATAACCCTCTAACATAACTCTCCCACATAACCCTGTAACATAACCCTCCCACATAACCCTGTAACATAACCCTCCCACATAACCCTGTAACATAACTCTCCCACATAACCTGTAACATAACCCTCCCACATAACCCTGTAACATAACTCTCCCACATAACCCTCTAACATAACTCTCCCACATAACCCTCTAACATAACTCTCCCACATAACCCTGTAACATAACCCTCCCACATAACCCTGTAACATAACCCTCCCACATAACCCTGTAACATAACCTCCCACATAACCCTGTAACATAACTCTCCCACATAACCCTCTAACATAACTCTCCCACATAACCCTCTAACATAAATCTCCCACATAACCCTCTAATATAACTCTCCCACATAACCCTGTAACATAACCCTCCCACCTAACCCTCTAACATAACTCTCCCACATAACCCTCTAATATAACTCTCCCACATAACCCTCTAACATAACTCTCCCACATAACCCTCTAATATAACTCTCCCACATAACCCTCTAACATAACTCTCCCACATAACCCTCCCACATAACCCTCTAACATAACTCTCCCACAAACCCTCCCACATAACCCTCTAACATAACTCTCCCACATAACCCTCTAATATAACTCTCCACATAACCCTCTAATATAACTCCCACATAACCCTGTAACATAACCCTGTAACATAACTCTCCCACATAACCCTCTAACATAACTCTCCCACATAACCCTCTAACATAACTCTCCAACATAACCCTCTAACATAACTCTCCCACATAACTCTCCCACATAACCCTCTACATAACTCTCCCACATAACCCTGTAACATAACTCTCCCACATAACCCTGTAACATAACCCTCTAACATAACTCTCCCACATAACCCTCTAACATAACTCTCCCACATAACCCTGTACATAACCCTCTAACATAACTCTCCCACATAACCCTCTAACATAACCCTCTAACATAACTCTCCCACATAACCCTCTAACATAACTCTCCCACATAACCCTCTAATATAACTCTCCCACATAACCCTCTAATATAACTCCCACATAACCCCTAAACATAACCCTCTAACATAACTCTCCCACATAACCCTCTAATATAACTCTCCCACATAACCTTCTAATATAACTCCCACATAACCCTGTAACATAACCCTCTAACATAACTCTCCAACATAACCCTCTAACATAACTCTCCCACATAACCCTTAACATAACTCTCCCACATAACCCTCTAACATAACTCTCCCACATAACCCTCTAACATAACTCTCCCACATAACCCTCTAACATAACTCTCCCACATAACCCTCCCACATAACCCTCCAACATAACCCTCTAATATAACTCTCCAACATAACCCTCTAACATAACTCTCCCACATAACTCTCCCACATAGCTTTCCCACATAATGCTCTAACATAACTCTCTAACATAACTCTCCCACATAGCTCTCCCACATAACCCTCTAACATAACCCTCTAGCATAACCCTCTAGCATAACTCTCTAATATAATTCTCCCACATAACCCTCTAACAAAACTCTAATATAGCTCTCCAACATAATTCTCTAACATAGCTCTCTAACATAACTCAACTCTCCAACATAACTCTCAACATAGCTCTCTAACATAACTCTCTACCATAACTGTTAACATAACTATCAACATATAGGAACAAATCAAATAAATAAACTGAAAGGCAAACATAACTGAACATATAAACATTTACATACAATGTACTTACAATTCCTACATGTATTTCTACGTTAACCAACATTAGTTCAGAAACCCTTCATCAAGGAAGAATACGTTTGTCCTTGTTGCATTCACATGTAGTCTATAAAATAGTTAGATACATAGTGGCGGATCGAGGGGGGGAATAGACGGTTTAACACACCCATTTGGCTAACGATATTAATTATTTCCCCATTAAGATACTGTGCGGGTTAGCGAACGTGAAATTACTGTTGTTTTGCGGGCAGAAATGTTCGCATTTGGACGATTACTGGTAATATTGTATATTGTTGTAATATTTGCACATCATGAAAGTCGCAAGTCATATATCGGAAATTAGTCAAAGAGAATATATAGATATAGATGACAATCGAGCGATAAATTATGACTGGATAAAACATAATTCCCATTAACTTCTCTCATGTACTGTACAGGTGTGAACAATCTCAAATCCCCTTTCTATAACCAGAATTGTTAGCCGTGTCGATTCGCTATAAATTAATTGAACTTCGCGAACAAATTAATTAAGTTTCGCTAGGTATAAATAATCTCTCTCCTGTCGCAAGATTTCTACGTCGTACCAATTCAGATATTTTGCAGTCTGTCAATTTTTTCATTTTTAGTTCTGTCCACGCGACAAGCGTTATATACTTATTTTGGATATATTTTATGTCTAAAGCTACATGTGTAAGTGATACATCGTATACATGTATGTACTATTTTTAGGTCTATTACCAAAGTATTACCATATTAGTGATAAGGTAATAATTTATACATATTGGAATGCAGATATTTACGCTGGCTAACATTTTCGCGAAATTACGAACATTTCCATGTTGCAAACCTCTTATACTATACTTTTTTTTCGCTACCCCTCACCCTGAAGCCAAATAAATTTCAAAACCCCCCATTGGCAAATCCTAGATCTGTCCTTGTAAATATGTACATATTTTAATCTGATAAATTCTTACCCAGGAACCATTGGACCTCTAGGTCCCATTGGCACCATTGGTGGTCTGGGTCCCATAGGGCCTGGAACCCGAAGCCCAAACGGGGGAATCATCATACTCTGCCGGGCTCTCTTGGCTGCTTCACCAAAATCTACCTCATATAGAGGTCTGGCTTTTCTACGTCTTTCCTCCGAGTCATCAGAATATTCTGATCTTGTCGACGATACAGATGATATTGACCTCGATCGTGATCTAGAAACAGATCTCGATCCAGAACTTGACCCACTTCTTGACCGTGACCGGCTATATGACCGCCTGTACGACCGTGACCATGACCTGGACTCGCTGCTTATAGAAGACAATGACCGTGACCGACTTCGACTCGATTTTGATCGTTTTCTGGAGTAGGATGATCTGCTAGAGTTTGATCCCGAGCGTTTTCTCGATGATGAAGATATTGTCTCCACTGACCTTGATCGTTTACTTCTCTTTGTTAGCCTAGATTTAGATCCAGAACGTCCTTTTCTTTTTTTTTTCACTCTTGTGCTATTCTTAGAAGACGCGTCTGAATCGGAGGCATCTGGGGATTCAGGGGCCTGCGGGAGCTCATTGTCCTTTTCTCCCACAGGAGACTCTGAAGGGGGTGGTGGGAGCGGAGGAAGCGGAGGTGGCGATGGTTCTGGTTCCGACGGTGGTGGAGGTGGTCCACTCGGCAGAGGTGGTGGTGACGCAGCAGATTTCCGTGAGAATGAGTGACGTGGTTTGTATAGGTCATCTGTACTGTAACTTTTTCTCGATTTGGACTCAGATTTCTCAGATCTACTGTCCCGGTTTCTAAATCACAGAAATAACCATAACAAACTAACATTCGAATTCATGGTAAATACAATAAACAACATGCATTAAAGATCCGGAAATGTCATTTTATGTAACATTCTCGTTTAATATTTTACGTCTTAGCTATACACAAATACTAAAAGAAACATGTTCAGTCAAGTAAATTACAGTTAGTCAGTTATCAGAAATTGTGTATTTGCTACACAAAGCTAAACGTAAGCCATGTAAATGTACAGCCGCTATTTACCTAATTGCGAGGTAAAAGTTTGGCTATACAGTCTACATCCGGTATGTCGAATTCCGTCGGACCGAACAAAATACTTCAAAATAACCGAATTTTGACTTAATGAAATTCAATACAAACGGAACCAGTTATATGTAAAATGATAGTGTCCGAAACGGGACTTTGATCCGGCTTCGTGATAACTGGATAATTCAACATAACTGACTTTGACATAGCGGATGTAGACTATAGTTCCGATCAGGAATTTGTGCATAAATTATTGATTGAAGCGAATTGAGAGGAATACTGCTGGAGAATGTTACAGAAGCTTATACAAACTAGACCAGAAACACTTCGGGATACTGCTGGAGAATGTTACAGAAGCTTAGACAAACAAGCCCAGAAACACTTCGGAATACTGCTGGAGAATGTTACAGAAGCTTAGACAAACAAGCCCAGAAACACTTCGGAATACTGCTGGAGAATGTTACAGAAGCTTAGACAAACAAGCCCAGAAACACTTCGGGATACTGCTGGAGAATGTTACAGAAGCTTAGACAAACAAGCCCAGAAACACTTCGGAATACTGCTGGAGAATGTTACAGAAGCTTAGACAAACAAGCCCAGAAACACTTCGGAATACTGCTGGAGAATGTTACAGAAGCTTAGACAAACAAGCCCAGAAACACTTCGGAATACTGCTGGAGAATGTTACAGAAGCTTAGACAAACAAGCCCAGAAACACTTCGGAATACTGCTGGAGAATGTTACAGAAGCTTAGACAAACAAGCCCAGAAACACTTCGGGATACTGCTGGAGAATGTTACAGAAGCTTAGACAAACAAGCCCAGAAACACTTCGGGATACTGCTGGAGAATGTTACAGAAGCTTAGACAAACAAGCCCAGAAACACTTCGGGATACTGCTGGAGAATGTTACAGAAGCTTAGACAAACAAGCCCAGAAACACTTCGGAATACTGCTGGAGAATGTTACAGAAGCTTAGACAAACAAGCCCAGAAACACTTCGGAATACTGCTGGAGAATGTTACAGAAGCTTAGACGTACCTGATGGTATGTAAATAAACATGCATTGCATTCAGCATATATATTCCAAGGCTTTCTGCCCACATCGGTCAGAAATAGGTTTATCTTATTCCCCTATGTCAGTTTATATTTGTGTAACAAAATCACGTTTCCGGACCATTATTGAGACTTTAACGTAACACAAAATTAAACACAATTGCCTGTAATATTCAAATTCTAAATAATTTGTTTTTCACAAAATTGCAAAGGCCATGAATTAGCCAAACAGTGAAACGGAACAAATGCAACCGTACATGTAAACCTTCCCTCCAAGGTACACTGTCCCCTTGTAAACCTTCCCTCCAAGGTACACTGTCCCCTTGTAAACCTTCCCTCCAAGGTACACTGTCCCCTTGTAAACCTTCCCTCCAAGGTACACTGTCCCCTTGTAAACCTTCCCTCCAAGGTATACTGTCTCCTTGTAAACCTTCCCTCCAAGGTACACTGTCCCCTTGAGAGCCTCCTCATTACTTAACCCTTTCCCACATACATATTTAGGCTTCTATATATCCATACATATGACAGCCATTTAGCTATCAGTCAGTTAACAAGCAGTCAGCATATCTACCCACCTGCATACATATGACAGCCATTTAGCTATCGGTCAGTGGACAAGCAGTCAGCATATCTACCCACCTGCATACATACGACAGCCATTTAGCTATCAGTCAGTGGACAAGCAGTCAGGATATCTACCCACCTGCATACATACGACAGCCATTTATCTATCAGTCAGTGGACAAGCAGCCAGCATATCTACCCACCTGCATACATACGACAGCCATTTAGCTATCAGTGTACAAGCAGTCAGCATATCTACCCACCTGCATACATACGACAGCCATTTAGCTATCAGTCAGTGGACAAGCAGCCAGCATATCTACCCACCTGCATACATACGACAGCCATTTATCTATCAGTCAGTGGACAAGCAGCCAGCATATCTACCCACCTGCATACATACGACAGCCATTTAGCTATCAGTCAGTGGACAAGCAGCCAGCATATCTACCCACCTGCATACATACGACAGCCATTTATCTATCAGTCAGTGGACAAGCAGTCAGCATATCTACCCACCTGCATACATACGACAGCCATTTACCTATCAGTCAGTGGACAAGCAGTCAGCATATCTACCCACCTGCATACATACGACAGCCATTTATCTATCAGTCAGTGGACAAGCAGCCAGCATATCTACCCACCTGCATACATACGACAGCCATTTACCTATAAGTCAGTGTACAAGCAGTCAGCATATCTACCCACTTGCATACATACGACAGCCATTTACCTATAAGTCAGTGGACAAGCAGTCAGCATATCTACCCACCTGCATACATACGACAGCCATTTATCTATCAGTCAGTGGACAAGCAGTCAGCATATCTACCCACCTGCATACATACGACAGCCATTTATCTATCAGTCAGTGGACAAGCAGTCAGCATATCTACCCACCTGCATACATACAACAGCCATTTAGCTATCAGTCAGTGGACAAGCAGCCAGCATATCTACCCACCTGCATACATACGACAGCCATTTATCTATCAGTCAGTGGACAAGCAGCCAGCATATCTACCCACCTGCATACATACGACAGCCATTTAGCTATCAGTCAGTGTACAAGCAGTCAGCATATCTACCCACCTGCATACATACGACAGCCATTTACCTATAAGTCAGTGCACAAGCAGTCAGCATATCTACCCACCTGCATACATACGACAGCCATTTACCTATAAGTCAGTGGACAAGCAGCCAGGATATCTACCCACCTGCATACATACGACAGCCATTTAGCTATCAGTCAGTGTACAAGCAGTCAGCATATCTACCCACATGCATACATACGACAGCCATTTAGCTATCAGTCAGTGGACAAGCAGTCAGCATATCTACCCACCTGCATATATACGACAGCCATTTAGCTATCAGTCAGTGTACAAGCAGTCAGCATATCTACCCACCTGCATACATACAACAGCCATTTAGCTATCAGTCAGTGTACAAGCAGCCAGCATATCTACCCACCTGCATACATACGACAGCCATTTAGCTATCAGTCAGTGTACAAGCAGTCAGCATATCTACCCACCCCCTTGTGACTCCATAGATTTTACTGAGACTACATGGGTATGTGTATTGGTAAGGTATGTCTATTGGTAATGTGTGTGTGTATTGGTAATGTGCATGTATTGGTAATGTGTGTGTACTGGTAATGTATGTCCATTGGTAATGTGTGTGTATTGGTAATGTGTATGTATTGGTAATGTGTATGTATTGGTAATGTATGTGCATTGGTAATGTGTGTGTATTGGTAATGTATGTGTATTGGTAATGTATGTGCATTGGTAATGTGTGTGTATTGGTAATGTGTGTGTATTGGTAATGTATGTGTATTGGTAATGTATGTGCATTGGTAATGTGTGTGTATTGGTAATGTATGTGCATTGGTAATGTATGTGTATTGGTAATGTATGTGCATTGGTAATGTGTGTTTTGGTAATGTGTGTGTATTGGTAATGTATGGTGTATTGGTAATGTATGGTGTATTGGTAATGTATGGTGTATTGGTAATGTATGTGTATTGGTAATGTATGTGTATTGGTAATGTATGGTGTATTAGTAATGTATGGTGTATTGGTAATGTATGGTGTATTGGTAATGTATGTGTATTGGTAATGTATGGTGTATTGGTAGAGCTATATAGGTTATATTGTCACTTTCCAGCTTCCAGGGTGAAGGAAAACTTCAGGTGAACTTGATGATTGTTTAATGCAGAGCTCCACAATGGTGAGTAGAAAGTGATTGCAGTAGAGCTCCACAATGGTGAGTAGAAAGTGATTGCAGTAGAGCTCCACAATGGTGAGTAGAAAGTGATTGCAGCAGAGCTCCACAATGGTGAGTAGAAAGTGATTGCAGTAGAGCTCCACAATGGTGAGTAGAAAGTGATTGAGCCAGTAGGGCTGCACAATGGTGAGTAGAAAGTGATTGCAGTAGAGCTCCACAATGGTGAGTAGAAAGTAATTGAGCCAGTAGGGCTGCACAATGGTGAGTAGAAAGTGATTGAGCCAGTAGGGCTGCACAATGGTGAGTAGAAAGTGATTGCAGTAGGGCTCCACAATGGTGAGTAGAAAGTGATTGCAGTAGAGCTCCACAATGGTGAGTAGAAAGTGATTGCAGTAGAGCTCCACAATGGTGAGTAGAAAGTGATTGCAGTAGGGCTCCACAATGGTGAGTAGAAAGTGATTGCAGTAGAGCTGCACAATAGTGAGTAGAAAGTGATTGCAGTAGAGCTGCACAATGGTGAGTATAAAGTGATTGCAGTAGAGCTCCACAATGGTGAGTAGAAAGTGATTGCAGTAGAGCTCCACAATGGTGAGTAGAAAGTGATTGAGCCAGTAGGGCTGCACAATGGTGAGTAGAAAGTGATTGCAGTAGAGCTCCACAATGGTGAGTAGAAAGTGATTGAGCCAGTAGGGCTGCACAATGGTGAGTAGAAAGTGATTGCAGTAGGGCTGCACAATGGTGAGTAGAAAGTGATTGAGCCAGTAGGGCTGCACAATGGTGAGTAGAAAGTGATTGCAGTAGAGCTCCACAATGGTGAGTAGAAAGTGATTGCAGTAGAGCTCCACAATGGTGAGTAGAAAGTGATTGCAGTAGAGCTCCACAATGGCGAGTAGAAAGTGATTGCAGTAGAGCTCCACAATGGTGAGTAGAAAGTGATTGCAGTAGAGCTCCACAATGGTGAGTAGAAAGTGATTGCAGTAGAGCTGCACAATGGTGAGTAGAAAGTGATTGAGCCAGTAGGGCTGCACAATAGTGAGTAGAAAGTGATTGCAGTAGAGCTCCACAATGGTGAGTAGAAAGTGATTGAGCCAGTAGGGCTGCACAATGGTGAGTAGAAAGTGATTGAGCCAGTAGGGCTCAACAATGGTGAGTATAAAGTGATTGCAGTAAAGCTCCACAATGGTGAGTAGAAAGTGATTGCAGTAGAGCTCCACAATGGTGAGTAGAAAGTGATTGCAGTAGGGCTGCACAATGGTGAGTAGAAACTGATTGAGCCAGTAGAGCTCCACAATGGTGAGTAGAAAGTGATTGAGCCTGTAGGCACAATGGTGAGTAGAAAGTGATTGAGCCTGTAGGCACAATGGTGAGTAGAAAGTGATTGCAGTAGAGCTAAAATCATCAAAAAATGATACCTGAGTTGTCTCCCTTCCTGTTGACTGGTTTGTTGTTGCTGTTTCTTGGCGACTGGTTCACCGGTGCTGGAGTGGCTTGAATTTCTTTTCCGCTTCTTCTTCCCGCCATTTTGAGATGAGTGTACATCAGTCTTTGTTTCCGACTGCTCACTCGAGTTGCCCTCGACATCGTCCGTGGTCTTGCTTCGTGATCGCGTCGTCATACCACCAGTCTCGCTGTCAGACATCGTAACCTCAAGCAACTCAGGTTGCATCGTATCTTCTATCAACGTTACCGCTGGTAAAATGATATAAAACATGTCATCAACACTGTTTTTTTTATTGCAAATCGGTGAAAACATTTATTTACTGTACGTCATATCCAGCAAGACACAGCAGTTCTGCATAGCAAGTTACAAACATTCAGGAAAACTTGCTCGAGAGACCAGGGTGCGATGTTATAAAACTTTTCTTACATCTCAAACTCAGTCTTAAGCTTCTGATTGGTTCAGCTGAGACAAAATCTCAGAATCGCTTGAGATTTGAGTAAAGTTTTATAATCTCTGGCCTGGAGGTTATAAAACTTTTCTCTAATCTCAAACTCAGTCTCAAGCTTCTGATTGGTTCAGCTGACAGTAAAACTCGGAATCAATCAAACAAATCACTTGAGATCTTAGAACAGTTTTATCACCTCCAGGCCTGGTCATGTCCATTAAGAGAACACGTGTAGTAGGAGACTATATTGTAGAGTTCCTGCACGTGTAGTAGGAGACTATATTGTAGAGTTCCTGCACGTGTAGTAGGAGACTATATTGTAGAGTTCCTGCACGTGTAGTAGGAGACTATATTGTAGAGTTCCTGCACGTGTAGTAGGAGACTATATTGTAGAGTTCCTGCACTTGTAGTAGGAGACTATATTGTAGAGTTCCTGCACGTGTAGTAGGAGACTATATTGTAGAGTTCCTGCACTTGTAGTAGGAGACTATATTGTAGAGTTCCTGCACTTGTAGTAGGAGACTATATTGTAGAGTTCCTGCACTTGTAGTAGGAGACTATATTGTAGAGTTCCTGCACGTGTAGTAGGAGACTATATTGTAGAGTTCCTGCACTTGTAGTAGGAGACTATATTGTAGAGTTCCTGCACGTGTAGTAGGAGACTATATTGTAGAGTTCCTGCACGTGTAGTAGGAGACTATATTGTAGAGTTCCTGCACGTGTAGTAGGAGACTATATTGTAGAGTTCTGCACGTGTAGTAGGAGACTATATTGTAGATTTCCTGCACGTGTAGTAGGAGACTATATTGTAGAGTTCCTGCACTTGTAGTAGGAGACTATATTGTAGAGTTCCTGCACGTTTTGTATTAATCAGCTACGTAAGCAGTCATGCTAGACACTGTTATCATGCTAGACACTGTTATCATGCTAGACACTGTTATCATGCTAGACACTGTTATCATGCTAGACACTGTTAGCAATTCTCTTGCGATGGTCTCTTTGATACTAGTTTAAACAATATTTATTCAATAAACACAATAATGTTACAAATTATTTGACATTATATGTTACTGTTGCAGAATCAGGCACATATAAACTGTGAAATATTTACATGCAGAATGCTATATCTAATAATGAATGTATGACAGAGAATAAAAAATATCTATATTATAATATATAATATAAATATTTTCGTGTCGCCACCATTTATTTACATAATGTTAAATAAGACATGTAGAAACAATTAATAATGTGAAATAAGACATGTAAAAACATAACAATTAATAATGTGAAATAAAACATGTAGAAACATAACAATTAATAATGTGAAATAAGACATGTAAAAACATAACAATTAATAATGTGAAATAAAACATGTAGAAACAACAATGAATAATGTGAAATAAGACGTGTAGAAACATAACAATGAATAATGTTAAATAAGACAAGCTCTTAATACATGTGCAAATATTTCATTCTTGACAATGGCAAAACCGAAACTGGCAAGAATGATGTATTAGACACACACGTGAAGAGTTCCCAGAGATTAAATACAGAAGTCAATCCCTCTAGTGCTAGGTAGGGCGGGTATCACGATGGCGTGCTAGGTAGGGCGGGTATCATGATGGCGTGCTAGGTAGGGCGGGTATCACGATGGCGTGCTAGGTAGGGCGGGTATCATGATGGCGTGCTAGGTAGGGCGGGTATCACGATGGCGTGCTAGGTAGGGCGGGTATCATGATGGCGTGCTAGGTAGGGCGGGTATCACGATGGCGTGCTACGTAGGGTGGGTATCATGATGGTGTGCTAGGTACGTCGGGTATCACGATGGCTACTGCCTATTATCCGAAGTATTTGTTAACAAAGGCCCTGTTTGTTAATGGACACTATGAATATAGAACTACCTTCAACTTGTATCTGTGTATGTTCATCTGGTGCTGTGTCTGTAACAACGTACGTTTCGCCACCCTCCGTCATCAGAAGCTCGGCACCGTCTTCGGGAATATCCACCTCAGTAAACTCCACGGTTTCCATGGCAACGGGCTGAGTGTCGCCACCATCTGGAAGTGGTATTTCTACCAACTCCACCTGCAAATTGAGTTATATTAAAACAAGTGTCATATGCTATTATGGTATATCATCAGAGTGTACTTCGATATCAGGCACATGGCAACTCCTCTGTATCCATTCAAATATCTCCAGAGCCGTACCTCTCTCCTATCCATTCAAACAAATATCTCCAGAGTCTTACATCTCTCCTATCCATTCAAACAAATATCTCCAGAGCCTTACCTCTCTCCTATCCATTCAAACAAATATCTCCAGAGCCGTACCTCTCTCCTATCCATTCAAACAAATATCTCCAGAGCCGTACCTCTCTCCTATCCATTCAAACAAATATCTCCAGAGCCGTACCTCTCTCCTATCCATTCAAACAAATATCTCCAGAGCCGTACCTCTCTCCTATCCATTCAAATATCTCCAGAGCCGTACCTCTCCTATCCATTCAAACAAATATCTCCAGAGCCGTACCTCTCTCCTATCCATTCAAACTAATATCTCCAGAGCCGTACCTATCTCCTATCCATTCAAATATCTCCAGAGCCGTACCTCTCTCCTATCCATTCAAACAAATATCTCCAGAGCCGTACCTCTCTCCTATCCATTCAAATATCTCCAGAGCCGTACCTCTCTCCTATCCATTCAAACAAATATCTCCAGAGCCGTACCTCTCTCCTATCCATTCAAACAAATATCTCCAGAGCCGTACCTCTCTCCTATCAATTCAAATATCTCCAGAGCCGTACCTCTCTCCTATCCATTCAAATATCTCCAGAGCCGTACCTCTCTCCTATCCATTCAAACAAATATCTCCACAGAGCCTTACCCTTCTCCCATCAAATTGATACAAATAACTCGACCACCCCTTACTGGACTTCTATTAAATTCAAACAAATATCTTGTGTGTGTTTTACGTTTATTTATCGTCGCTACCGGTTGCCCATATGAGCGACGCCTCCTGAAGAGATTATAGTCATTTTAGATTTTTGGAGGATAGTGCAATGATACAGAAAGAGACCCATTCCAGAGTCTCCTCTGGTTCTTTTAATTGTACGGTGTAAAGCACTGACACGAGACCTCGGTTTAACGTCCCATCTGAAAGACTGTTAATTTTATTAGGGTCAGACGGGGGATCGAACCTGCGATCCCTGGATTACCAGTCCAGCGTGTTACCACTGGACTATATATCCGTCAATTATCTTCACCATCCTACATAATTATGTACCCGACTGCCATCAAATCGAAACAATTATCACATCCATCCCTTTCCCCACTTCTATCATATATAAATAAATATATCAACCAGCCAATAAATGACTTCCATCAAATTCACACAAATATCTCCACACCATCTCTTGCTGGCCTTACCTGACTTCCATCAAATTCACACAAATATCTCCACACCAACACTTGCTGGCCTTACTTCCATCAAATTCACACAAATATCTCCACACCATCTCTTGCTGGCTTTACTTCCATCAAATTCACACAAATATCACCACACCAACACTTGCTGACCTGACTTCCATCAAATTCACACAAATATCTCCATACCAACACTTGCTGACCTGACTTCCATCAAATTCACACAAATATCTCCACACCATCTCTTGCTGGCCTTACTTCCATCAAATTCACACAAATATCACCACACCAGCTCTTGCTGGCCTTACCTGACTTCCATCAAATTCACACAAATATCTCCACATCATCTCTTGCTGGCCTTACCTGACTTCCATCAAATTCACACAAATATCTCCACACCATCTCTTGCTGGACTTACCTGACTTCCATCAAATTCAAAAGTGTGTTGTTCAGAATCTATTTCTATCATCTCAACCGTTTCTTCAATAACCATGGTTTCATCGTAGCTCTGGCTGAGGTGGGTGTTTGGTAGACCCTTGTATACAAACTCATCAGACATGTATCTGCAACGTATATATAGTCAATGAAGCTTGCATGCACTCTTGTACAATCAGGCAGGGACCAGAATTGTTTCATGCATTGGTGGGAACCAGAATTGGTTCAGGCATTGGTGGGAACCAGAATTGGTTCAGGCATTGATGGGAACCAGAATTGTTTCAGGCATTGGTGGGAACCAGAATTGTTTCATGCATTGGTGGGAACCAGCATTGTTTCATGCATTGGTGGGAACCAGAATTGGTTCAGGCATTGGTGGGAACCAGAATTGTTTCATGCATTGGTGGGAACCAGAACACGATTTTCATGAGCATCTGTTCACAAAATGTAGCATGCTTGCTCCGGCCATTAAACAATCTGAATGAATATATTTATTATTATTATCTTTTTATTCTGTCCCATTTCTTCTGAGTCAATTTCAACGTTCTCCATCAATTACTACATGTACTTATCCTATTGATTTTCTAACTTACAGTCCATGATTAAAAACAATAATGAATTATACTGACCTTTTTCAAATTTAAATTAATAGTTTAGACAAGATTACAACACTGTCATACCGTAACATTAAGTACCTTACTATAGGAGAAGACCTCTATAAGCTATAGCTTCCGGTTCTAATCCTTTTTCTTACATGTTTCTAAATGTTGTGTAAAATGTAAATTTGTACATGTTGTATCATTGTTTGAAATAAACTATGTTTGAACTAACCAGAATTGGTTCAGGCATTGGTGGGAACCAGCATTGTTTCATACATTGGTGGGAACCAGAATTGGTTCAGGCATTGGTGGTGGGAACCAGAATCGTTTCATGCATTGGTGGGAACCAGAATTGTTTCATGCATTGGTGGGAACCAGAATTGTTTCAGGCATTGGTGGGAACCAGAATTGTTTCAGGCATTGGTGGGAACCAGAATTGTTTCAGGCATTGGTGGGAACCAGAATTGTTTCAGGCATGGGTGACAACAAGCATTGTTTTAGGCATGGGTGAGAACCAGCAGTTTTAAGTATGGTGGGAACCAGCAGTTTCAGACTAGGGGCAAACAACAGGCTTCAGTCATGGGTGGGAACCAGCAATGATTCAGGCCTGGGCGGGAATCAGCATTGCTTCAAGTATGGACAGGAACCAGTATTGTTTCAGAGATTGGTGGGAACCATCATTGTTTCATGGTGTGGGTGGGAACCAGCATTGTTTTTAGGTGTGGGTGGGAACCAGCATTGTTTCAGGCATTGGTGGGAACCAGCATTGTTTCAGGCGTTGGTGGGAACCAGAATTGTTTCAGGCATGGATGGGAACCAGAATTGTTTCAGGCATTGGTGGGAACCAGAATTGTTTCAGGCATTGGTGGGAACCAGAATTGTTTCAGGCATGGGTGACAACAAGCATTGTTTTAGGCATGGGTGCGAACCAGCAGTTTTAAGTATGGTGGGAACCAGCAGTTTCAGACTAGGGGCAAACAACAGGCTTCAGTCATGGGTGGGAACCAGCAATGATTCAGGCCTGGGCGGGAATCAGCATTGCTTCAAGTATGGACAGGAACCAGTATTGTTTCAGAGATTGGGGTGGGAACCAGCATTGTTTCAGAGATTGGGGTGGGAACCAGCATTGTTTCAGAGATTGGGGTGGGAACCAGCATTGTTTCAGGCGTGGGTGAGAACCAGCATTGTTTCAGGCATGGTTGGGAACCAGCATTGTTTCAGGCGTGGGTGGGAACCAGCATTGTTTCAGGCGTGGGTGGGAACCAGCATTGTTTCATGGTGTGGGTGGGAACCAGCATTGTTTCAGGCATGGGTGGGAACCAGCATTGTTTCAGGCGTGGGTGGGAACCAGCATTGTTTCAGGCGTGGGTGGGAACCAGCATTGTTTCAGGCATGGGTGGGAACCAGCATTGTTTCAGGCGTGGGTGGGAACCAGCATTGTTTCAGGCGTGGGTGGGAACAGCATTGTTTCAGGCATGGATGGGAACCAGCATTGTTTCAGGCATGGATGGGAACCAGCATTGTTTCAGGCATGGATGGGAACCAGAATTGTTTCAGGCGTGGGTGGGAACCAGCATTGTTTCAGGCGTGGGTGGGAACCAGCATTGTTTCAGGCGTGGGTGGGAACCAGCATTGTTTCAGGCGTGGGTGGGAACCAGCATTGTTTCAGGCGTGGGTGGGAACCAGCATTGTTGAATACAGCATTGTTGAATCCGAGTAGAACCATATACATACTTGAAAGTTTCAGTAACGTTCAGTTTCTAATGAACACATATTGCTTATAACTATTGATTCTAACTACCAAAGTGCATCACTCAAATTCATATGCATGTGTAATGAAATAATAACATGCCGGCTAACCATAGTCTATATATTTGATATAGTTTGCTATAGATAAAATAAATTTCTGTAAAATCAGCAAATTCTTAAATGACCAAATATTGGCTAACCATTGCCTATGACTGTCAAACTGACAACCTTCGATATAATCTTTATATTTTACAGTTACAACCACATACTGTTTATACAAATTTATTTTAGCTCAATTGCGAAATAAGTTACTACAACTTATATTAATCACTCTCGAGACCTCATTCCTGATGGAATACATCACCACGAGGGAGAGAAGAGGCAACATGGAATTTAAATGCCCTGCCTAAGGGCACAATCGTAACGGCTCTAGCGGGGCTCGAACATACTGTGGCCTGCTTACCGGTAAATACAGCTGAGTAATAAGTTTTAATTTATCTCATGAAGGAAGACCATAGGTACCTTATTAGAGTGAGACCAGGACAGGCACTGGCTACCATGAAGGAAGACCATAGGTACCTTATTAGAGTGAGACCAGGACAGGTACTGGCTACCAGGAAGACCATAGGTACCTTATTAAAGTGAGACCAGGACAGGCACTGGCTACCAGTTATAGTTTCCTTCCTTGACAGAAACCAACTCAGCAGCAGGACTCAAACCCACAAACATTTAATCCATAACCCTTTCCCTCATAGAAGCACCTCTTGACGCCATTACCAATACGACATACATTGACAATGTAGTAGACAAACTAATGTTCATAATTAAGGCCGGAATCTCATGTAGTCCGAGTAATATCTATGGAGGTGGGATAGATATGGTGACTATTTATCCACTGCATGATAGCTAAATGACTGTCGTTTGTATGGAGATATAATAGCATATTAACCTAAATCTCTATGAAGGAAAGGGTTAAAAATCTTCAAAGGGCCTCAAATCTGTCCAAAATGTTCAAAGCAAAGCATGAAAACGCTATGCACACGCAGATTTGGTTCTGATCAGTCCTGCGAAGTTTGGTGAGAATCTGTGAGGACAATGCGAGACAGACAGACGGACAGACGGACACAATCAGTAAAGTGTTTGTTTTATCATAGTGTCATGCCTATTGAAAGGGCCAGCCATTTCTGTGTTTGTTTTATCATAGTGTCATGCCTATTGAAAGGGCCAGCCATTTCTGTGTTTGTTTTATCATAGTGTCATGCCTATTGAAAGGGCCAGCCATTTCTGACTTATGAGACACCTCTTATAAACAGTACGTTCTATCTTTGCAGATCAGAGAGGTCTGGCTGATAAGCAATCATTAATCATTATTTGGCTAGCTGGCAGATTATTTGACTAGCTGGCAGATCATTTGACTAGCTGGCGTATTATTTGACTATCTGGTGGATTATTTGACTAGCTGGCAGATCATTTGACTAGCTGGCAGATTATTTGACTATCTGGTGGATTATTTGACTAGCTGGTGGATTATTTGACTAGCTGGCAGATTATTTGACTAACTGGTGGATTATTTGACTAGCTGGCAGATTATTTGACTAGCTGGTGGATTATTTGACTAGCTGGCGGATTATTTGACTAGCTGGCAGATTATTTGACTAGCTGGTGGATTATTTGACTAGCTGGCAGATTATTTGACTATCTGGTAGATTATTTGACTAGCTGGTGGATTATTTGACTAGCTGGTGGATTATTTGACTAGCTGGCGGATTATTTGACTAGCTGGTGGATTATTTGACTAGCTGGCGGATTATTTGACTAGCTGGCGGATTATTTGACTAGCTGGCGGATTACCAACAGGACATATCAGAATGAATATAATAATAAATACTTTATTTTACTAGAGAACTCATTAAACAAAAGTTAAAACCAGATGAGGTTCAAACCTTTGACCACCTGCTCCAGGAGGAAGCATTAACCACTAGGTCAGTATGTAACTGAGTCATGGTAGTGTCCCAACAGCATAGGGTCCTAGTTGCTGTTTTGCCTAATAGAATAGGTAGTTTTACTAATTACCAATTCATTAAACTTTTTATGAGGCCAAGTTTCTAGTATATATAATTTTTCAAAAGCTAACAAAAGCAATGTTGCAGTTAGTTTACTAGGACAGTTACTCACAGGACATGGACCTACTATCCATCTAAATGTGAAATATATCACCATTTGTTAATTGCTCATGTGATTCACCCTCAGGGATTTCCTCAACACATACAATGTACATGTATGTTCACTTTGACAAGGCACATTTTTAACAGTGCATCACTATCCACACCAACAATGCATCCCACACAAACAGTACATCACTATCCACACAAACAATGCATCCCACACAAACAGTACATCACTATCCACACAAACAGTGCATCACTATCCACACAAACAGTGCATCATTATCCACACAAACAGTGCATCACTATCCACACAAACAATGCATCCCACACAAACAGTACATCACTATCCACACAAACAATGCATCCCACAAAAACAGTACATCACTATCCACACAAACAGTGCATCACTATCCACACAAACAATGCATCCCACACAAACAGTACATCACTATCCACACAAACAGTACATCACTATCCACACAAACAATGCATCCCACAAAAACAGTACATCACTATCCACACAAACAGTACATCACTATCCACACAAACAGTACATCACTATCCACACAAACAGTACATCACTATCCACACAAACAGTACAACACTATACACACAAACAGAGCACACCACACAAACAGTACATCACTATCCACACAAACAGTGCATCACTATCCACACAAACAGTACATCACTATCCACACAAACAGAGCACACCACACAAACAGTACATCACTATCCACACAAACAGAGCACACCACACAAACAGTACATCACTATCCACACAAACAGTACATCACTATCCACACAAACAGTACATCACTATCCACACAAACAGTGCATCACTATCCACACAAACAGAGCATCACTATCCACACAAACAGATCATCACTATCCACACAAACAGTACATCACTATCCACACAAACAGTACATCACTATCCACACAAACAGTGCATCACTATCCACACAAACAGTGCATCACTACCCACACAAACAGAGCATCACTATCCACACAAACAGAACATCACTATCCACACAAACAGTACATCACTATCCACACAAACAGTGCATCACTATCCACACAAACAGAGCATCACTATCCACACAAACAGTACATCACTATCCACACAAACAGTACATCACTATCCACACAAACAGTGCATGCCACACAAACAGTACATCACTATCCACACAAACAGTACATCACTATCCACACAAACAGTGCATCACTATCCACATAAACAGTGCATCACTATCCACACAAACAGTGCATCACTATCCACACAAACAGTGCATCACTATCCACACAAACAGTGCATCACTATCCACACAAACAGTACATCACTATCCACACACACAGTACATCACTATCCACACAAACAGTACATCACTATCCACACAAATAGTACATCACTATCCACACAAATAGTACATCACTATCCACACAAACAGTACATCACTATCCACACAAACAGTGCATGCCACACAAACAGTATATCACTATCCACACAAACAGTGCATGCTACACAAACAGTACATCACTATCCACACAAATAGTACATCACTATCCACACAAACAGAGCATCACTATCCACACAAACAGTGCATCACTATCCACACAAACAGAGCATCACTATCCACACAAACAGTACATCACTATCCACACAAACAGTGCATGCTACACAAATAGTACATCACTATCCACACAAATAGTACATCACTATCCACACAAACAGTACATCACTATCCACACAAACAGAGCACACCACACACACATTGCATCCCACACCAACAGTACATCACTATCCACACAAACAGTACATCACTATCCACACAAACAGTACATCACTATCCACACAAACAGTACATCACTATCCACACAAACAATGCATCCCACACAAACAGTACATCAATATCCACACAAACAGTACATCACTATCCACACACACAGTACATCACTATCCACACAAACAGTGCAGCATTATCCACACAAACAGTACATCACTATCCACACACACAGTACATCACTATCCACACAAACAGTGCAGCATTATCCACACAAACAATGCATCCCACACAAACAGTACATCACTATCCACACAAACAGTACATCACTATCCACACAAACAGTACATCCCTATCCACACAAACAGAGCATGCCACACAAACATTGCATCCCACACAAACAGTGCATCAATATCCACACAAACAGAGCACACCACACACACATTGCATCCCACACCAACAGTACATCACTATCCACACAAACAGTACATCACTATCCACACAAACAGTACATCACTATCCACACAAACAGAGCAAACCACACACACATTGCATCCCACACCAACAGTACATCACTATCCACACAAACAGTACATCACTATCCACACAAACAGTACATCACTATCCACACAAACAGTACATCACTATCCACAAGAACAATGCATCCCACACAAACAGTACATCAATATCCACACAAACAGTACATCACTATCCACACACACAGTACATCACTATCCACACAAACAGTGCAGCATTATCCACACAAACAGTACATCACTATCCACACACACAGTACATCACTATCCTCACAAACAGTGCAGCATTATCCACACAAACAATGCATCCCACACAAACAGTACATCACTATCCACACAAACAGTACATCACTATCCACACAAACAGTACATCCCTATCCACACAAACAGAGCTTGCCACACAAACATTGCATCCCACACAAACAGTACATCACTATCCACACAAACAATGCATCCCACAAAAACAGTACATCACTATCCACACAAACAGTACATCACTATCCACACAAACAGAGCATGTCACACAAACAGTGCATCCCACACAAACAGTACATCACTATCCACACAAACATTGCATCCCACACAAACAGTGCATCACTATCCACACAAACAGTGCATCCCACACAAACAGTACATCACTATCCACACAAACATTGCATCCCATACAAACAGTACATCACTATCCACACAAACAGTGCATCCCACACAAACAGTACATCACTATCCACAAAAACAATGCATCCCACACAAACAGTACATCACTATCCACACAAACAGTACATCACTATCCACACAAACAGAGCACACCACACAAACATTGCATCCCACACAAACAGTGCATCAATATCCACACAAACAGAGCACACCACACACACATTGCATCCCACACCAACAGTACATCACTATCCACACAAACATTGCATCCCACACAAACAGTATATCACTATCCACACAAACAATGCATCCCACACAAACAGTACATCACTATCCACACAAACAGTACATCACTATCCACACAAACAGTACATCACTATCCACACAAACAGAGCATGCCACACAAACATTGCATCCCACACAAACAGTGCATCACTATCCACACAAACAATGCATCCCACACAAACAGTACATCACTATCCACACAAACAGTACATCACTATCCACACAAACAGTACATCACTATCCACACAGACAGAGCATGCCACACAAACATTGCATCCCACACAAACAGTACATCACTATCCACACAAACAGTGCATCCCACACAAACAGTACATCACTATCCACACAAACATTGCATCCCACACAAACAGTACATCACTATCTACACAAACAGTGCATCCCACACAAACAGTACATCACTATCCACACAAACATTGCATCCCATACAAACAGTACATCACTATCCACACAAACAGTGCATCACAATCCACACAAACAGTACATCACTATCCACACAAACAGTACATCACTATCCACACAAACAGTACATCACTATCCACACAAACAGTACATCACTATCCACACAAACAGTACATCACTATCCACACAAACAGTACATCACTATCCACACAAACAGTACATCACTATCCACACAAACAGTACATCACTATCCACACAAACAGTACATCACTATCCACACAAACAGTACATCACTATCCACACAAACAGTACATCACTCCACACAAACATTGCATCACTATCCACACAAACAGTACATCACTATCCACACAAACAGTACATCACTATCCACACAAACAGTACATCACTATCCACACAAACAATGCATCTACCACACAAACAGTACATCAATATCCACACAAACAGTACATCACTATCCACACAAACAGTACATCACTATCCACACAAACAGTACATCACTATCCACACAAACAGTACATCACTATCCACATAAACAGTGCATTCCACACAAACAGTACATCACTATCCACACAAACAGTGCATCACTATCCACACAAACAGTACATCACTATCCACACAAACAGTACATCACTATCCACACAAACAGTGCATTCCACACAAACAGTACATCACTATCCACACAAACAGTGCATCCACACAAACAGTATCCACACACACAGTGCATCATTATCCACACAAACAGTGCATCACTATCCACACAAACAGTGCATCATTATCCACACAAACAGTGCATCACTATCCACACAAACAGTGCATCACAATCCACACAAACAGTGCATCCCACACAAACAGTACATCACTATAGACACAAACGAATGCATGCCACACAAACAGTACATCACTATCCACACAAACAGTACATCACTTTCCACACAAACAGTACATCACTATCCACACAAACAATGCATCCCACACAAACAGTACATCACTATCCACACACACAGTACATCACTATCCACACAAACAGTACATCACTATCCACACAAACAGTACATCACTATCCACACACACAGTACATCACTATCCACACACACAGTACATCACTATCCACACAAACAGTGCATCCCACACAAACAGTACATCACTATCCACACAAACAGTGCATCCCACACAAACAGTACATCACTATCCACACAAACAGTACATCACTATCCACACAAACAGTGCATCATTATCCACACAAACAGTACATCACTATCCACACAAACAGTACATCACTATCCACACAAACAGTGCATCATTATCCACACAAACAGTGCATCATTATCCACACAAACAGTGCATCACTATCCACACAAACAGTACATCACTATCCACACAAACAGTGCATCATTATCCACACAAACAATGCATCATTATCCACACAAACAGTGCATCACTATCCACACAAATAGTGCATCACTATCCACACAAACAGTGCATCAATATCCACACAAACAGTGCATCACTATCCACACAAACAGTGCATCATTATCCAAACAAACAGTGCATGCCACACAAACAGTATATCACTATCCACACAAACAGTACATCACTATCCACACAAACAGTACATCTCTATCCACACAAACAGTGCATCACTATCCACACAAACAATGCATCCTGCACAAACAGTGCATCACTATCCACACAAACATTGCATCCCACACAAACAGTGCATCACTACCCACACAACCAGTGCATCACTATCCACACAAAACAGTACATCACTATCCACACAAACAGTACATCACTATCCACACAAACAGTACATCACTATCCACACAAACAGTACATCACTAGCCACACAAACAGTACATCACTAGCCACACAAACAGTACATCACTAGCCACACAAACAGTACATCACTAGCCACACAAACAGTACATCACTAGCCACACAAACAGTACATCACTACCCACACAAACAGTACATCACTACCCACACAAACAGTACATCACTAGCCACACAAACAGTACATCACTAGCCACACAAACAGTACATCACTACCCACACAAACAGTGCATCACTATCCACACAAACAGTACATCACTATCCATACAAACAGTACATCACTATCCACCCAAACAGTACATCACTACCCACACAAACAGTACATCACTACCCACACAAACAATGCATCCCACACAAACAGTACATCACTATCCACACAAACAGTACATCACTATCCACACAAACAGTGCATCCCACACAAACAATGCATCCCACACAAACAGTACATCACTATCCACACAAACAGTACATCACTACCCACACAAACAGTACATTACTACCCACACAAACAATGCATCCCACACAAACAATGCATCCCACACAAACAGTACATCACTATCCACACAAACAGTACATCACTATCCACATAAACAGTGCATCATTATCCACACAAACAGTACATCACTATCCACACAAACAGTGCATCACTATCCACACAAACAGTACATCACTATCCACACAAACAGTACATCACTATCCACACAAACAGTGCATCATTATCCACACAAACAGTGCATCACTATCCACACAAACAGTAAATCACTATCCACACACACAGTGCATCATTATCCACACAAACAGTGCATCACTATCCACACAAACAGTGCATCATTATCCACACAAACAGTGCATCACTATCCACACAAACAGTGCATCACAATCCACACAAACAGTGCATCCCACACAAACAGTACATCACTATAGACACAAACGAATGCATGCCACACAAACAGTACATCACTATCCACACAAACAGTACATCACTTTCCACACAAACAGTACATCACTATCCACACAAACAATGCATCCCACACAAACAGTACATCACTATCCACACACACAGTACATCACTATCCACACAAACAGTACATCACTATCCACACAAACAGTGCATCACTATCCACACAAACAGTACATCACTATCCACACAAACAGTACATCACTATCCACACAAACAGTGCATCATTATCCACACAAACAGTGCATCACTATCCACACAAACAGTACATCACTATCCACACACACAGTGCATCATTATCCACACAAAGAGTGCATCATTATCCACACAAACAGTGCATCACTATCCACACAAACAGTACATCACTATCCACACACACAGTGCATCATTATCCACACAAACAATGCATCATTATCCACACAAACAGTGCATCACTATCCACACAAATAGTGCATCACTATCCACACAAACAGTGCATCAATATCCACACAAACAGTGCATCACTATCCACACAAACAGTGCATCATTATCCAAACAAACAGTGCATGCCACACAAACAGTATATCACTATCCACACAAACAGTACATCACTATCCACACAAACAGTACATCTCTATCCACACAAACAGTGCATCACTATCCACACAAACAATGCATCCTGCACAAACAGTGCATCACTATCCACACAAACATTGCATCCCACACAAACAGTGCATCACTACCCACACAACCAGTGCATCACTATCCACACAAACAGTACATCACTATCCACACAAACAGTACATCACTATCCACACAAACAGTACATCACTATCCACACAAACAGTACATCACTAGCCACACAAACAGTACATCACTAGCCACACAAACAGTACATCACTAGCCACACAAACAGTACATCACTAGCCACACAAACAGTACATCACTAGCCACACAAACAGTACATCACTACCCACACAAACAGTACATCACTACCCACACAAACAGTACATCACTAGCCACACAAACAGTACATCACTATCCACACAAACAGTACATCACTATCCACACAAACAGTGCATCCCACACAAACAATGCATCCCACACAAACAGTACATCACTATCCACACAAACAGTACATCACTACCCACACAAACAGTACATCACTACCCACACAAACAATGCATCCCACACAAACAGTACATCACTATCCACACAAACAGTACATCACTATCCACACAAACAGTGCATCCCACACAAACAATGCATCCCACACAAACAGTACATCACTATCCACACAAACAGTACATCACTACCCACACAAACAGTACATTACTACCCACACAAACAATGCATCCCACACAAACAGTACATCACTATCCACACAAACAATGCATCCCACACAAATAATGCATCCCACACAACAGTACATCACTATCCACACAAACAGTACATCACTATCCACACAAACAGAGCACACCACACACACATTGCATCCCACACCAACAGTACATCACTATCCACACAAACAGTACATCACTATACACACAAACAGTACATCACTATCCACACAAACAGTACATCACTATCCACACAAACAGCATCACTATCCACACAAACAGTACATCACTATCCACACAAACAGTACATCACTATCCACACAAACAGTACATCACTATCCACACAAACAGTACATCACTATCCACACAAACAGAGCACACCACACAAACAGTACATCACTATCCACACAAACAGTACATCACTATCCACACAAACAGCATCACTATCCACACAAACAGTACATCACTATCCACACAAACAGTACATCACTATCCACACAAACAGTACATCACTATCCACACAAACAGAGCACACCACACAAACAGTACATCACTATCCACACAAACAGTACATCACTATCCACACAAACAGTACATCACTATCCACACAAACAGTACATCACTATCCACACAAACAGTACATCACTATCCACACAAACAGTACATCACTATCCACACAAACAGTACATCACTATCCACACAAACAGTACATCACTATCCACACAAAAGTGCATGCCACACAAACAGTACATCAATATCCACACAAACAGTGCATGCCACACAAACAGTACATCACTATCCACACACACAGTACATCACTATCTACACAAAAAGGTGCATGCCACACAAACAGTATATCACTATCCACACACACAGTGCATGCCACACAAACAGTGCATGCCACATAAACAGTACATCAATATCCACACAAACAGTACATCACTATCCACACAAACATAGCATGCCACACAAACATTGCATCCCACACAAACAGTGCATCAATATCCACACAAACAGTGCATCACTATCCACACAAACAGTGCATCATTATCCACACAAACAGTGCATGCCACACAAACAGTACATCACTATCCACACAAACAGTGCATGCCACACAAACAGTACATCACTATCCACACAAACAGTGCATGCCACACAAACAGTACATCACTATCCACACACACAATGCATCCCACACAAACAGTACATCACTATCCACACAAACAGTACATCACTATCCACACAAACAGTGCATCACTATCCACACAAACAGTGCATCACTATCCACACAAACAATGCATCCCGCACAAACAGTGCATCACTATCCACACAAACATTGCATCCCACACAAACAGTGCATCACTATCCACACAACCAGTGCATCACTATCCACACAAACAGTACATCACTATCCACACAAACAGTACATCACTATCCACACAAACAGTACATCACTAGCCACACAAACAGTACATCACTACCCACACAAACAGTGCATCACTATCCACACAAACAGTGCATCACTATCCACACAAACAGTACATCACTATCCACACAAACAGTACATCACTACCCACACAAACAGTACATCACTACCCACACAAACAATGCATCCCACACAAACAGTACATCACTATCCACACAAACAGTACATCACTATCCACACAAACAGTGCATCCCACACAAACAATGCATCCCACACAAACAGTACATCACTATCCACACAAACAGTACATCACTACCCACACAAACAGTACATCACTACCCACACAAACAATGCATCCCACACAAACAGTACATCACTATCCACACAAACAGTACATCACTATCCACACAAACAGTGCATCCCACACAAACAATGCATCCCACACAAACAGTACATCACTATCCACACAAACAGTACATCACTACCCACACAAACAGTACATCACTACCCACACAAACAATGCATCCCACACAAACAGTACATCACTATCCACACAAACAGTACATCACTATCCACACAAACAGTGCATCCCACACAAACAATGCATCCCACACAAACAGTACATCACTATCCACACAAACAGTACATCACTACCCACACAAACAGTACATCACTACCCACACAAACAATGCATCCCACACAAACAGTACATCACTATCCACACAAACAGTACATCACTATCCACACAAACAGTACATCACTATCCACACAAACAGTACATCACTATCCACACAAACAGTACATCACTATCCACACAAACAGTACATCACTATCCACACAAACAGTACATCACTATCCACACAAACAGTACATCACTATCCACACAAACAGTACATCACTATCCACACAAACAGTACATCACTATCCACACAAACAGTACATCACTATCCACACAAACAGTACATCACTATCCACACAAACAGTACATCACTATCCACACAAACAGTACATCACTATCCACACAAACAGTACATCCACACAAACAGTACATCACTATCCACACAAACAGTACATCACTATCCACACAAACAGTACATCACTATCCACACAAACAGTAATCACTATCCACACAAACAGTGCATCCACACAAACATGCATCCCACACAAACAGTACATCACTATCCACACAAACAGTACATCACTATCCACACAAACAGTACATCACTATCCACACAAACAGTGCATCCCACACAAACAGTACATCACTATCCACACAAACAGTACATCACTATCCACACAAACAGAGCACACCACACAAACAGTACATCCCACACAAACAGTGCATCATATCCACACAAACAGTGCATCCCACACAAACAGTACATCACTATCCACACAAACAGTACATCACTATCCACACAAACAGTACATCACTATCCACACAAACAGTACATCACTATCCACACAAACAGTACATCACTATCCACACAAACAGTACATCACTTTCCACACAAACAGTACATCACTATCCACACAAACAATGCATCACTATCCACACAAACAGTACATCACTATCCACACAAACAGTACATCACTATCCACACAAACAGTACATCATTATCCACACAAACAGTACATCACTATCCACACAAACAGTACATCACTATCCACACAAACAGTACATCACTATCCACACAAACAGTACATCACTATCCACACAAACAGTACATCACTATCCACACAAACAGTACATCACTATCCACACAAACAGTACATCACTATCCACACAAACAGTACATCACTATCCACACAAACAGTACATCAATATCCACACAAACAGTACATCACTATCCACACAAACAGTACATCACTATCCACACAAACAGTACATCAATATCCACACAAACAGTACATCACTATCCACACAAACAGTACATCACTATCCACACAAACAGTACATCACTATCCACACAAACAATGCATACCACACAAACAGTACATCACTATCCACACACACAGTACATCACTATCCACACAAACAGTACATCACTATCCACACAAACAGTGCATCGCCACACAAACAGTACATCAATATCCACACAAACAGTACATCACTATCCACACAAACAGTGCATCTCCACACAAACAGTGCATCATATCCACACAAACAGTACATCACTATCCACACAAACAGTGCATCAATCCACACAAACAGTACATCACTATCCACACAAACAGTGCATCACTATCCACACAAACAGTACATCCCACACAAACAGTACATCACTATCCACACAAACAGTGCATCATTATCCACACAAACAGTGCATCACTATCCACACAAACAGTGCATCATTATCCACACAAACAATGCATCCCACACAAACAGTGCATCACTATCCACACAAACAGTGCATCCCACACAAACAGTACATCACTATAGACACAAACAATGCATGCCACACAAACAGTACATCACTATCCACACAAACAGTACATCACTTTCCACACAAACAGTACATCACTATCCACACAAACAATGCATCCCACACAAACAGTACATCAATATCCACACAAACAGTGCATCATTATCCACACAAACAGTGCATCACTATCCACACAAACAGTACATCACTATCCACACACACAGTGCATCATTATCCACACAAACAGTGCATCATTATCCACACAAACAGTGCATCACTATCCACACAAACAGTACATCACTATCCACACACACAGTGCATCATTATCCACACAAACAATGCATCATACCACACAAAACACCCACACAAACAGTCATCAATATCCACACAAACAGTGCATCACTATTCACACAAACAGTGCATCACTATCCACACACACAGTGCATCATTATCCACACAAACAGTGCATCACTATCCACACAAACAGTGCATCCCACACAAACAGTGCATCAATATCCACACAAACAGTGCATCACTATCCACACAAACAGTGCATCATTATCCACACAAACAGTGCATGCCACACAAACAGTACATCACTATCCACACAAACAGTACATCACTATCCACACAAACAGTGCATGCCACACAAACAGTACATCACTATCCACACAAACAGTGCATGCCACACAAACAGTACATCACTATCGACACAAACAATGCACACCACACAAACAGTACATCACTATCCACACACACAGTACATCACTATCTACACAAAAAGGTGCATGCATGCCACACACACAGTGCATGCCACATAAACAGTACATCAATATCCACACAAACAGTACATCACTATCCACACAAACAATGCATCCCACACAAACAGTACATCACTATCCACACAAACAGTACATCACTATCCACACAAACAGAGCACACCACACAAACATTGCATCCCACACAAACAGTACATCACTATCCACACAAACAGTACATCACTTTCCACACAAACAGTACATCACTATCCACACAAACAATGCATCCCACACAAACAGTACATCAATATCCACACAAACAGTACATCACTATCCACACAAACAGTGCATCATTATCCACACAAACAGTACATCACTATCCACACAAACAGTGCATCACTATCCACACAAACAGTACATCACTATCCACACAAACAGTACATCACTATCCACACAAACAGTGCATCATTATCCACACAAACAGTGCATCACTATCCACACAAACAGTACATCACTATCCACACACACAGTGCATCATTATCCACACAAACAGTGCATCACTATCCACACAAACAGTGCATCACTATCCACACAAACAGTACATCACTATCCACACAAACTGTGCATCATTATCCACACAACCAATGCATCCCACACAAACAGTGCATCATTATCCACACAAACAGTACATCACTATCAACACAAACAGTACATCACTATCCACACAAACAGTGCATCATTATCCACACAACTAATGCATCCCACACAAACAGTGCATCAGTATCCACACAAACAGTACATCACTATCCACACAAACAGTACATCACTATCCACACAAACAGTGCATCACTATCCACACACACAGTGCATCATTATCCACACAAACAATGCATCATTATCCACACAAACAGTGCATCACTATTCACACAAACAGTGCATCACTATCCACACACACAGTGCATCATTATCCACACAAACAGTGCATCACTATCCACACAAACAATGCATCCCACACAAACAGTGCATCAATATCCACACAAACAGTGCATCACTATCCACACAAACAGTGCATCATTATCCACACAAACAATGCATGCCACACAAACAGTACATCACTATCCACACAAACAGTACATCACTATCCACACAAACAGTGCATGCCACACAAACAGTACATCACTATCGACACAAACAATGCACACCACACAAACAGTACATCACTATCCACACACACAGTACATCACTATCTACACAAAAAGGTGCATGCATGCCACACACACAGTGCATGCCACATAAACAGTACATCAATATCCACACAAACAGTACATCACTATCCACACAAACAGAGCATGCCACACAAACATTGCATCCCACACAAACAGTACATCACTATCCACACAAACAATGCATCCCACACAAACAGTACATCACTATCCACACAAACAGTACATCACTATCCACACAAACAGAGCACACCACACAAACATTGCATCCCACACAAACAGTACATCACTATCCACACAAACAGTACATCACTATCCACACAAACAGTACATCACTATCCACACAAACAATGCATCCCACACAAACAGTACATCACTATCCACACAAACAGTACATCACTATCCACACAAACAGTGCATCACTATCCACACAAACAGTACATCACTATCCACACAAACAGTACATCACTATCCACACAAACAGTACATCACTATCCACACAAACAGTACATCACTATCCACACAAACAGTGCATCATTATCCACACAAACAGTGCATCACTATCCACACAAACAGTACATCACTATCCACACACACAGTGCATCATTATCCACACAAACAGTGCATCACTATCCACACAAACAGTGCATCACTATCCACACAAACAGTACATCACTATCCACACAAACAGTACATCACTATCCACACAAACAGTACATCAATATCCACATAAACAGTACATCACTATCCACACACACAGTACATCAATATCCACACAAACAGTGCATCATTATCCACACACACAGTACATCACTATCCACACAAACAGTGCATCATTATCCACACAAACAGTACATCACTATCCACACAAACAGTGCATCACTATCCACACAAACAGTACATCACTATCCACACAAACAGTACATCACTATCCACACAAACAGTGCATCATTATCCACACAAACAGTGCATCACTATCCATACAAACAGTGCATCATTATCCACACAAACAATGCATCCCACACAAACAGTGCATCACTATCCACACAAACAGTGCATCCCACACAAACAGTACATCACTATAGACACAAACAATGCATGCCACACAAACAGTACATCACTATCCACACAAACAGTACATCACTTTCCACACAAACAGTACATCACTATCCACACAAACAATGCATCCCACACAAACAGTACATCAATATCCACACAAACAGTGCATCATTATCCACACAAACAGTGCATCACTATCCACACAAACAGTACATCACTATCCACACACACAGTGCATCATTATCCACACAAACAGTGCATCATTATCCACACAAACAGTGCATCACTATCCACACAAACAGTACATCACTATCCACACACACAGTGCATCATTATCCACACAAACAATGCATCATTATCCACACAAACAGTGCATCACTATTCACACAAACAGTGCATCACTATCCACACACACAGTGCATCATTATCCACACAAACAGTGCATCACTATCCACACAAACAGTGCATCCCACACAAACAGTGCATCAATATCCACACAAACAGTGCATCACTATCCACACAAACAGTGCATCATTATCCACACAAACAGTGCATGCCACACAAACAGTACATCACTATCCACACAAACAGTACATCACTATCCACACAAACAGTGCATGCCACACAAACAGTACATCACTATCCACACAAACAGTGCATGCCACACAAACAGTACATCACTATCGACACAAACAATGCACACCACACAAACAGTACATCACTATCCACACACACAGTACATCACTATCTACACAAAAAGGTGCATGCATGCCACACACACAGTGCATGCCACATAAACAGTACATCAATATCCACACAAACAGTACATCACTATCCACACAAACAGAGCATGCCACACAAACATTGCATCCCACACAAACAGTACATCACTATCCACACAAACAATGCATCCCACACAAACAGTACATCACTATCCACACAAACAGTACATCACTATCCACACAAACAGAGCACACCACACAAACATTGCATCCCACACAAACAGTACATCACTATCCACACAAACAGTACATCACTTTCCACACAAACAGTACATCACTATCCACACAAACAATGCATCCCACACAAACAGTACATCAATATCCACACAAACAGTACATCACTATCCACACAAACAGTGCATCATTATCCACACAAACAGTACATCACTATCCACACAAACAGTGCATCACTATCCACACAAACAGTACATCACTATCCACACAAACAGTACATCACTATCCACACAAACAGTGCATCATTATCCACACAAACAGTGCATCACTATCCACACAAACAGTACATCACTATCCACACACACAGTGCATCATTATCCACACAAACAGTGCATCACTATCCACACAAACAGTGCATCACTATCCACACAAACAGTACATCACTATCCACACAAACTGTGCATCATTATCCACACAACCAATGCATCCCACACAAACAGTGCATCATTATCCACACAAACAGTACATCACTATCAACACAAACAGTACATCACTATCCACACAAACAGTGCATCATTATCCACACAACTAATGCATCCCACACAAACAGTGCATCATTATCCACACAAACAGTACATCACTATCCACACAAACAGTACATCACTATCCACACAAACAGTGCATCACTATCCACACAGACAGTCAATCACTATCCACACAAACAGTACATCACTATCCACACAAACAGTGCATCATTATCCACACAAACAGTGCATCACTATCCACACAAACAGTGCATCAATATCCACACAAACAAACAGTGCATCCCACACAAACAGTGCATCAATATCCACACAAAGGAGATGTGATTAACAACAACAACCGTAGCAATACATTTCAACATCTGGGCATAACTCATCTCTATTCACAGATTGGGAACTTTAGGTTAGTTGCTACAAATTTATTTTAGCTTGATTGCAAAACAAGTTATTACAGTAGTAATTGCTCTTGAGATCTCATTCCTGATGGAATCCATCGCCACGAGGGAGAGAGAAAGGGCACAACAGTAACAGCTATACAGCTGGGTGCAAACCTCGAGCCTTTCACACCTGAAGAGAACGCACTACGCTATCACGACTTCCAGAAAATGGAGCTTTAATTTGTGTGAATGCATCATTTTGTGTAGATGCATAGAAAATTAGATACTAAATCTAGGTAGTCAAATATGTCGGTAAATAGCTATAATTCTAATGCTATTTGTTTGTACAAACACCGACAATAAACAAAGTTTGACATGAATGAGAGACATCGGTCAGTTACTGCCCCTGAATACTCCCTAAAAGTAGATAGGTCCGATTAAGTGTTTTTATCGTTGTTTCCTTTGCACAACATGCTAGCAATTTTATTCCACTATCACTTTATATGATTATTAATTTACTATATCTCGACATATCTCTTACAGTATATGCAATGAGTACTTATTTGTAAAACAATGCTATCAGTTAATTAACACGATTTTGATAAAATCACAATTATTATACCGCAACATCTGGTTAGGGAACAACAGTAAAAACAAAGGATTCTAACTAAAAGGACCTATTCACATTTTGGAATAAATCACTTTATCTGCCAAGGGAGGTAATAGGAAATTAGAGATGTCTCTCATTGAGGCAATATGTGCAAAAGAATGAGCATAAAATTGACAAATACCATGTATAGAAATATGTGTTATCTATTGAGGTCAAATATTTCCAACATTTCAGTTGGTACTAGACTACTAGTATTTGTTTTGTTTCCATGGAGATGGTTTATAGATAAAGTGGATCATCTGTGGCGCAGGTTCGATCCCCCGTCTGACCCTAATAAAAATTAATATTCTTTCAGATGGGACGTTAAACCGAGGTCTCGTGTCTGTGCTTTACACCGTGCACGTAAAAGAACCAGAGGAGACTCTGGAATGTGTCTCTCTCTGTATCATTGCACTATCCTCCAAAAATCTAAAATGACTAATCTCTTCAGGAGGCGTCGCTCATATGGGCAACCGGTAGCGACGATAAATAAACGTAAAACACATGTGGTGTAATGGATAGTGTCTGTCGTGCAACTGAGACATTGTGAGTTCAAACCCCACCAGTACCACCTTGGTGTTGTCCTTAGGACATTTAAATCCACATTGGCTCTTGTCTCACCCTCTTGGCGGTGGAGTTCATCAGGAATGAGGCATTGAAAGTAATTTAAAACAATATTATTATTTGTTTCATTATCAAGATAAAATTAATTTATATAAACTGTAGATAATTGTATCCCCCTATTCCAGTTCCAAGCTGGAGGTTGTTCTGATAGGCCAGGAGCCAAACATTTGAAACAGAACAATTGTGTGTGACTCATATTACAATATGAACTCGCCTGTACTACCAGCACTATCAGAACTCGCCTGCACTACCAGCACTACCAGAACTCGCCTGTACTACCAGCACTATCAGAACTCGCCTGCACTACCAGCACTACCAGAACTCGCCTGTACTACCAGCACTATCAGAACTCGCCTGCACTACCAGCACTACCAGAACTCGCCTGCACTACCAGCACTACCAGAACTCGCCTGTACTACCAGCACTACCAGAACTTGCCTGTACTACCAGCACTACCAGAACTCGCCTGTACTACCTGCACTACCAGCACTACCAGAACTTGCCTGCACTACCAGCACTACCAGAACTCGCCTGTACTACCAGCACTACCAGAACTCGCCTGTACTACCAGCACTACCAGAACTCGCCTGCACTACCAGCACTATCAGAACTAGCCTGCACTACCAGCACTACCAGAACTCGTCTGTACTACCAGCACTACCAGAACTCGTCTGTACTACCAGCACTACCAGCACTACCAGAACTCGTCTGTACTACCTGTACTATCAGCACTACCAGAACTCGTCTGTACTACCAGCACTACCAGAACTCGCCTGCACTACCAGAACTAGCCTGCACTACCAGCACTACCAGAACTCGCCTGCACTACCAGAACTAGCCTGCACTACCAGCACTACCAGAACTAGCCTGCACTACCAGCACTACCAGAACTCGCCTGCACTACCAGAACTCCCCTGTACTACCAGCACTACCAGAACTAGCCTGCACTACCAGCACTACCAGAACTCGCCTGTACTACCAGCACTACCAGAACTCGCCTGTACTACCAGTACTACCAGAACTCACCTGCACTACCAGAACTTGCCTGTACTACCAGCACTACCAGAACTCGCCTCCACTACCAGCACTATCAGAACTCGCCTGCACTACCAGCACTACCAGAACTCGCCTGCACTACCAGCACTACCAGAACTCGCCTGCACTACCAGCACTAGCAGAACTCGCCTGCACTACCAGCACTACCAGAACTCGCCTGCACTACCAGCACTCGCCTGTACTACCAGCACTACCAGAACTCGCCTGCACTACCAGCACTACCAGAACTCGCCTGCACTACCAGCACTACCAGAACTCGCCTGAACTACCAGCACTCGCCTGTACTACCAGCACTACCAGAACTCGCCTGTACTACCAGCACTACCAGAACTCGCCTGCACTACCAGAACTCGCCTGCACTACCAGCACTACCAGAACTCGCCTGTACTACCAGCACTATCAGAACTCGCCACACTACCAGCACTACCAGACCTTGCCTGTACTACCAGTACTACCAGAACTCGCCTGCACTACCAGAACTCGCCTGCACTACCAGAACTCGCCTGCACTACCAGCACTACCAGAACTCGCCTGCACTACCAGCACTATCAGAACTCGCCTGTACTACCAGCACTACTAGCACTACCAGTACTACCAGAACTCGCCTGCACTACCAGAACTCGCCTGCACTACCAGCACTATCAGAACTCGCCTGTACTACCAGCACTACCAGAACTACCAGCACAATCAGAACTCGCCTGTACTACCAGCACTACCAGAACTACCAGCACTATCAGAACTCGCCTGTACTACCAGCACTACCTGCACTACCAGAACACGCCTGCACTACCAGCACTACCAGAACTACCAGAACTCGCCTGTACTACCAGCACTACCAGAACTCGCTGCACTACCTGCACTACCAGCACTACCATAACTCGCCTGCACTACCAGAACTCGCCTGCACTACCAGAACTCGCCTGTACTACCAGCACTATCAGAACTCGCCTGCACTACCAGCACTACCAGAACTACCAGCACTATCAGAACTCGCCTGCACTACCAGACCTCGCCTACACTACCAGCACTATCAGAACTCGCCTGTACTACCAGCACTACCAGAACTCGCCTGCACTACCAGAACTTGCCTGCACTACCAGCACTATCAGAGCTCGCCTGTACTACCAGCACTATCAGAACTCGCCTGCACTACCAGAACTCGCCTGTACTACCAGCACTATCAGAACTTGCCTGCACTACCAGAACTCGCCTGCACTACCAGCACTATCAGAACTCGCCTGTACTACCAGCACTACCAGAACTTGATTGTACTTTGTACTACCTGTACTACCAGCACTACCAGAACTAGCCTGTACTACCAGCACTATCATAACTCGCCTGTACTACCTGCACTACCAGAACTCGCCTGCACTACCAGAACTCGCCTGTACTACCAGAACTCGCCTGCACTACCAGCACTACCAGAACTCGCCTGTACTACCAGCACTACCAGAACTCGCCTGCACTACCAGAACTACCAGAACTCGTCTGTACTACCAGCACTACCAGAACTCGCCTGCACTACCAGAACTCGTCTGCACTACCAGCACTACCAGAACTCGCCTGTACTACCAGCACTACCAGAACTCGTCTGTACTACCAGCACTACCAGCACTACCATAACTCGCCTGTACTACCAGCACTACCAGAACTCGCCTGCACTACCAGAACTCGCCTGCACTACCAGAACTCGCCTGCACTACCAGCACTACCAGAACTCGCCTGCACTACCAGCACTACTAGAACTTGTCTGTACTACCAGCACTACTAGAACTCGTCTGTACTACCAGCACTACCAGAACTCGCCTGTACTACCTATCAATGGGGAAAGCAAAATATCAATTACTGAACTAGACATTATAGGAGGAATACGACTACATCCCCAGTATACCTCCTATAATTTCAGACCTCTAAGGTTTGTGGGTGAATAATTTCTAGTCAGTCTCTTTTATAGCAGATGAAATCATTGTTGCATTTAATGCGCTAAACTATACTCAGATTGCAATAACATCCTTTAAAGTAAAACTACAATTCTCACATGTGAATTCAAAATGGCGTCAAAACAAGGACCTGTTTCCGGACAACAATCAAATTTTTATGTAATAGAAATCTGTTTTCCGGCAATTTCACACGATTGGCACGTGACCTTGCATAGCAATCCTTGAGGCTTCGCCCGTTACAAACACATATTTCTTAGGATTATTAGGGTAAACAACTAAACATGAATGAGATTAATGAAATAATTAGCATTTACATATTTTCGGAATATAATGTGAATATGTTTCTGTGTTTTGCTCATTTTCCTGTTTGGCAGTTCTAGCGTGTACCATATAAACCAAGCACCTGTACTGACAGTTGTAGCGTGTACCATATACACCAAGCACCTGTTACTGACAGTTCTAGCATGTACCATATAAACCAAGCACCTGTTACTGACAGTTCTAGCATGTACCATATAAACCAAGCACCTGTTACTGACAGTTCTAGCATGTACCATATAAACCAAGCACCTGTTACTGACAGTTCTAGCATGTACCATATAAACCAAGCACCTGTTACTGACAGTTCTAGCATGTACCATATAAACCAAGCACCTGTTACTGACAGTTCTAGCATGTACCATATAAACCAAGCACCTGTTACTGACAGTTCTAGCATGTACCATATAAACCAAGCACCTGTTACTGACAGTTCTAGCATGTACCATATAAACCAAGCACCTGTTACTGACAGTTCTAGCATGTACCATATAAACCAAGCACCTGTTACTGACAGTTCTAGCATGTACCATATAAACCAAGCACCTGTTACTGACAGTTCTAGCATGTACCATATAAACCAAGCACCTGTTACTGACAGTTCTAGTGTGTACCATATATACCAAGCACCTGTTACTGACAGTTCTAGTGTGTACCATATAAACCAAGCACCTGTTACTGACAGTTCTAGTGTGTACCATATAAACCAAGCACCTGTTACTGATAGCGATGACTTCATTCGCAAACAATTTCAAAAACGGGTGGGGAAAGAAAACAGGTGGATAGAGGATACATTTGTAAATATTGTAATTTTAACTGTTATGTGACTAAAGGCTCCCGTGGCCAGTATTAATAAATAAATTGTCATTGCTATATTTGATATAAGCAGGTAAAAATGCAGGTTATGGTTGAACATCGTTTCATGAACCCAGTGTCTACCAATATACCATATGAACAAAGTACCTAGCTGTTTGAGAGACATCAAATACCAATTACTTTGTTAACCAATGCCTGTCATTGCACCAATATTTCTGCACTACAGCCCATTTGTTAATATAATACTCACACGGAAAAAAGAGTGTGCACTTGGTTAGTGGGAAAATTATATACTTATATTCACATTTAAAACAATGTTCTGATAATTATCAAATTTCAATTAAAAGTAAAACATTGTGCAGCCAATACATTTTTGCACATTTTGATACCAAATGTGCCTATATTTTGCTTCTATAGATCTATATAAGTATACAATTCACCCTCTAACCAAGCCAAGTGCACACGTTCTTTTTCGTGTGAGTATATAATCAACAACAACTATTTGAGAGACGTTGAATACCTATTACTTTGTTAACCAATGCCTGTGATTGCACCAACATTTCTGCACTACAGCCCATTTGTTAACTAATAATAACTAACTAATCTAAACTACCTTCTGACCATAGAGCTCCAGAAGATGCCCATGATTAATGGTTGGACATCTTTGTAATATTATTCAACCCATTGAATGGCACTGTTACTGACAGTTCTAGCGTTGAATGGCACTGTTACTGACAGTTCTAGCATGTACCATATACACCAAGCACCTGTTACTGACAGTTCTAGCGTTGAATGGCATTGATCCCACAAACCTTTTATTTCTGATCTTCTGTCTTCTACTTTTGCGCTCCATCACTTTCTGTTCTTTCAGTTCCGCCTTCAGTTCTGCCTTACTTTTACGTTTCAGTTTCTTCTTGTCAGGAGAGCTTGGCACATCTGCCATACTCGTGTCCAGAGTTACACTCGACTCGGCAGCTGTTGCCGAGGATTCCGTGTTGATGCTGGTGTCGGGACCGTGGGTATCCGATGCATTGTGTTCTGTGCTGTCATCTCTTCCATTGTTCACTGTTTCATACGCAAGTTCATCTTCAACTGTAAACAGTGTGATAGAATAGAAAAACTTTGTTCATACAGTGAATTTGATTTAATGAACTGAAAACAATTTGGCAAATATATAAATTACATGCATATATGATTGGTAACCTGTATAAAATACAAATTACATGCATATATGATTGGTAACCTGTATAAAATACAAATTACATGCATATATGATTGGTAACCTGTATAAAATACAAATTACATGCATATATGATTGGTAACCAGTACAAAATACAATTTACATGCATATATGATTGGTAACCTATATAAAATATCAATTATATGCATATATGATTGGTAACCTGTATAAAATACAATTTACATGCATATATGATTGGTAACCCGTATAAAATATAAAGTACATGCATATATGATTGGTAACCTGTATAAAATACAATTTACATGCATATATGATTGATAACCTGTATAAAATACAAATTACATGCATATATGATTGGTAACCAGTATAAAATACAAATTACATGCATATATGATTGGTAACCTGTATAAAATACAAATTACATGCATATATGATTGGTAACCTGTATAAAATACAAATTACATGCATATATGATTGGTAACCTGTACGAAGTACATGCATATATGATTGGTCGCATGTACAATGTACATCCATATATGATTGGTAACATGTACAAAGTACATGCATATATGATTGGTCACATGTACAATGTACATCCATATATGATTGGTAACATGTACAAAGTACATGCATATATGATTGGTAACATGTACAAAGTACATGCATATATGATTGGTCACATGTACAATGTACATGCATATATGACTGGTAACATGTACACAGTACATGTATATATGATTGGTAATATGAACAAAATACAAATTACATGCATATATGATTGACAACATTTACATGGATCGGTAAAGAAATTTGTCAACATTTACTGTAGCATGTAACAATATGCTTGAGAGACATTAGGTGGAACCAGATCTATGTCTACCATACTAGCAATGTTACAGACACATCTATATATATAAGCAATACCCGTGCAAAACTTATGTCCTTAAGTATATAATTATAATTAACAAACACACTCGAAATACCTTCGTCCTTCACAGATTCTTGCTGCTTCTCTATGTTTGCTACTCCTTGTTTTTCCACATCTGTCACTTCCTGTTCCTCAGTGTCTGTCGCTCCCTGTTCTTCTATGTCTGTGACTCTGTCAATAGAGGCTTCAGGTTGTACTGTCTCCATCTCCTTGATAACCACTGATTCACTCTCTTCTGCTTTCACAACCTCTTCCTTTTGTTCATCAATCACTTCAGCTGCATTTTCAACATTGATTTCATTTTCCTCCGTTATATCTTTTACTTCCTCGATTTCTTTTACCTCATCTTGAAAATAATATGGTGCATTGAACGTGTAGCACAGCAAGTTAAGACATATATACATTTGTACACTAAAAATGGTAGGATTTGTGCATGTATCTGTTATTTAATGTTATAAAAACAAGATGGATTTACATGTATTTGTTTGCTAGGGTATATTACCGACCTGGCTACTGCGAGTGCATAGATACATGCGATAGACAGGGGTAATATCATACACATGTTTGTGTTACGTGCATCAGTATAACACATAGTACATAGGATCTCAGCTTATAGTTTCATCTTCTAAGTGTAGGAAGCAGGTTTCTAAAACTAGGGCAGAATTTTGGCCCTGAAGACATATTAACATATGAAAACATGTCTAAGTCCCCGTGAGGGGTTTGACATTAAAGGAACATGCATGCATACATGCATATTCGAAAGCCAAAACCTATTCACAAATCAGTCTGAAATTTCTTCAATAATAGCATAAATCGGTCAATAACATTGCTTGGAGAACCAGTTCCAAATCAACTAAATCAACACGTCTGCTGGGTGATACAATAGCAAATTGATAATTGGTCTCGGGAGATTATTGAAACCAAAAAACTGTCCAATTTATCAACCAAGGTGTCACAAACAATGGATTAAATTAACAATTACCCAATCAAGTTAAAGTATTAGGATTTTCACATCTTGCATTGCAGATATTTTATGTTCTAGAATCAATCAGGTATAAAACCAATATCACACAAAGAATTTGTTTCTTCCAATAAAAGTCTTGCATTTACTTCAGCAGATCAATCCAATTCCAATTCAATTCCTGTTACAAACAAGTAACATTAGCATGATAGCTATTGAACGACATAAGATGCGTATTCCATTATTTGCCAACTGTTTTGAAGCAGATGACGAAGAAAGTCGTGATAGCGCAGTGGATGCGCGTTCGCTTCAGGTGGGAAAGGTCCGGAGTTTGAGCCCCGCTGGAGCCGTTACGATTATGCAAGGCATTTAAATTCCACATTGCCTCTTCTCTCTCCCTCGTGGCGATGGATTCCATCAGGAATGAGGTCTCGAGAGTAATTAATATAAGTTGAAAGAACTTGTTTCACAATCAAGCTAAAATAAATTTGTATAAACTAAGCAGATGATGATAAAAATTATTATTATAATCTTAACGAGTCAATTATGACTGCTGATGATGGCCCCAATATTTTAAACTTTTGTCTTAAACGCTATTCATTCAGTCTGAATACACTAATTTCATATATTTATTATCTACTCGAGATGAGAGACGATTATATGTAACAAATTGGCTTGACAAATTTTCATTCAAAGCGACTTGTCTGGGACAAATTACACTGGCAAAAGTGATTTTCTCCAATGTCAATTTATGTTGTCCATGTAATTACGCTGGTACCAAAATTTCAGGATGAATATCTTAATGACGTGTGGTGTCCGTGGTCCAGTGGTAGAGCGTCGGATTTGGAATCGAATGGTCCCAGGTTCGATACTAGGTCAGGCCACGTATGTAGTGTCATTGAGCAAGGCACCTCACACACATTGCTTAGTACTGGTTAATCACTTAGGTCGGCTAAGCCTGCCCAGGAAAACATGTCTAAGTCCCCGCGAGGGGTTCGACATTAAAGGAACATACATACATGACTTGTCAGTGTTTATGGCATGTTTTACAAACACTTGTCAATAATTTGTACCTTGTATATCTGTGATATCTTTGTCATTAACCATCTCCACACCAGTGTCTGTAGTAATTTCTTCAACATTCCCAACAACTGTACCTGTTTCAACTGTTTCTGGTCCTTTAACATCTACAGTTTCTTCGATACAAGATTTAGCATCGTCAACTTCTTCTACATGCTGTGGGTTAAGTTCCTTGGTTTCCCATTCGTCTGTGGTATTTATTTCAGTTTTTTCTTTGTCTAATTTTTGTTCTTCCATTGCTTCGTTCTCATATATTTCTTCTGATTTCTCATTTGTTTCTATTTCTATTTTTTCTTGCGTTTTTTCTTTCTCTAAATTTTCCTGTGCTTTTTCTATTGTTTCTATCTCTGATCTTTCCTCCGTTGTTTCATTCTCTAAGTTTTCCTGTGTCAGTTCTGTTGTGTCTTTCTCTATTATTTCCTGGGGAGTTTCATTTGTTTCTTTCTCCAATTTTTCTTGTGTATCTAATTTACTAGTTTCTGTTGTTTCTGTATCTAATTTCACTCCATCCAATTGTGTCTGTGATTTGGCAGCAATATTTTCTGCCGTGTCTGTTTCTATGTTTTCTCCACCAGATTCATTTTTTGACTCTTGATTAGATTTGTTTGCGATCTCGCTTTCTAGTTTATCTCTCTCTACCTTTTCCTGCGCATCGCGGGCACGTTCAAGTTTCTCTCTGCACTGACGTAATCTTTCTTCTTCTCGCTCTTTTCGCTTGGCTTCCAACTCGGCCCGCCGTAGTAATCTACGTTGGTAACGATCCTCCTTTTCTTTTGCCTGTGAACATAAATAAGTGAAATTATTATTTTGCAACAATTTAATTTATATTGCAATCACTTTTCCAAATGTTCCGTATTAATATAAGTTGAAAGAACTTGTTTCGCAATCGAGCTAAAATAAATTTGTATAAACTAAATGTTCCGTAGACATTCTTCTAATATATCATTATAAAATTACTACAACACAGGAAAACTGAATAAAATCTATGTCAATCTGCAACATTTTAGCTTGATAACAACTTAAAGACTAGTATCACTTTCGAGATGTCATTCTTGATGGAATCCATCCCATAGAGGGATAGAGAAGAAGGAAATTAATATTGATTTAAATGTTTTGCCCAAGGACACCCTCACTGTGGTTCTTGCAAAGTTGGTTAGAGATATGGCTGGGGTAGCCACAAGACCTGGTCAATCTGATCAATATTGTATTTCATCAATGCCTCAGCTGATGGTTTAAAACATTTGAATCTTGAATCTGTTTGGCATACACATGTAACTGATAACAAACAAATAAGGAATACAAACACAAAGTCAACGAAATGGCACAAACGAACCAAATGTTTTCATAACACTATTAATAGTGAAAGTATCTCACACTACTTGGGCTTGTTTTTGATGGACCAATTTCTCTAACTATGTTTGAAGTGAGTTACCAGATAGATAACTTTGTCTTAGATAGTTTTGTAAAGGCTCACCATATTAGCATAATTTAATCTATCAAGTACACAATCACTGACACAATCTCAGATACATGCTATCAGGTACACAATCACATATACATGCTATCAGGTACACAATCACATATACATGCTATCAGGTACACAATCACAGATACATGCTATCAGGTACACAATCACAGATACATGCTATCAGGTACACAATCACATATACATGCTATCAGGTACACACTCACAGATACATGCTATCAGGTACACAATCACAGATACATGCTATCAAGTACACAATCACAGATACATGCTATCAGGTACACAATCACTGACACAATCACAGATTTATGCTACCAGGTACACAATCACTGACACAATCACAGATACATGCTATCAGGTACACAATCACAGATACATGCTATCAGGTACACAATCACAGATACATGCTATCAGGTACACAATCACAGATACATGCTATCAGGTACACAATCACAGATACATGCTATCAGGTACACAATCTCAGATACATGCTATCAGGTACACAATCACTGACACAATCACAGATACATGCTATCAGGTCCGTCTGAAACATAATTTGGAAGGTGAGTGTGTAATGAGATCATTTGAAGATAGTTAGAACAGAAAGCAATTTAGAACAAAAAACAAGAAAACTTGACGTAAATTTAATTGTTTTACACGTCTCCTTCTACGCTAAAACACAAAATACATAAATGTTGCACAATTGACAATATAAATTTATTTCACACTATAAACTTAATAAACCTGGAGATGTGCTCCGACCCCTACTAGTCACTGGACGGAGCAAATAAATATGGTTCCCCATATTTTGGGGCCCGAAAACCCCCCAATTATTCATCACATTTGGATGTCCAACATTGCAAGTTTATTTTTCCAATAAGTAATAGTTGTCTAACAGTGTATGGAGAAACTCTGGTGGATTTGATATCGGATCATTTTGCATTACCATCAACCAATGGGAAAATAACCACATTGCCAATATTGACTTCAAAATGATATGAATAGATTTATAAAAAAAAATTATTATTTTCTACAACGCACCAGGACATTTGAGATCAATATGGTACTGAATATTCATGATCTTGTGGTATTTGTCAATTATATATACACATAACATAATGTACTATACTCAAATATGTCCAAACAAAGCCATATTACATGTTGATCCAAAACAGAGCCACATTATATGTCGATCCAAACCAAGCCATGTTACATGTCGATCCAAACAAAGTCATATTACATGTCGATCCAAACAAAGTCATATTACATGTCGATCCAAACAAACCCATATTACATGTCGAAACAAAGCCATATTACATGTCGATCCAAACAAACCCATATTACATGTCGATCCAAACAAAGCGATATTACATGTCGATCCAAACAAAGCCATATTATATGTCGAAACAAACCCATATTACATGTCGAAACAAAGCCATATTACATGTCGATCCAAACAAACCAATATTACATGTCGATCTAAACAAACCAATATTACATGTCGATCTAAACAAACCAATATTACATGTCGATCTAAACAAACCAATATTACATGTCGATCTAAACAAACCAATATTACATGTCGATCTAAACAAACCAATATTACATGTCGATCTAAACAAACCAATATTACATGTCGATCTAAACAAACCCATATTACATGTCGATCCAAACAAACCAATATTATATGTCGATCTAAACAAAGCCGTATTACATGTCGATCCTAACAAACCCATATTACATGTCGAAACAAAGCCATATTATATGTCGATCCAAACAAACCCATATTACATGTCGAAACAAAGCCATATTATATGCCGAAAAACAAAGCCATATTATATGTCGAAAAACAAAGCCATATTATATGTCGATCTAAACAAACCCATATTACATGTCAAAACAAACCCATATTACATGTCGAAACAAAGCCATATTATATGTCGATCTAAACAAACCCATATTACATGTCGAAACAAACAAACCCATATTACATGTTGATCCAAACAAACCCATATTACATGTCGAAACAAAGCCATATTATATGTCGATCCAAACAAAGTCATATTACATGTCGATCCAAACAAACCCATATTACATGTGATCCAAACAAACCATATTACATGTCGATCCAAACAAACCTATTACATGTCGATCCAAACAAACCTATTACATGTGATCCAAACAAACCAAACAAACAAACCAAAACAAACAAACCAAAAAAACAAACCAACCAAACAAACCCATATTACATGTTGATCCAAACAAACCCATATTACATGTCGAAACAAAGCCATATTATATGTCGATCCAAACAAAGTCATATTACATGTCGATCCAAACAAACCCATATTACATGTCGATCCAAACAAAGCCATATTACATGTCGATCCAAACAAAGCCGTATTACATGTCGATCCAAACAAACCCATATTACATGTCAAACAAACCAAAAGATCCAAACAAACCCATATTACATGTCGATCCAAACAAACCCATATTACATGTCGACAAACAAACCCATATTACATGTCGATCCAAACAAACCCATATTACATGTCGATCCAAACAAACCCATATTACATGTCGATCAAACAAACCCATATTACATGTCGATCCAAACAAACCCATATTACATGTCGAAACAAAGCCATATTATATGTCGATCCAAACAAAGCATATTACATGTCGATCAAACAAACCATATTACATGTCGATCCAAACAAACCCATATTACATGTCGATCCAAACAAACCCATATTACATGTCGAAACAAAGCCATATTATATGTCGATCCAAACAAAGTCATATTACATGTCGATCCAAACAAACCCATATTACATGTCGATCCAAACAAAGCCATATTACATGTCGATCCAAACAAAGCCGTATTACATGTCGATCCAAACAAACCCATATTACATGTCGAAACAAACAAACCCATATTACATGTTGATCCAAACAAACCCATATTACATGTCGATCCAAACAAACCCATATTATATGTCGATCCAAACAAACCCATATTACATGTCGATCCAAACAAAGCCATATTATATGTCGAAAAACAAAGCCATATTATATGTCGAAAAACAAAGCCATATTATATGTCGATCTAAACAAACCCATATTACATGTCGAAACAAACCCATATTACATGTCGAAACAAAGCCATATTATATGTCGATCTAAACAAAGCCGTATTACATGTCGATCCAAACAAAGCCATATTACATGTCGATCCAAACAAACCCATATTACATGTCGATCCAAACAAACCCATATTACATGTCGAAACAAACCCATATTACATGGATCCAAACAAACCCATATTACATGTTGATCCAAACAAAGCCATATTACATCGAAACAAACCAAAAACAAACAAACCCATATTACATGATCCAAACAAACCATATTACATGTGATCCAAACAAAGCCATATTAATGTCGAACAAACAAACCCATATTACATGTGATCCAAACAAACATATTAATGTGATAAACAAACCTATTACATGATCCAAACAAACCCATATTACATGTCGAAACAAAGCCATATTATATGTCGATCTAAACAAAGCCGTATTACATGTCGATCCAAACAAAGCCATATTACATGTCGATCCAAACAAACCCATATTACATGTCGATCCAAACAAACCCATATTACATGTCGATCCAAACAAACCCATATTACATGTCGATCTAAACAAACCCATATTACATGTTGATCCAAACAAAGCCATATTACATGTCGATCAAACAAACCATATTACATGTGATCCAAACAAACCATATTACATGTGATCAAACAAACCATATTACATGTCGATCCAAACAAACCCATATTACATGTCGATCCAAACAAACCCATATTACATGTCGATCCAAACAAACCCATATTACATGTCGATAAACAACAAAATGTGACAAACAAACCATATTACATGTATCCAAACAAACCCATATTACATGTCGATCCAAACAAACCCATATTACATGTCGATCCAAACAAACCCATATTACATGTCGATCCAAACAAAGCCATATTACATGTCGATCCAAACAAACCCATATTACATGTCGATCCAAACAAACCCATATTACATGTCGATCCAAACAAACCCATATTACATGTCGATCCAAACAAACCCATATTACATGTTGATCCAAACAAACCCATATTACATGTCGATCCAAACAAACCCATATTACATGTCGATCCAAACAAACCCATATTACATGTTGATCCAAACAAACCCATATTACATGTCGATCCAAACAAACCCATATTACATGTTGATCCAAACAAACCCATATTACATGTCGATCCAAACAAACCCATATTACATGTCGATCCAAACAAACCCATATTACATGTTGATCCAAACAAAGCCATATTATATGTCGAAACAAACAAACCCATATTACATGTTGATCCAAACAAAGCCATATTACATGTTGATCCAAACAAAGCCGTATTACATGTCAATCCAAACAAACCCATATTACATGTCGAAACAAAGCCATATTATATGTCGATCTAAACAAAGCCGTATTACATGTCGATCCAAACAAAGCCATATTACATGTCGATCCAAACAAACCCATATTACATGTCGATCCAAACAAACCCATATTACATGTCGATCCAAACAAACCCATATTACATGTCGATCTAAACAAACCCATATTACATGTCGATCCAAACAAAGCCATATTACATGTCGATCCAAACAAACCCATATTACATGTCGATCCAAACAAACCCATATTACATGTCGATCCAAACAAACCCATATTACATGTCGATCCAAACAAACCCATATTACATGTCGATCCAAACAAACCCATATTACATGTCGATCCAAACAAACCCATATTACATGTCGATCCAAACAAACCCATATTACATGTCGAAACAACACAAACAAACATATTACATGTGATCAACAAACCATATTACATGTTGATCCAAACAAAGCCATATTATATGTCGAAACAAACAAACCCATATTACATGTTGATCCAAACAAACACATATTACATGTTGATCCAAACAAAGCCGTATTACATGTCAATCCAAACAAACCCATATTACATGTCGAAACAAAGCCATATTATATGTCGATCTAAACAAAGCCGTATTACATGTCAATCCAAACAAACCCTATTACATGTCGAAACAAAGCCATATTATATGTCGATCTAAACAAAGCCGTATTACATGTCGATCCAAACAAAGCCATATTACATGTCGATCCAAACAAACCCATATTACATGTCGATCCAAACAAACCCATATTACATGTCGATCCAAACAAACCCATATTACATGTCGATCTAAACAAACCCATATTACATGTTGATCCAAACAAAGCCATATTACATGTCGATCTAAACAAAGCCATATTACATGTTGATCCAAACAAAGTCATATTACATGTCGATCTAAACAAAGCCATATTACATGTCGATCCAAACAAACCAATATTACATGTCGATCCAAACAAACCAATATTACATGTCGATCCAAACAAACCCATATTACATGTCGATCCAAACAAAGCCATATTATATGTTGATCCAAACAAAGCCATATTACATGTTGATCCAAACAAAGCCGTATTACATGTCAATCCAAACAAAGCCATATTACATGTCGATCCAAACAAACCCATATTACATGTCGATCCAAACAAACCCATATTACATGTCGAAACAAACAAACCCATATTACATGTCGATCCAAACAAACCCATATTACATGTCGATCCAAACAAACCCATATTACATGTCGATCTAAACAAACCCATATTACATGTCGATCCAAACAAACCCATATTACATGTCGAAACAAAGCCATATTATATGTCGATCCAAACAAAGTCATATTACATGTCGATCTAAACAAACCCATATTACATGTCGATCCAAACAAACCCATATTACATGTCGATCCAAACAAACCCATATTACATGTCGAAACAAAGCCATATTATATGTCGATCCAAACAAAGTCATATTACATGTCGATCCAAACAAACCCATATTACATGTCAATCCAAACAAAGCCATATTACATGTCGATCCAAACAAAGCCGTATTACATGTCGATCCAAACAAACCCATATTACATGTCGAAACAAACAAACCCATATTACATGTTGATCCAAACAAACCCATATTACATGTCGATCCAAACAAACCCATATTACATGTTGATCCAAACAAACCCATATTACATGTCGATCCAAACAAAGCCATATTATATGTCGAAAAACAAAGCCATATTATATGTCGAAAAACAAAGCCATATTATATGTCGATCTAAACAAACCCATATTACATGTCGAAACAAACCCATATTACATGTCGAAACAAAGCCATATTATATGTCGATCTAAACAAAGCCGTATTACATGTCGATCCAAACAAAGCCATATTACATGTCGATCCAAACAAACCCATATTACATGTCGATCCAAACAAACCCATATTACATGTCGATCCAAACAAACCCATATTACATGTCGAAACAAACCCATATTACATGTTGATCCAAACAAAGCCATATTACATGTCGAAACAAACAAACCCATATTACATGTTGATCCAAACAAACCCATATTACATGTTGATCCAAACAAAGCCATATTATATGTCGAAACAAACAAACCCATATTACATGTTGATCCAAACAAACACATATTACATGTTGATCCAAACAAAGCCGTATTACATGTCAATCCAAACAAACCCATATTACATGTCGAAACAAAGCCATATTATATGTCGATCTAAACAAAGCCGTATTACATGTCAATCCAAACAAACCCATATTACATGTCGAAACAAAGCCATATTATATGTCGATCTAAACAAAGCCGTATTACATGTCGATCCAAACAAAGCCATATTACATGTCGATCCAAACAAACCCATATTACATGTCGATCCAAACAAACCCATATTACATGTCGATCCAAACAAACCCATATTACATGTCGATCTAAACAAACCCATATTACATGTTGATCCAAACAAAGCCATATTACATGTCGATCTAAACAAAGCCATATTACATGTTGATCCAAACAAAGTCATATTACATGTCGATCTAAACAAAGCCATATTACATGTCGATCCAAACAAACCAATATTACATGTCGATCCAAACAAACCAATATTACATGTCGATCCAAACAAACCCATATTACATGTCGATCCAAACAAAGCCATATTATATGTTGATCCAAACAAAGCCATATTACATGTTGATCCAAACAAAGCCGTATTACATGTCAATCCAAACAAAGCCATATTACATGTCGATCCAAACAAACCCATATTACATGTTGATCCAAACAAAGCCGTATTACATGTCAATCCAAACAAAGCCGTATTATATGTCAATCCAAACAAAGCCGTATTACATGTCGATCCAAACCAAAGCAATATTACATGTTGATCCAAAACAAAGCCATGTGAGATTCATTGTGTACTACAGTTAGGTTGCTAGGGTGAGATTCATTGTGTAGTACAGTTAGGTTGCTAGGGAGAGATTCACTGTGTACTACAGTTAGGTTGCTAGGGTGAGATTCATTGTGTACTACAGTTAGGTTGCTAGGGAGAGATTCACTGTGTACTACAGTTAGGTTGCTAGGGTGAGATTCATTGTGTACTACAGTTAGGTTGCTAGGGTGAGATTCATTGTGTACTACAGTTAGGCTGCTAGAGTGAGATTCATTGTGTACTACAGTTAGGCTGCTAGTGTGAGATTCATTGTGTACTACAGTTAGGTTGATAGGGTGAGATTCATTGTGTACTACAGTTAGGTTGCTAGGGTGAGATTCATTGTGTACTACAGTTAGGCTGCTAGAGTGAGATTCATTGTGCACTACAGTTAGGTTGCTAGAGTGAGATTCATTGTGTACTACAGTTAGGCTGCTAGAGTGAGATTCATTGTGTACTACAGTTAGGCTACTAGAGTGAGATTCATTGTGTACTACAGTTAGGCTGCTAGAGTGAGATTCATTGTGCACTACAGTTAGGTTGCTAGAGTGAGATTCATTATGTACTACAGTTAGGCTGCTAGAGTGAGATTCATTGTGCACTACAGTTAGGTTGCTAGAGTGAGATTCATTGTGTACTACAGTTAGGCTACTAGAGTGAGATTCATTGTGTACTACAGTTAGGCTGCTAGAGTGAGATTCATTGTGTACTACAGTTAGGCTGCTAGAGTGAGATTCATTGTGTACTACAGTTAGGTTGCTAGAGTGAGATTCATTATGTACTACAGTTAGGCTGCTAGAGTGAGATTCATTGTGTACTACAGTTAGGCTGCTAGGGTGAGATTCATTGTACACTACAGTTAGGCTACTAGGGTACATCTCTACTTACAATTCTAGCCTTTCTCTCTTCCCTCGACTCCTCATCGTCACTATCACTGTAGTTATATTGTAACGACAACAGTCTACGAGGCTTGCTCGCTGCTTCTTTCTTTAAACTGGTTCCTGGTACAATTTGGGAATCTATTATGAAAATAAACATAGATTCAACTGTATGTATGAGTTGCAGTTCAAGGAAAGTGTGAACAAATACAGAGATATTGCAGTGTGTTTTTACGTTTATTTATCGTCGCTACCGGTTGCCCATATGAGCAACACCTTCTAATGAGATTAGTCATTTTAGGGAGGATAGTGCAATGATACAGACAGAGACCCATTCCAGAAATGGTCATTTTTCAAAAAGCTGTCTTGCTGTATAAATGTCTAAATGCCATTCAAGCCCATGTATACCCCAGGAAAACATTCAGTTCAGATATCCAAACTCGTCCTTTGGGATCATGTGTTTGTTTTACGTTTATTTATCGTCGCTACCGGTTGCCCATATGAGCGACGCCTCCTTAAGAAATTAGTCATTTTAGATGTTTGGAGGATAGTGCAATGATACAGACAGAGACCCATTCCAGAGTCTCCTCTGGTTCTTTTACGTGTATGGTGTACAGCACCGACACAAGACCACGGTTTAAAGTCCCATCTGAAAGACTGTTAATTATATTAGGGCAAGACGGGGGATCGAACCTGCGATCCCTGGATTACCAGTCCAATGTGTTACCACTGGACTACAGAGTTGTTGCAGTATTTATCAGCTTTTATTTTAACTTAACTGGCATGTTATGTATATGACATATGATATATTATGTTATATGTTATATTTCGGGTTTTACGCCTGCATCAGCACCATTTTGGGCTATATCGCCGGCGGGCAGTTTACTTAACAAAACCTTTCCTGGGCAGGCTCCAGCAGTTAACCAGTACTTGGGTGCACCAACCTCCGTAAGAAACTGCCAACTTTTTCATATAAATCAGACACGGCCTGAGCGGGGCTCGAACCCGTGACCATCAGTGATGATAGGTTACAGTGGTATACAAGTCAGCGACCTTAACCACTCGACCACGGAGGCGGACTGACATATGATATAACCTATGATATGGCAACCATAACTGATTATTGATGAATAGCAATAGGTCTTAATAACATACTGCAGGTGTGTCCTATATAAATAAATATCATGTTATTGGAAATTGGAAAACCAACACAATCGACAAGAAATAGCATAATATAAAATGTACCAGTATACAATGCTAGACATGTACCAGTATACAATGCTAGACATGTACCAGTATACAATGCTAGACATGTACCAGTATACAATGCTAGACATGTACCAGTATACAATGCTAGACATGTACCAGTATACAATGCTAGACATGTACCAGTATACAATGCTAGACATGTACCAGTATACAATGCTAGACATGTACCAGTATACAATGCTAGACATGTACCAGTATACAATGCTAGACATGTACCAGTATACAATGCTAGACATGTACCAGTATACAATGCTAGACAATGCTAGACATGTACCAGTATACAATGCTAGACATGTACCAGTATACAATGCTAGACAATGCTAGACATGTACCAGTATACAATGCTAGACATGTACCAGTATACAATGCTAGACATGTACCAGTATACAATGCTAGACATGTACCAGTATACAATGCTAGACATGTACCAGTATACAATGCTAGACATGTACCAGTATACAATGCTAGACAATGTACCAGTATACAATGCTAGACATGTACCAGTATACAATGCTAGACATGTACCAGTATACAATGCTAGACAATGCTAGACATGTACCAGTATACAATGCTAGACATGTACCAGTATACAATGCTAGACATGTACCAGTATACAATGCTAGACATGTACCAGTATACAATGCTAGACATGTACCAGTATACAATGCTAGACATGTACCAGTATACAATGCTAGACATGTACCAGTATACAATGCTAGACATGTACCAGTATACAATGCTAGACATGTACCAGTATACAATGCTAGACATGTACCAGTATACAATGCTAGACATGTACCAGTATACAATGCTAGACATGTACCAGTATACAATGCTAGACATGTACCAGTATACAATGCTAGACATGTACCAGTATACAATGCTAGACATGTACCAGTATACAATGCTAGACATGTACCAGTATACAATGCTAGACATGTACCAGTATACAATGCTAGACATACCAGTATACAATGCTAGACATGTACCAGTATACAATGCTAGACATGTACCAGTATACAATGCTAGACATGTACCAGTATACAATGCTAGACATGTACCAGTATACAATGCTAGACATGTACCAGTATACAATGCTAGACATGTACCAGTATACAATGCTAACAATGTACCAGTATACAATGCTAGACATGTACCAGTATACAATGCTAGACATGTACCAGTATACAATGCTAGACATGTACCAGTATACAATGCTAGACAATGTACCAGTATACAATGCTAGACATGTACCAGTATACAATGCTAGACATGTACCAGTATACAATGCTAGACATGTACCAGTATACAATGCTAGACATGTACCAGTATACAATGCTAGACATGTACCAGTATACAATGCTAGACATGTACCAGTATACAATGCTAGACATGTACCAGTATACAATGCTAGACATGTACCAGTATACAATGCTAGACAATGCTAGACATGTACCAGTATACAATGCTAGACATGTACCAGTATACAATGCTAGACATGTACCAGTATACAATGCTAGACATGTACCAGTATACAATGCTAGAATGTACCAGTATACAATGCTAGACATGTACCAGTATACAATGCTAGACAATGTACCAGTATACAATGCTAGACAGTACCAGTATACAATGCTAGACATGTACCAGTATACAATGCTAGACAATGTACCAGTATACAATGCTAGACATGTACCAGTATACAATGCTAGACATGTACCAGTATACAATGCTAGACATGTACCAGTATACAATGCTAGACATGTACCAGTATACAATGCTAGACATGTACCAGTATACAATGCTAGACAATGTACCAGTATACAATGCTAGACATGTACCAGTATACAATGCTAGACATGTACCAGTATACAATGCTAGACATGTACCAGTATACAATGCTAGACATGTACCAGTATACAATGCTAGACATGTACCAGTATACAATGCTAGACATGTACCAGTATACAATGCTAGACATGTACCAGTATACAATGCTAGACATGTACCAGTATACAATGCTAGACATGTACCAGTATACAATGCTAGACAATGCTAGACATGTACCAGTATACAATGCTAGACATGTACCAGTATACAATGCTAGACATGTACCAGTATACAATGCTAGACATGTACCAGTATACAATGCTAGACAATGCTAGACATGTACCAGTATACAATGCTAGACATGTACCAGTATACAATGCTAGACATGTACCAGTATACAATGCTAGACATGTACCAGTATACAATGCTAGACATGTACCAGTATACAATGCTAGACATGTACCAGTATACAATGCTAGACATGTACCAGTATACAATGCTAGACATGTACCAGTATACAATGCTAGACATGTACCAGTATACAATGCTAGACATGTACCAGTATACAATGCTAGACATGTACCAGTATACAATGCTAGACATGTACCAGTATACAATGCTAGACATGTACCAGTATACAATGCTAGACATGTACCAGTATACAATGCTAGACATGTACCAGTATACAATGCTAGACATGTACCAGTATACAATGCTAGATGTACCAGTATACAATGCTAGACATGTACCAGTATACAATGCTAGACATGTACCAGTATACAATGCTAGACATGTACCAGTATACAATGCTAGACATGTACCAGTATACAATGCTAGACAATGTACCAGTATACAATGCTAGACATGTACCAGTATACAATGCTAGACATGTACCAGTATACAATGCTAGACATGTACCAGTATACAATGCTAGACATGTACCAGTATACAATGCTAGACATGTACCAGTATACAATGCTAGACATGTACCAGTATACAATGCTAGACATGTACCAGTATACAATGCTAGACATGTACCAGTATACAATGCTAGACATGTACCAGTATACAATGCTAGACATGTACCAGTATACAATGCTAGACATGTACCAGTATACAATGCTAGACATGTACCAGTATACAATGCTAGACATGTACCAGTATACAATGCTAGACATGTACCAGTATACAATGCTAGACATGTACCAGTATACAATGCTAGACATGTACCAGTATACAATGCTACAATGTACCAGTATACAATGCTAGACATGTACCAGTATACAATGCTAGACATGTACCAGTATACAATGCTAGACATGTACCAGTATACAATGCTAGACATGTACCAGTATACAATGCTAGACATGTACCAGTATACAATGCTAGACATGTACCAGTATACAATGCTAGACATGTACCAGTATACAATGCTAGACATGTACCAGTATACAATGCTAGACATGTACCAGTATACAATGCTAGACATGTACCAGTATACAATGCTAGACATGTACCAGTATACATGCTAACAATGCTAGACATGTACCAGTATACAATGCTAGACAATGTACCAGTATACAATGCTAGACAATGCTAGACATGTACCAGTATACAATGCTAGACATGTACCAGTATACAATGCTAGACATGTACCAGTATACAATGCTAGACATGTACCAGTATACAATGCTAGACATGTACCAGTATACAATGCTAGACATGTACCAGTATACAATGCTAGACAATGTACCAGTATACAATGCTAGACATGTACCAGTATACAATGCTAGACATGTACCAGTATACAATGCTAGACATGTACCAGTATACAATGCTAGACATGTACCAGTATACAATGCTAGACATGTACCAGTATACAATGCTAGACATGTACCAGTATACAATGCTAGACATGTACCAGTATACAATGCTAGACATGTACCAGTATACAATGCTAGACATGTACCAGTATACAATGCTAGACATGTACCAGTATACAATGCTAGACATGTACCAGTATACAATGCTAGACAATGTACCAGTATACAATGCTAGACATGTACCAGTATACAATGCTAGACATGTACCAGTATACAATGCTAGACATGTACCAGTATACAATGCTAGACAATGTACCAGTATACAATGCTAGACATGTACCAGTATACAATGCTAGACATGTACCAGTATACAATGCTAGACATGTACCAGTATACAATGCTAGACAATGTACCAGTATACAATGCTAGACATGTACCAGTATACAATGCTAGACATGTACCAGTATACAATGCTAGACATGTACCAGTATACAATGCTAGACATGTACCAGTATACAATGCTAGACAATGTACCAGTATACAATGCTAGACATGTACCAGTATACAATGCTAGACAATGTACCAGTATACAATGCTAGACAAACTGATAATAATAATAAGGTAACAAAATAATGTAAATAGGGTCAACATGCATGCGTAATAAAACTCGTGTATCCCGAATAACACGATGTATTGTACAGATTTACCGTTATATCTCACATTTGTGCATATGCATATTTATTTGTAGACAAATCTTAGTTAAATTATCTCTAAACGACAGTATCATGCACTTAGTATTGACAAGCAAACGTCAATTCATGAGCATGCATGGCCGTTATATATGAAATCCTACTTTCAATTTTGAAAGTTTGTAGACCACAGTTAGTGTTCGAATGTATTCGGAAGAATGTGTAGTAGCAATGCATTTATACGTTAACAAATGGCTTATTGGCTTTTTGCGATGTAATGTCACTTTAAAGCAGCATTACATCGTATGAAATAAAAGATATTTGAAACATTAAATGTTTACGTATTGGTAGCAATGCTGCTACACATTCTAACATTATACTTTGTATACTTATGTTCATTTGGTAAACAATGTTTATTTGCGATAAAACAAACTCGAAACCGAAAGTAGGACATTCCGAATCGATCGGTCACGCACTTGTTTACAACCGGAACGCATCGTCCGCACTTGTTTACATTCGGAATGCATTGTCCCCATTTATCCCACGTTATCTTTTTTTAATTAAATTACTTGATATGTTAATTCATACCTCTGTTAGCGAAGTCTTTTAGGGACATTTCTGCATCCCCGCGAGGGGTTCGACATAGAGGAAGATAGATAGATTTCATGTTCAAAATATATACGTTGTTTTCTACATCCTCTGTTGTTTCACGCATGCGCGCTGTGCCTGTTTACAGTTCGTGTGTTGATAAACAAATTCGCGTATACGACGGTTTAAATTTAGTGGAATTTTATCGTTTCTGAGCGACTATTTCGATTTTTGTAAACACACACACACATTAGTATTTATATTTTACCCAAAACATCCTTTATTACGGTGTAATGCTGCTTTAAGGGTATATTGTATAATAGCACCAATTTTAGCATGAAAAACAAATATGCTATGTCCATTTAATAAATTAGAACCTGCCTATATTTCATGTGTCTCTACTTTGAAAGAACCAATATTTTGGCTGTCCGATTAGCGCAGTGGTTAGCGCGCTCGCTTCTCACCAATGCGACCCGGGTTCGATCCTCGGACAGGGAAGTATGTGAGATGGTACGATGATCGCCAGATCGGACAGGTGGGTTTTCTCCGGGTACTCCGGTTTCCTCCCACACGAATGACCACATATATACGCTTTTATCCGAGCCAACGAGAGTGATTAATATAAGTTGTTAAAACTTGCTTCGTAATCGTTGTAAAATAAATAAAGTATATATAAAAAAAAAAAACCAATATTCTTTACTACAGTATTTGAATATGCAGGTTAATACTGTTGTGTATCTAAGAAGGTACTGACCAACTGTATCAAGGACCTGTGCCTTCAATGTGGCTACCATGTCTGCTGGTGTCAGGACCTCATCATCACCGGCTGTCACAGTTTCCATTTCTTCAACCGGGGCCTCACCAGGCTCCTGCTGCACCTCGGTAACAGACTCTGAAAGATATCCGTTGTACATAGGTGTAGTAGTTACGAATTGCATTTCTTAATGCTTTTCTTTTTTTTGTACTTTCTTTTTCATATCCATTTAATTGTAATCAAAAATTAGTATCTTAATTGCAATGCTCTTATACTGTCTTTGCTAATTACAAACTAGTATGTTGGGGCGGGCCGAAAATACTAATGTTGTTAAAACTTGTGGTCCAACCCTTTTGCTTCTCCGTATATACATACTGATGTTTGTACCATATATCTTATTTAATTCATCTGCAACATGTTTGTAAATTTGAGTTGTATTGAATATAAATGCAATAAAATATGATTAAACTAAAAAAGATATCCAAGCTACATACTGGTATAATGGTAAAACTAAATGCAGATCATAGTTCCTTCTAAATTCATTTTGTTAACCATACATGTAAATGATGTTTATATTTCTTCCTAACAGGTTAACAATTGACTACACATTTGTTCTGTCAAACTTCAACTTTTGTTCACTTGCATGGCATTTCTGTTCCGAGTGAAATAATAAGAAAATGGAAAGAATTCAGGAACGTGCAATCTAATGTGTGCACAATAATGATAAAACACCAGTTGCTGAACTATTGTGTAGAGCAAATATAGCAACATGACATGTACGCCGGATGAGAACCATGACACTAGAAATGCTTAAAATTGTAAATAAACGAGCACCTCCAGTATTATCTGAATTAGTTGTAAAAAGGGCAAACAGACTAGAGATTATCAGGTACCGGTATATCACATCACCAACAAACACTCACTAGAGATTACCAGGCATATCACATCACCAACAAACACTCACTAGAGATTACCAGGCATATCACATCACCAACAAACACTCACTAGAGATTACCAGGCATATCACATCACCAACAAACACTCACTAGAGATTACCAGGCATATCACCTCACCAACAAACACTCACTAGAGATTACCAGGCATATCACATCACCAACAAACACTCACTAGAGATTACCAGGCATATCACATCACCAACAAACACTCACTAGAGATTACCAGGCATATCACATCACCAACAAACACTCACTAGAGATTACCAGGCATATCACATCACCAACAAACACTCACTAGAGATTACCAGGCATATCACATCACCAACAAACACTCACTAGAGATTACCAGGCATATCACATCACCAACAAACACTCACTAGAGATTACCAGGCATATCACCTCACCAACAAACACTCACTAGAGATTACCAGGCATATCACCTCACCAACAAACACTCACTAGAGATTACCAGGCATATCACATCACCAACAAACACTCACTAGAGATTACCAGGCATATCACATCACCAACAAACACTCACTAGAGATTACCAGGCATATCACCTCACCAACAAACACTCACTAGAGATTACCAGGCATATCACATCACCAACAAACACTCACTAGAGATTACCAGGCATATCACCTCACCAACAAACACTCACTAGAGATTACCAGGCATATCACCTCACCAACAAACACTCACTAGAGATTACCAGGCATATCACATCACCAACAAACACTCACTAGAGATTACCAGGCATATCACCTCACCAACAAACACTCACTAGAGATTACCAGGCATATCACATCACCAACAAACACTCACTAGAGATTACCAGGCATATCACATCACCAACAAACACTCACAAGATATAATTATGCTGTTACCTTCTACTTTGTAAGTAGTTTATGGTTCCCTATAATTATGTAGTTACCTTCTACTTTGTAAGTAGTATGGTTCCCTATAATTATGTAGTTACCTTCTACTTTGTAAGTAGTATGGTTCCCTATAATTATGTAGTTACCTTCTACTTTGTAAGTAGTATGGTTCCCTATAATTATGTAGTTACCCTCTACTTTGTAAGTAGTTATGGTTCCCTATAATTATGTAGTTACCTTCTACTTTGTAAGTAGTTTATTGTTCCCTATAATTATGTAGTTACCTTCTACTTTGTAAGTAGTTTATTGTTCCCTATAATTATGTAGTTACCTTCTACTTTGTAAGTAGTATGGTTCCCTATAATTATGTAGTTACCCTCTACTTTGTAAGTAGTTATGGTTCCCTATAATTATGTAGTTACCTTCTACTTTGTAGGTAGTTTATGGTTCCCTATAATTATGCAGTTACCTTCTACTTTGTAAGTAGTTTATGGTTCCCTATAATTATGTAGTTACCTTCTACTTTGTAGGTAGTTTATGGTTCCCTATAATTATGCAGTTACCTTCTACTTTGTAAGTAGTTTATGGATCCCTATAATTATGTAGTTACCTTCTACTTTCTCCTCTTTCTTCTCTAACTGTAGCAGTTTGTTCTCCAGATCTTCAAGGTCACTGTCCGTACTATCCTCGCTGCCTTCAAAGTGAGACAAGTCGCTGGTGTGCACTGAACTAATATCGCTATCGGAGTCCTAAACAACAACATAAACATGACAGGTCGCTTGTTATTGCATTGAGTGGAAACCATATATCCGATTGCCTACCAGCCTGGCGCCAGGCATACTAGCATAGGATTCGGGAAGTACTGATGTTCATAAAAAGAGGTGTCTCATAAGTCAGAAATGACTGGACCTTTAAATAGGGGTGACACTATAATAAACAAACACTTACTATATCTATTGATATAAACAGTCATTTCAAAGATCTGACGCCGGACGGACCTGCGGACGGAAAATGCCAAACAGATATCCAAATAGGAACATATTCAACTAGAACACGCATGATCATCATTTCATCACAATGCAGCAAACTTAACACCATCTTTGAACATAGAAACATGTTCTTGTGAAGATTAAATTGATCTGCCTCACCTCTAAATCCACGTCTTGAATATCTTCATCCCAGGCAAATCGGTACTGTCGCTTAGATTCACCCGTCTGAGCTCGCCGGTCACCTTTCGCTGCCTTTGCCATCTCCTCATGAAATGCTTTCTGTATCTGCTCATTTACAGCTCTCTCAGCCAAGTCCTTCTCGGTATCTGGGATCCGTAAACTTTGAGATGAAATGTATGTCACCTCTTTCATGTCACCATTCACATCAGACTGTGGTCTCTTCTTCTGTACCTGTGTACCGTCGGGAAGTATGACTGTCCCTGGTGGTGTTGGTTCCTCGGACGGAGTAGGGAGACCCAGTAGCGCATTCAACCCCTTAACACCTTTGAGGGGTGATGGCTTGGTGAGGGTCGGTATAACAGTGGCGACACTGCTGACTGGTGGCATCATCATAACACCGGCTGCAGGCGGGGGGACCGACATTGCCGCACCTGGAGGCGGAATCCCAAATGTCTGAAAGGGTAGTTGCCCGGGAAACAGTGGAGGAAATCCAGCGTTCATTGAGGCATTCCATCCCTGCAATACCAAGCACACAACTGTGAATAAACCTTTCATTTGACCAAAGATTTTTTTTCCACACAGAAAATTTAGAATTTATAGCTAATACAATGGACACAAAGTGAAAGCAAATTTATTGATCCCCCCCCCCCCCCACCCGATGCTACGATATTCTTGAACAATTCTACAAATCTATGCATCTGCTGACAAGACTGATGTAGCTAAGACTGATCTGACAGAGAAAGTTGGTTGGGTTTGCGAGTTTCGCAAGATTCTACATCAGGTGTAAACATTTTATGTACAGTTAAAACTGTGCTAGTGGTCACCTCCATTAAGCAGCCAACCTGCATTAAGCAGCCAGTTAAGATATTCCCAATGTGTTGTTTTATAATACATTTGACCTCCATTAAGCAGCCAACCTGTATTAAGCAGCCAGTTAACATATTCCCAATGTGTTGTTTTATAATACATTAGACCTCTATTAACCCTTTCCTTCATAGAGATTTAGGTTAATATATTATTAAAAACTCCATACAAACGACAGCCATTTAGCTATCATGCAGTGGATAAGTAATTACCAGTAGTTAGAGATGGGTTTTATATGGAGATGGTGTTTATTTGGAGATGGAGTTTATATGGAGATGGTGTTTATATGGAGATGGGTTTTATATGGAGATGGTGTTTATATGGAGATGGTGTTTATTTGGAGATGGAGTTTATATGGAGATGGTGTTTATATGGAGATGGGTTTATATGGAGATGGTGTTTATATGGAGATGGTGTTTATATGGAGATGGAGTGTATATGGAGATGGTGTTTATATGGAGGTGGAGTTTATATGGAGGTGGAGTGTATATGGAGATGGTGTTTATATGGAGATGGAGTGTATATGGAGATGGTGTTTATATGGAGGTGGAGTGTATATGGAGATGGTGTTTATATGGAGATGGTGTTTATATGGAGATGGTGTTTATTTGGAGATGGAGTGTATATGGAGATGGTGTTTATATGGAGATGGAGTGTATATGGAGATGGTGTTTATTTGGAGATGGAGTGTATATGGAGATGGTGTTTATATGGAGATGGAGTGTATATGGAGATGGTGTTTATATGGAGATGGTGTTTATTTGGAGATGGTGTTTATATGGAGATGGAGTGTATATGGAGGTGGAGTGTATATGGAGATGGAGTGTATATGGAGATGGAGTGTATATGGAGATGGAGTGTATATGGAGATGGAGTGTATTTGGAGGTGGAGTGTATATGGAGATGGAGTGTATTTGGAGGTGGAGTGTATATGGAGATGGAGTGTATATGGAGATGGAGTGTATATGGAGATGGTGTTTATATGGAGATGGTGTTTATTTGGAGATGGAGTTTATATGGAGGTGGAGTGTATATGGAGATGGTGTTTATTTGGAGATGGAGTGTATATGGAGGTGGAATGTATATGGAGATGGTGTTTATATGGAGGTGGAGTGTATATGGAGATGGTGTTTATATGGAGATGGAGTGTATATGGAGATGGTGTTTATTTGGAGATGGTGTTTATATGGAGATGGTGTTTATTTGGAGATGGAGTGTATATGGAGATGGTGTTTATTTGGAGATGGAGTGTATATGGAGATGGTGTTTATTTGGAGATGGAGTTTATATGGAGATGGTGTTTATATGGAGATGGTGTTTATATGGAGATGGTGTTTATTTGGAGATGGAGTTTATATGGAGATGGTGTTTATATGGAGATGGTGTTTATATGGAGATGGAGTTTATTTGGAGATGGAGTGTATATGGAGATGGTGTTTATTTGGAGATGGAGTTTATATGGAGATGGTGTTTATATGGAGATGGTGTTTATATGGAGATGGTGTTTATTTGGAGATGAGAGTTTATATGGAGATGGTGTTTATATGGAGATGGTGTTTATATGGAGGTGGAGTGTATATGGAGATGGAGTGTATATGGAGATGGTGTTTATATGGAGGTGGAGTGTATATGGAGATGGAGTGTATATGGAGATGGAGTGTATATGGAGATGGTGTTTATATGGAGATGGTGTTTATATGGAGATGGTGTTTATATGGAGGTGGAGTGTATATGGAGATGGAGTGTATATGGAGATGGTGTTTATATGGAGGTGGAGTTTATATGGAGGTGGAGTGTATATGGAGATGGTGTTTATATGGAGATGGTGTTTATATGGAGATGGAGTGTATATGGAGATGGTGTTTATATGGAGGTGGAGTGTATATGGAGATGGTGTTGAGATGGAGTGTATATGGAGATGGTGTTTATATGGAGATGGTGTTTATATGGAGATGGTGTTTATTTGGAGATGGAGTGTATATGGAGATGGTGTTTATATGGAGATGGAGTGTATATGGAGATGGTGTTTATTTGGAGATGGAGTGTATATGGAGATGGTGTTTATATGGAGATGGTGTTTATATGGAGATGGTGTTTATTTGGAGATGGTGTTTATATGGAGATGGAGTGTATATGGAGGTGGAGTGTATATGGAGATGGAGTGTATATGGAGATGGAGTGTATATGGAGATGGAGTGTATATGGAGATGGAGTGTATTTGGAGGTGGAGTGTATATGGAGATGGAGTGTATTTGGAGGTGGAGTGTATATGGAGATGGAGTGTATATGGAGATGGAGTGTATATGGAGATGGTGTTTATATGGAGATGGTGTTTATTTGGAGATGGAGTTTATATGGAGGTGGAGTGTATATGGAGATGGTGTTTATTTGGAGATGGAGTGTATATGGAGGTGGAATGTATATGGAGATGGTGTTTATATGGAGGTGGAGTGTATATGGAGATGGTGTTTATATGGAGATGGAGTGTATATGGAGATGGTGTTTATTTGGAGATGGTGTTTATATGGAGATGGAGTGTATATGGAGATGGTGTTTATATGGAGATGGTGTTTATTTGGAGATGGAGTGTATATGGAGATGGTGTTTATTTGGAGATGGAGTTTATATGGAGATGGTGTTTATATGGAGATGGTGTTTATATGGAGATGGTGTTTATTTGGAGATGGAGTTTATATGGAGATGGTGTTTATATGGAGATGGTGTTTATATGGAGATGGAGTTTATTTGGAGATGGAGTGTATATGGAGATGGTGTTTATTTGGAGATGGAGTTTATATGGAGATGGTGTTTATATGGAGATGGTGTTTATATGGAGATGGTGTTTATTTGGAGATGGAGTTTATATGGAGATGATGTTTATATGGAGATGGTGTTTATATGGAGGTGGAGTGTATATGGAGATGGAGTGTATATGGAGATGGTGTTTATATGGAGGTGGAGTGTATATGGAGATGGAGTGTATATGGAGATGGAGTGTATATGGAGATGGTGTTTATATGGAGATGGTGTTTATATGGAGATGGTGTTTATATGGAGGTGGAGTGTATATGGAGATGGAGTGTATATGGAGATGGTGTTTATTTGGAAATGGTCTTTATTTGGAGATGGTGTTCAGCAGCTACTATATATTTTTTTATCTTAGCTGCTTTGTTCATCATACAATTTCTATTTAAAAATATATGTATATATATATATACTTACATGTGGCAGAAATGGAAAGTTTTGTTGACTAATCCCCGGGAAAGTGAGCCCAGCAGGGTTTGTGCTGGTGAAGCTAAGCTGTGGTGGAAACTGGCTGGGTGCAGGTGTGGGTAAAATGCCTCCTCCTGGAGGGATGGGCCCAGGTGGAGGGTTAAACTGGCTGGGTGCCATGGCAGGAGAACTGGTACTACTGAACGGAGGGGCATTCGAACCTGTAGAAAAAAACAGACATTAAATTCAACCATATAATACAGACGGATCTGTAGTCCAGTGGTAACACGCTGGATTGGTAATCCAGGGATCACAGGTTTGATCCCCCGTCTGACCCAATAAAATGAACAGTCTCAGAGTCTTTCAGATGGGACATTAAACCGAGGTCTTGTGTCGGTGCTTTACACCTTGAACGTAAAATGAACCAGAGGAGACACTGGAATGGGTCTCTGTCTGTATCATGCACGATCCTCCAAAATCTAAAATGACTAATCTCTTCAGGAGGCGTCGCTCATATGGGCAACCGGTAGCGACGATAAATAAACATAAAACACACACACACCATAATTACCTAATCAAGGCTCTCCTATGCAAATAGGATAACAGTAATCACACAACATCGCGTGGCAAGGGCCGGTGAGTGGGTTATCATAATTCATATTCTCATCAAAATAAACTAGTGATGGCAACAAATGTTCGAATATTCGAATGTTAAAATCGTATACGAATATTAAAAAATTGGATTTTCAATTTTTCTATTAAAATTTTAATAAATTGCAGTTACCGTAAATCATATAACCATTTGTTTAATTATCAATCAGGATCAATCGTACCTGGAGGGGGTGAGGTAAAGCTTAGGCTGAGAAGACTCTGGATTCCGGCTGACTCCGGCGACTTCATTAGCTGTTCCTGTTGTTCCTGCTGCTTCCTCTTCAGGGCCTTCTTGTGTTCCGTCAAACTAATGTTCAAATGTTCACATGTCACTTCATCCGTCTTTGGTTTGATTAACTGCATGATCTTTGGGTTGATTGTTTGCTCTACAATCCTCTCTACACCCTTGTTTAACATACCCGACCTGGAATTATCAATACATACATTGCATAAGGTTGAATTCTCTCTACACCCTTGTTTAACATACCCGACCTGGAATTATCAATACATACATTGCATACGGTTGAATTCTCTCTACACCCTTGTTTAACATACCCAACCTGGAACTATCAATACATACATTGCATACGGTTGAATTCTCTCTACACCCTTGTTTAACATACCCAACCTGGAACTATCAATACATACATTGCATACGGTTGAATTCTCTCTACACCCTTGTTTAACATACCCGACCTGGAACTATCAATACATACATTGCATACGGTTGAATTCTCTCTACACCCTTGTTTAACATACCCAACCTGGAACTATCAATACATACATTGCATACGGTTGAATTCTCTCTACACCCTTGTTTAACATACCCAACCTGGAATTATCAATACAAACATCAATGTTTCTTTTATAACAAGTCTGAATCTGTAATTCGGTCACATTCCTCTCGTCAAAAGTATATATATATACATACCCCCCCCCCCCCGATTTCAGCTGGAAATTACCCTTTAGCCTCTGGTAAAAAACAACATATGCATTCCCGAAATTTTGCAGATTAGACCACTACACCAAAAAAAGCAATGTATACGCTCGCTTTTTCTCTACACCCTTATGTAACATACTAGACATGGAATTACCAACAAATAACTATTATGTGTGTGACAGTGTGAACTCTTTTTGTTTAATTAAACAGAGTTATCAGTTATGCCCCTTTGACTGAAATGTACATAATTCAGGGATATAGAATATATCCCATGTCACACATGGAAGGTCACGTGACCGAACAGCTGTTCAGGGCCACAATATTCCAGTCACATGTTTATTTGTGTGGGACAGTTTTATATTTTTAACAAGGTAAATATGCTTTCAAATGTTTTGGGAGTTATTGCATTCAGTGCACAAAGATAATATACAGGTTTAAAGTGAACTTGTTTGTGTTGGCATTCCATATTTTGGCAGTAAATAAGTAAAACATTTACATTGAATGTTCTGCTGGTAGAGGTCAAGCTAGCAGCATTGAATTGTCTGTTTCTAATAGTTATTAATAATAATAACATGACATTCACAATTGCATCTCGTCTCTTACACACACGTATGACGTAATACTTATTTGCAGGTTTATGTTATTGTCTAACAACCACGTTAAACGTTGAGGGTGAATGAATTGGTCGAAAGGAAACACTCGTTCCACAAATGGTAAGCTTTAGAAAGAGTGTAATTAAATGTACATTGAAGAATTAAATTGTTTAATGCTACATTTATTTGATTGAATATGTGATGTTTATTTAATATGTTGATGTCTGTTGGATGATGATGATTGAGTTTATTTACCCTCGCCGCTGGTAAACCATATGGGCGAGCAAGTCTGTTGGATATCTCGCTATAGAAGATTTATAGTCATGCTTCCGAGTCTTTGACGACACTGGACTCATTGATTGATTGTGAAATGATAATGCCAGAATTAACAATTGCCACTGTGACATATGATGTACAATTTGAATATATAGATCAGGGTTCATTCTAGGTCAGAATTTTTGGGAGAAGTGAGAAAGCGCGTGATCGCTTCCTTAAATGGTGTTCTTTAATATAGTTATCCAAAATAGGGTTAAAATGCACATTACAACCATTAAGTACAACATTTGAATGGAAGGAGTGCTTTATAATGGGCCAGTGTATCTTACTAGACAACATTTTGTTTGAAAATCGTAAAAACCAAAAAATATTATTTTTTTTTTAGGGAGAAGTGGGGCCCCCAGAGGGCGAAGTCAGGGTCCCTAGGGCGACAATTTCGCCCACATCGCCCTCTAAACTGATCACTGATATAGATAATATGTCTTTCAGGAGTATTGATGTATAAGACATATTATTCATTGCTGTTTTATATATATATTTCAGAGTGTTTTTAAACATTCCAACTACGACATGCCATTGATTGCAATAAATGAATTGTTGCAACTATACAGATGTGTTGACTCCAAATTATTATTCTGTAGCGAATCCACCCCCTCAGGACATATAAGTATAAGAGCTAGTCGAAAGGGGTACCTGTCCAGGATTAAAAGATAGGGAAAAAAGGCTACATGTAGTCCCGTGATAGTTTTCTCTCTGCACCCTTATTTAACATACCAGTACATTACCAGGGTTCATTCTAGGTCAGAATTTTTGGGAGAAGTGAGAAAGCGCGTGATCGCTTCCTTAAATGGTGTTCTTTAATATACTTCTGCAAAATATGGTTAAAATGCACAGTACAACCATTAAATACAACATCTAAATAGAAGGAGTGCTTTATAATGGGCCAGTGTATATTACTAGACAAAATTTTGTTTGAAAATCGTAAAAACCAAAAAATATTAATATTTTTAGGGAGAAGTGGGGCCCCCCAGAGGGTGAAGTAGGGTCCCTAGGGCGACAATTTTGCCCACATCGCCCTCTAAACTGGTCCCTGATTACACATATTGGGCTACTCTCAGCTACTAGTAGCTCACTGATTGATCTCCCTGCTAGTACCAGGTAGTTCTAATGACTCACTGATTGATCTGTCTGCGTAGTGTTTCTCTCAGCTGGTTCTTGTTCAGTTTTGGACTCCATTTCTGCTGACTCAAGAAGCGTGAAACGTATGACTCAACTCTTTGTTGGAGATTGTGATATGCTGGCTGCAATAGATGATGTACAAGGATACAGAACAAACTTTACAAGTGACTCTGAAAGTAATTTGGTCATGAATGTTGCATTGACACTTGTATTTATGACACCTGCATTTATAACATGTTTATTTTTCTATCTGCATTTATAACATGTTGTTTATTTTTCTATCTGCATTTATAACATGTTTATTTTTCTATCTACATTTATAACATGTTGTTTATTTTTCTATCTGCATTTATAACATGTTGTTTATTTTTCTATCTATCTTCCTCTAATGTCGAACCCCTCACGGGAATGTAGACACATTTTCACCAACTGATATGCAAACATTCTAAATAACACGTGACATGCAGCTTGTATAGGTAATGTATCGGTTTTTATCTATACGTTGGTGCAGATGTAGTAATTCAAAGATAAATTGATTTTTCTATGGTATACTTAGCGCATGTCAAATCTAGTATCTATCTATCTATCTTCCTGATATAGTGATAGTCAAAATCTAGGTTCATGGTATTGAATAGCTTCGTGTTGTCAGCAAATACATTCTTGTTCAGACTAGGGCTCAAAGGTAAGTATGTTTAAAAACAGTCATTAGTGCCAAACTATTTTTGGGTAACATACAATGTCACTGTCTGTTATAATGTTGGCCTATGCAGATTTCAATAGCGGTGTCTGACCTAAAAGGGAGAGAAAAATATATTACACACCGCGAAAACTAAAGACAACGGCATACCTTTGTGTCGGCATCAGCTATGAACTCTTTCCTGAACTGGTCAAAGCATCCTTTCGATTTCAATGTATGTATTATCTGTTCGACTAACTCAGGGTCTGCCTTCTTCTCTGTGGAAGACCCAGAAGTCATTTTAAATCACAAAAATAATCTTGTATTTTCCATCTGGGTCACCGGCTGCTTGTTTGGGTGTTATGAATAAACGCCGACCATGTTGTTCTAAAACGTTCTAGATCCGTGTTATTCGAAGTGAATAACTGGATATTGCACTTAGGCTAATAATGCTAAAATAAATGCTAATTTCTCCTGAAGTGGAACGAAACGCGATATTTCCTACTGTCTGCTTCGCTTCCCCGAAATACCATGTCTTTTGGTGGCGGACTCGATGATGGACCGCAGTGTCCAGCCACCGTTATCCGCTGACCCGTCATAGTCTCACATGACTCTACAATCTCACACGACAGAATCACCCACTCGATTCGTACCACAGACTGTTCAACATTGAGTTCTCGATACTGCAGAACCGGAACTTTGGCACTTACTCTGGTTCGTGCTTGAAGCGACTACATTATTAAAGAATATTATACCCGCTGGCTACGCAGGTCTAATTTAGGCATAATTCTGCCTGGCCTACAAAGTTATATTATACAAGTGTCGTGCATCCTGGATATAAGACTGTCATATACATATTGTCAGGGACAGTGGTTAAAAATCTCATTAAACATTATGCATACTAAGGATAAAACAGTATTAGTGCTACATGAGTGGTACAGTGGTCAGTCGTTTAGCCAAATGGTTAAGCTGGAGATGGACTGTACATAGTAGGGAGACCATTCATTCTAAAGACGTATTGTTCTCCGGGTGTGCAGGGAAGAGTACTGGGTTCGGGACTATGGAATGTTAAATGTTCATGCAGTTCAGGTTCCTTGTAAGAGTTGTCGTTGTCAACGCATATCTATAGTTAATTCTGATTTTGTATAGGTATATGACTGATGGTTGTATGCTTCGATATTCAAGTGTTTGCCGGTTCAGGGAGGTACTCGTGTTTGTTGCACTGCTTGTATAGTCTATTCATTGCAGACATAACGTGCAGGGGTGCCATATTATTGAGCAATATTCGAGTTGAAGACGAACATAGGTGTTATAAGCTTTTTCTTGGACCTTCATTTTACTGGTCTGCACGTTGCTATTAATGAACATGAGATAGTTAGCAGCTTTAGTATGCTGTTTATGTGGAGAGGTTAGATTATAACTTAATTGCAACACCAATATATTTAGCGGCATCGGATGTCTTTCAGTACTATGTAGTGGAGTGTGTAATGGCAAATGCGTGGTCTTCTTTTGCAATAATTCTCAGCACCTCACACTTGTCAGGATTGTACTCCATGTACCAATACCATCTCCGCTGTTCTAGAGCATTCATGTCGCTTTGTAGGATTTGTGCATCGACAGAGGATTATACACTATGGTGTCATCTGCAATCAGTCCTGCTTTACTTTAGATGGAGTTGGTGAGGTCATTAATATGGGATAGGATGAGGCAAGGTCCTAAAACAGAGCTTTGCAAGACACGGATATAAAAGGCAATGTATCTGGAAAGTGGAGCCATCCACAACTATTCTTTGGTATCGTTCATTTAGGAATGACTTGATTCACCATGATGCCACATGGTGGACAACCTGCTCATTAAGTTTGTATGATGCCACGTGGTGGAAAACCTGCTCATTAAGTTTGTATGATGCCACGTGGTGGACAACCTATTCATTAAGTTTGTATGATGCCACGTGTTGGACAACCGGCTCATTGTGTATGATGCCACGTGGTGGACAACCTGCTCATTAATTTGTATGATGCCAGGTGGTGGACAACCTGCTCATTAAGTTTGTATGATGCCACGTGGTGGACAACCTGCTCATTAAGTTTGTATGATGCCACGTGGTGGACAACCTGCTCATTAAGTTTGTATGATGCCACGTGGTGGACAACCTGCTCATTAAGTTTGTATGATGCCACGTGGTGGACAACCTGCTCATTAAGTTTGTATGATGCCACGTGGTGCACAACCTGCTCATTAAGTTTGTATGATGCCACGTGGTGGAAAACCTGCTCATTAAGTTTGTATGATGTCACGTGGTGGACAACCTGCTCATTAAGTTTGTATGATGTCACGTGGTGGACAACCTGCTCATTAAGTTTGTATGATGCCACGTGGTGGACAACCTGCTCATTACGTTTGTATGATGCCACGTGGCGGACAACCTGCTCATTAAGTTTGTATGATGTCACATGGTGGACAACCTGCTCATTAAGATTGTATGATGCCACGTGGTGGACAACCTGCTCATTAAGTTTGTATGATGCCACGTGGTGGACAACCTGTTCATTAAGCTTGTATGATGCCACGTGGTGGACAACCTGTTCATTAAGCTTGTATGATGCCACGTGGTGGACAACCTGTTCATTAAGCTTGTATGCCAGTTTGTTGTTCTCAACATGGACACAGGATTTACTAACATCTGTTTGTTTAACATTTTCAATGTTGTCATATATCTCTTGTGTGCAGCTGATCAGCTGAGATTTGATCTGAAGCCATGTTGGAATTGGCTTAGGGGGTCATTATTATGGTCATGATGTTGGAGACAAAATAGCTCCAATAGTTTGTAAGCAATACATGCGAGAGACATTGACCTGTCTAGGTAATATAAATAAGCTGGGTACCAATACTTACATATTAATAATATACACATTGACCATAGATCTTAAGTGGTACTGTTATACATATCTCCGCTCCATGTTATACATATCTCCGCTACATGTTATACATATCTCCGCTCCATGTTATACATATCTCCGCTCCATGTTATACATATCTCTGCTCAATTTTATACATATCTCCCCTCCATGTTATACATATCTCCCCTCCATGTTATACATATCCCCGCTCCATGTTATACATATCTCCCCTCCATGTTATACATATCTCTGCTCCATGTTATACATATCTCCGTTCCATGTTATACATATCTCTGCTCCATGTTATACATATCACTGCTCCATGTTATACATATCTCCGCTCCATGTTATACATATCTCCGCTCCATGTTATACATATCACTGCTCCATGTTATACATATCACTGCCCCATGTTATGCATATCTCCACTCCATGTTATACATATCTCCGCTCCATGTTATACATATCTCTGCTCCATGTTATACATATCTGTGCTCCATGTTATACATATCTCCGCTCCATGTTATACATATCTCCGCTCCATGTTATGCATATCACTGCTCCATGTTATACATATCACTGCCCCATGTTATGCATATCTCCACTCCATGTTATACATATCCCCGCTCCATGTTATACATATCTCCGCTCCATGTTATACATATCTCCCCTCCATGTTATACATATCTCCCCTCCATGTTATACATATCCCCCTCCATGTTATACATATCTCCGCTCCATGTTATACATATCTCCCCTCCATGTTATACATATCTCCGCTCCATGTTATACATATCTCCGCTCAATGTTATACATATCTCCGCTCCAGCTCCATGTTATACATATCTCCGCTCCATGTTATACATATTACTGCACCATGTTATACATATCTCTGCTCCATGTTATACATATCTCCGCTCCATGTTATACATATCTCCGCTCCATGTTATACATATCTCCGCTCCATGTTATACATATCTCTGCTCCATGTTATACATATCTCTGCTCCATGTTATACATATCTGTGCTCCATGTTATACATATCTCCGCTCCATGTTATACATATCTCTGCTCCATGTTATACATATCTTTGCTCCATGTTATACATATCTCCCCTCCATGTTATACATATCTCCGCTCCATGTTATACATACCTCCGCTCCATGTTATACATATCTCCGCTCCATGTTATACATATCTCCGCTCCAGCTCCATGTTATACATATCTCCGCTCCATGTTATACATATACTGCACCATGTTATACATATCTCCTGCTCCATGTTATACATATCTCCCCTCCATGTTATACATATCTCCGCTCCATGTTATACATATCTCCGCTCCATGTTATACATATCTCCGCACCAGCTCCATGTTATACATATCTCCGCTCCATGTTATACATATTACTGCTCCATGTTATACATATCTCTGCTCCATGTTATACATATCTCCGCTCCATGTTATACATATCTCCGCTCCATGTTATACATATCTCCGCTCCATGTTATACATATCTCTGCTCCATGTTATACATATCTCTGCTCCATGTTATACATATCTCTGCTCCATGTTATACATATCTCCGCTCCATGTTATACATATCTCTGCTCCATGTTATACATATCTCTGCTCCATGTTATACATATCTCCGCTCCATGTTATACATATCTCCGCTCCATGTTATACATATCTCCGCTCCATGTTATACATATCTCTGCTCCATGTTATACATATCTCCTCCGCTCCATGTTATACATATCTCCGCTCCATGTTATACATATTACTGCTCCATGTTATACATATCTCCTCGCTCCATGTTATACATATCTCCGCTCCATGTTATACATATCTCTGCTCCATGTTATACATATCTCTGCTCCATGTTATACATATCTCTGCTCCATGTTATACATATCTCCGCTCCATGTTATACATATCTCTGCTCCATGTTATACATATCTCCGCTCCATGTTATACATATCTCCGCTCCATGTTATACATATCTCCGCTCCATGTTATACATATCTCCGCTCCATGTTATACATATCTCTGCTCCATGTTATACATATCTCCGCTCCATGTTATACATATCTCTGCTCCATGTTATACATATCTCTGCTCCATGTTATACATATCTCCGCTCCATGTTATACATATCTCCGCTCCATGTTATACATATCTCCGCTCCATGTTATACATATCTCCGCTCCATGTTATACATATCTCCGCTCCATGTTATACATATCTCCGCTCCATGTTATACATATCTCTGCTCCATGTTATACATATCTCCGCTCCATGTTATACATATCTCTGCTCCATGTTATACATATCTCCCCTCCATGTTATACATATCTCCGCTCCATGTTATACATATCTCTGCTCCATGTTATACATATCTCTGCTCCATGTTATACATATCTCCGCTCCATGTTATACATATCTCCGCTCCATGTTATACATATCTCCGCTCCATGTTATACATATCTCCGCTCCATGTTATACATATCTCCGCTCCATGTTATACATATCTCCGCTCCATGTTATACATATCTCCGCTCCATGTTATACATATCTCCCTCCATGTTATACATATCTCCGCTCCATGTTATACATATCTCTGCTCCATGTTATACATATCTCCGCTCCATGTTATACATATCTCCGCTCCATGTTATACATATCTCCCCTCCATGTTATACATATCTCCGCTCCATGTTATACATATCTCCCCTCCATGTTATACATATCTCCCCTCCATGTTATACATATCTCCCCTCCATGTTATACATATCTCCGCTCCATGTTATACATATCTCCCCTCCATGTTATACATATCTCCCCTCCATGTTATACATATCTACCCTCCATGTTATACATATCTCCCCTCCATGTTATACATATCTCCGCTCCATGTTATACATATCTCCGCTCCATGTTATACATATCTCCCCTCCATGTTATACATATCTCCCCTCCATGTTATACATATCTCCCCTCCATGTTATACATATCTCCGCTCCATGTTATACATATCTCCGCTCCATGTTATACATATCTCCCCTCCATGTTATACATTTCTCCGCTCCATGTTATACATATCTCCCCTCCATGTTATACATATCTCCGCGCCATGTTATACATATCTCCCCTCCATGTTATACATATCTCCCCTCCATGTTATACATATCTCCCCTCCATGCTATGCATATCTCCCCTCCATGTTATACATATCACTGCTCCATGTTATACATATCACTGCCCCATGTTATGCATATCTCCACTCCATGTTATACATATCCCCGCTCCATGTTATACATATCTCCGCTCCATGTTATACATATCTCCCCTCCATGTTATACATATCTCCCCTCCATGTTATACATATCCCCCCTCCATGTTATACATATCTCCGCTCCATGTTATACATATCTCCCCTCCATGTTATACATATCTCCGCTCCATGTTATACATATCTCCGCTCCATGTTATACATATCTCCGCTCCAGCTCCATGTTATACATATCTCCGCTCCATGTTATACATATTACTGCACCATGTTATACATATCTCCGCTCCATGTTATACATATCTCTGCTCCATGTTATACATATCTCTGCTCCATGTTATACATATCTGTGCTCCATGTTATACATATCTCCGCTCCATGTTATACATATCTCTGCTCCATGTTATACATATCTCTGCTCCATGTTATACATATCTCCCCTCCATGTTATACATATCTCCGCTCCATGTTATACATATCTCCGCTCCATGTTATACATATCTCCGCTCCATGTTATACATATCTCCGCTCCATGTTATACATATCTCCGCTCCAGCTCCATGTTATACATATCTCCGCTCCATGTTATACATATTACTGCTCCATGTTATACATATCTCTGCTCCATGTTATACATATCTCTGCTCCATGTTATACATATCTCTGCTCCATGTTATACATATCTCTGCTCCATGTTATACATATCTCTGCTCCATGTTATACATATCTCTGCTCCATGTTATACATATCTCCGCTCCATGTTATACATATCTCCGCTCCATGTTATACATATCTCCGCTCCATGTTATACATATCTCCGCTCCATGTTATACATATCTCTGCTCCATGTTATACATATCTCTGCTCCATGTTATACATATCTCTGCTCCATGTTATACATATCTCTGCTCCATGTTATACATATCTCTGCTCCATGTTATACATATCTCTGCTCCATGTTATACATATCTCTGCTCCATGTTATACATATCTCTGCTCCATGTTATACATATCTCTGCTCCATGTTATACATATCTCTGCTCCATGTTATACATATCTCTGCTCCATGTTATACATATCTCTGCTCCATGTTATACATATCTCTGCTCCATGTTATACATATCTCTGCTCCATGTTATACATATCTCTGCTCCATGTTATACATATCTCTGCTCCATGTTATACATATCTCTGCTCCATGTTATACATATCTCCGCTCCATGTTATACATATCTCTGCTCCATGTTATACATATCTCTGCTCCATGTTATACATATCTCTGCTCCATGTTATACATATCTCTGCTCCATGTTATACATATCTCTGCTCCATGTTATACATATCTCTGCTCCATGTTATACATATCTCCGCTCCATGTTATACATATCTCTGCTCCATGTTATACATATCTCTGCTCCATGTTATACATATCTCTGCTCCATGTTATACATATCTCTGCTCCATGTTATACATATCTCCGCTCCATGTTATACATATCTCCGCTCCATGTTATACATATCTCCGCTCCATGTTATACATATCTCCGCTCCATGTTATACATATCTCTGCTCCATGTTATACATATCTCCGCTCCATGTTATACATATCTCCGCTCCATGTTATACATATCTCTGCTCCATGTTATACATATCTCTGCTCCATGTTATACATATCTCTGCTCCATGTTATACATATCTCTGCTCCATGTTATACATATCTCTGCTCCATGTTATACATATCTCTGCTCCATGTTATACATATCTCTGCTCCATGTTATACATATCTCTGCTCCATGTTATACATATCTCTGCTCCATGTTATACATATCTCTGCTCCATGTTATACATATCTCCGCTCCATGTTATACATATCTCTGCTCCATGTTATACATATCTCTGCTCCATGTTATACATATCTCTGCTCCATGTTATACATATCTCCGCTCCATGTTATACATATCTCTGCTCCATGTTATACATATCTCTGCTCCATGTTATACATATCTCCGCTCCATGTTATACATATCTCTGCTCCATGTTATACATATCTCTGCTCCATGTTATACATATCTCTGCTCCATGTTATACATATCTCCGCTCCATGTTATACATATCTCCGCTCCATGTTATACATATCTCCCTCCAGCTCCATGTTATACATATCTCCGCTCCATGTTATACATATCTCTGCTCCATGTTATACATATCTCCGCTCCATGTTATACATATCTCTGCTCCATGTTATACATATCTCTGCTCCATGTTATACATATCTCTGCTCCATGTTATACATATCTCCGCTCCATGTTATACATATCTCTGCTCCATGTTATACATATCTCTGCTCCATGTTATACATATCTCCGCTCCATGTTATACATATCTCCGCTCCATGTTATACATATCTCCGCTCCATGTTATACATATCTCCGCTCCATGTTATACATATCTCCGCTCCATGTTATACATATCTCCGCTCCAGCTCCATGTTATACATATCTCCGCTCCATGTTATACATATCTCCTGCTCCATGTTATACATATCTCCGCTCCATGTTATACATATCTCTGCTCCATGTTATACATATCTCTGCTCCATGTTATACATATCTCTGCTCCATGTTATACATATCTCTGCTCCATGTTATACATATCTCTGCTCCATGTTATACATATCTCTGCTCCATGTTATACATATCTCTGCTCCATGTTATACATATCTCTGCTCCATGTTATACATATCTCTGCTCCATGTTATACATATCTCTGCTCCATGTTATACATATCTCTGCTCCATGTTATACATATCTCTGCTCCATGTTATACATATCTCTGCTCCATGTTATACATATCTCTGCTCCATGTTATACATATCTCTGCTCCATGTTATACATATCTCCGCTCCATGTTATACATATCTCTGCTCCATGTTATACATATCTCTGCTCCATGTTATACATATCTCCGCTCCATGTTATACATATCTCTGCTCCATGTTATACATATCTCTGCTCCATGTTATACATATCTCTGCTCCATGTTATACATATCTCTGCTCCATGTTATACATATCTCTGCTCCATGTTATACATATCTCCGCTCCATGTTATACATATCTCTGCTCCATGTTATACATATCTCTGCTCCATGTTATACATATCTCTGCTCCATGTTATACATATCTCTGCTCCATGTTATACATATCTCTGCTCCATGTTATACATATCTCCGCTCCATGTTATACATATCTCCGCTCCATGTTATACATATCTCCGCTCCATGTTATACATATCTCTGCTCCATGTTATACATATCTCCGCTCCATGTTATACATATCTCCGCTCCATGTTATACATATCTCTGCTCCATGTTATACATATCTCTGCTCCATGTTATACATATCTCTGCTCCATGTTATACATATCTCTGCTCCATGTTATACATATCTCTGCTCCATGTTATACATATCTCTGCTCCATGTTATACATATCTCTGCTCCATGTTATACATATCTCTGCTCCATGTTATACATATCTCTGCTCCATGTTATACATATCTCTGCTCCATGTTATACATATCTCCGCTCCATGTTATACATATCTCTGCTCCATGTTATACATATCTCTGCTCCATGTTATACATATCTCTGCTCCATGTTATACATATCTCTGCTCCATGTTATACATATCTCTGCTCCATGTTATACATATCTCCGCTCCATGTTATACATATCTCTGCTCCATGTTATACATATCTCTGCTCCATGTTATACATATCTCTGCTCCATGTTATACATATCTCTGCTCCATGTTATACATATCTCTGCTCCATGTTATACATATCTCTGCTCCATGTTATACATATCTCTGCTCCATGTTATACATATCTCTGCTCCATGTTATACATATCTCCGCTCCATGTTATACATATCTCTGCTCCATGTTATACATATCTCTGCTCCATGTTATACATATCTCTGCTCCATGTTATACATATCTCCGCTCCATGTTATACATATCTCCGCTCCATGTTATACATATCTCTGCTCCATGTTATACATATCTCTGCTCCATGTTATACATATCTCCGCTCCATGTTATACATATCTCCGCTCCATGTTATACATATCTCTGCTCCATGTTATACATATCTCTGCTCCATGTTATACATATCTCCGCTCCATGTTATACATATCTCTGCTCCATGTTATACATATCTCTGCTCCATGTTATACATATCTCTGCTCCATGTTATACATATCTCTGCTCCATGTTATACATATCTCCGCTCCATGTTATACATATCTCCGCTCCATGTTATACATATCTCTGCTCCATGTTATACATATCTCTGCTCCATGTTATACATATCTCTGCTCCATGTTATACATATCTCCGCTCCATGTTATACATATCTCCGCTCCATGTTATACATATCTCCGCTCCATGTTATACATATCTCTGCTCCATGTTATACATATCTCCCCTCCATGTTATACATATCTCCGCTCCATGTTATACATATCTCTGCTCCATGTTATACATATCTCTGCTCCATGTTATACATATCTCTGCTCCATGTTATACATATCTCCGCTCCATGTTATACATATCTCCGCTCCATGTTATACATATCTCCGCTCCATGTTATACATATCTCCGCTCCATGTTATACATATCTCTGCTCCATGTTATACATATCTCTGCTCCATGTTATACATATCTCTGCTCCATGTTATACATATCTCTGCTCCATGTTATACATATCTCTGCTCCATGTTATACATATCTCCGCTCCATGTTATACATATCTCTGCTCCATGTTATACATATCTCTGCTCCATGTTATACATATCTCTGCTCCATGTTATACATATCTCTGCTCCATGTTATACATATCTCCGCTCCATGTTATACATATCTCTGCTCCATGTTATACATATCTCCGCTCCATGTTATACATATCTCTGCTCCATGTTATACATATCTCTGCTCCATGTTATACATATCTCTGCTCCATGTTATACATATCTCTGCTCCATGTTATACATATCTCCGCTCCATGTTATACATATCTCCGCTCCATGTTATACATATCTCCGCTCCATGTTATACATATCTCCGCTCCATGTTATACATATCTCTGCTCCATGTTATACATATCTCCGCTCCATGTTATACATATCTCCGCTCCATGTTATACATATCTCTGCTCCATGTTATACATATCTCTGCTCCATGTTATACATATCTCTGCTCCATGTTATACATATCTCTGCTCCATGTTATACATATCTCTGCTCCATGTTATACATATCTCTGCTCCATGTTATACATATCTCTGCTCCATGTTATACATATCTCTGCTCCATGTTATACATATCTCTGCTCCATGTTATACATATCTCTGCTCCATGTTATACATATCTCTGCTCCATGTTATACATATCTCTGCTCCATGTTATACATATCTCTGCTCCATGTTATACATATCTCTGCTCCATGTTATACATATCTCTGCTCCATGTTATACATATCTCTGCTCCATGTTATACATATCTCTGCTCCATGTTATACATATCTCTGCTCCATGTTATACATATCTCTGCTCCATGTTATACATATCTCTGCTCCATGTTATACATATCTCTGCTCCATGTTATACATATCTCCGCTCCATGTTATACATATCTCTGCTCCATGTTATACATATCTCTGCTCCATGTTATACATATCTCTGCTCCATGTTATACATATCTCTGCTCCATGTTATACATATCTCTGCTCCATGTTATACATATCTCTGCTCCATGTTATACATATCTCCGCTCCATGTTATACATATCTCCGCTCCATGTTATACATATCTCCGCTCCATGTTATACATATCTCCGCTCCATGTTATACATATCTCCGCTCCATGTTATACATATCTCCGCTCCATGTTATACATATCTCCTCCATGTTATACATATCTCCCTCCATGTTATACATATCTCCGCTCCATGTTATACATATCTCGCTCCATGTTATACATATCTCTGCTCCATGTTATACATATCTCTGCTCCATGTTATACATATCTCCCTCCATGTTATACATATCTCCGCTCCATGTTATACATATCTCCGCTCCATGTTATACATATCTCCCCTCCATGTTATACATATCTCCCCTCCATGTTATACATATCTCCGCTCCATGTTATACATATCTCCGCTCCATGTTATACATATCTCCGCTCCATGTTATACATATCTCCCCTCCATGTTATACATATCTCCCTCCATTTATAATATCCCCTCCAGTATAATATCTCTGCTCCATGTTATACATATCTCTGCTCCATGTTATACATATCTCCGCTCCATGTTATACATATCTCCGCTCCATGTTATACATATCTCCGCTCCATGTATACATATCTCCTCTCCATGTTATACATATCTCCCCTCCATGTTATACATATCCCAAACAATCTCGCTCCATGTTATACATATCTCGCTCCATGTTATACATATCTCCGCTCCATGTTATACATATCTCTGCTCCATGTTATACATATCTCTGCTCCATGTTATACATATCTCCGCTCCATGTTATACATATCTCTGCTCCATGTTATACATATCTCCGCTCCATGTTATACATATCTCTGCTCCATGTTATACATATCTCTGCTCCATGTTATACATATCTCTGCTCCATGTTATACATATCTCCGCTCCATGTTATACATATCTCTGCTCCATGTTATACATAACTCGCTCCATGTTATACATATCCTCCATGTTTAAATATCTCCGCTCCATGTTATAATATCCTCCCATGTATACATATCTCTGCTCCATGTTATACATATCCCGCTCCATGTTATACATATCTCTGCTCCATGTTATACATATCTCTGCTCCATGTTATACATAACTCTGCTCCATGTTATACATATCTCTGCTCCATGTTATACATATCTCCCCTCCATGTTATACATATCACAGCTCCATGTTATACATATCTCCCCTCCATGTTATACATATCTCCCCTCCATGTTATACAACCCCCATATCTCCGCCTCCATGTTATACATATCTCTGCTCCATGTTATACATATCTCTGCTCCATGTTATACATATCTCTGCTCCATGTTATACATAACTCTGCTCCATGTTATACATATCTCAGCTCCATGTTATACATATCTCAGCTCCATGTTATACATATCTCTGCTCCATGTTATACATATCTCTGCTCCATGTTATACATATCTCTGCTCCATGTTATACATATCTCCGCTCCATGTTATACATATCTCCGCTCCATGTTATACATATCTCTGCTCCATGTTATACATATCTCTGCTCCATGTTATACATATCTCTGCTCCATGTTATACATAACTCTGCTCCATGTTATACATATCTCTGCTCCATGTTATACATATCTCTGCTCCATGTTATA
>CM026393.1:7659354-7697346 GCA_014843695.1 Archivesica marissinica
CAGCCATCAAGTGCCCCACCGTACAATGTTCCCCAGCAAGCCATCAAGTGCCCCACCGCACAATGTTCCCCAGCAAGCCATCAAGTGCTCCACCGTACAATGTTCCCCAGCCAGCCATCAAGTGCCCCACCGCACAATGTTCCCCAGCAAGCCATCAAGTGCCCCACCGCACAATGTTCCCCAGCCAGCCATCAAGTGCCCCACCGCACAATGTTCCCCAGCCAGCCATCAAGTGCCCCCCGAACAATGTTCCCCAGCCAGCCATCAAGTGCTCCACCGCACAATGTTCCCCAGCCAGCCATCAAGTGCCCCACCGCACAATGTTCGCAGCAAGCCATCAAGTACCCCTTCGCACAATGTTCCCCAGCAAGCCATCAAGTGCCCCACCGCACAATGTTCCCCAGCAAGCCATCAAGTGCCCCACCGCACAATGTTCCCCAGCCAGCCATCAAGTGCCCCACCACACAATGTTCCACAGCCAGCCATCATGTGCCCCATCGCACAATGATCCCCAGCCAGCCATCAAGTGCCCCACCGCACAATGTTCCCCAGCAAGACATCAACTGCTCCACCGCACAATGTTCCCCAGCAAGACATCAACTGCCCCACCGCACAATGTTCTCCAGCCAGCCATCAAGTGCTCCACCGCACAATGTTCCCCAGCAAGACATCAACTGCTCCACTGCACAATGTTCTCCAGCAAGCCATCAAGTGCTCCACCGCACAATGTTCCCCAGCAAGCCATCAAGTGCTCCACCACACAAAGTTCCCCAGCAAGTGCTCCACCGTACAATGTTCCCCAGCAAGTGCACCACCGTACAATATTCCCCAGCCAGCCATCAAGTGCTCCACCGTACAATGTTCCCCAGCAAGTGCTCCACCGTACAATGTTCCCCAGCATGTGCCCCACCGCACAATGTTCCCCATCAAGTGCTCCACCGTACAATGTTCCCCAGCCAGCCATCAAGTGCTCCACCGCACAATGTTCCCCAGCAAGCCATCAAGTGCTCCACCGTACAATGTTCCCCAGCAAGCCATCAAGTGCTCCACCGCACAATGTTCCCCAGCAAGCCATCAAGTGCTCCACCGTACAATGTTCCCCAGCCAGACATCAAGTGCCCCACCGCACAATGTTCCCCAGCCAGACATCAAGTACCCCACCGTACAATGTTCCCCAGCCAGCCATCAAGTGCCCCACCGTACAATGTTCCCCATCAAGCCATCAAGTGCCCCACTGCACAATGTTCCCCAGCAAGCCCTCAAGAATCCCACCGAACAATGTTCCCCAGCAAGCCATCAAGTGCCCCACCGCACAATGTTCCCCAGCAAGCCATCAAGTGCCCCACCACACAATGTTCCCCAGCAAGCCATCAAGTGCCCCACTGCACAATGTTCTCCAGCCAGCCATCAAGTACCCCACCGTACAATGTTCCCCAGCAAGCCACCAAGTGCCCCACCTCACAATGTTCCACAGCCAGCCATCAAGTGCTCCACCGTACAATGTTCCCCAGCCAGCCATCAAGTACCCCACCGCACAACGTTCCCCAGCAAGCCATCAAGTGCCCCACCGTACAATGTTCCTCAGCCAGCCATCAAGTACCCCACCGCACAATGTTCCCCAGCCAGCCATCAAGTACCCCACCGCACAATGTTCCCCAGCCAGACATCAAGTGCCCCACCGTACAATGTACCCCAGCAAGCCACCAAGTGCCCCACCGCACAATGTTCCCCAGCGAGCCATCAAGTGCTCCACCGCACAATGTTCCCCAGCCAGCCATCAAGTGCCCCACCATACAATGTTCCCCAGCAAGCCATCAAGTACCCCACCGTACAATGTTCCCCAGCCAGCCATCAAGTGCCCCACCGTACAATGTTCCCCAGCAAGCCATCAAGTGCCCCACCGCACAATGTTCCCCAGCCACATCAAGTGCCCCACCGCACAATGTTCCCCAGCCAGCCATCAAGTGCCCCACCGCACAATGTTCCCCAGTAAGCCATCAAGTGCCCCACCACACAATGTTCCCCAGCCAGCCATCAAGTGCCCCCCGTACAATGTTCCGCAGCAAGCCATCAAGTGCCCCACCGCACAATGTTCGTCAGCAAGCCATCAAGTACCCCACCGTACAATATTCCCCAGCCAGCCATCAAGTGCCCCACCGTACAATGTTCCCCAGCCAGCCATCAAGTGCCCCACCGCACAATGTTCCCCAGCCAGCCATCAAGTGCTCCCACCGCACAATGTTCCCCAGCAAGACATCAAGTGCCCCACCGCACAATGTTCCCCAGGCAGCCATCAAGTGCCACACCGCACAATGTTCCCCAGCCAGCCATCAAGTGCCCCACCACACTGTTCCCCAGCCAGACATCAAGTGCCCCACCGCACAATGTTCCCCAGCCAGCCATCAAGTGCCCCACCGCACAATGTTCCCCAGCAAGCCATCAAGTGCCCCACCACACAATGTTCCCCAGCCAGACATCAAGTGCCCCACCGCACAATGTTCCCCAGCAAGCCATCAAGTGCCCCACCGCACAATGTTCCCCAGCCAGACATCAAGTGCCCCACCACACAATGTTCCCCAGCCAGCCATCAAGTGCCCCACCGCACAATGTTCCCCAGCCAGCCATCAAGTGCTCCACCGTACAATGTTCCCCAGCCAGCCATCAAGTGCTCCACCGCACAATGTTCCCCAGCCAGCCATCAAGTGCCCCACCGTACAATGTTCCCCAGCCAGCCATCAAGTGCCCCACCGTACAATGTTCCCCAGCAAGCCATCAAGTGCCCCACCGCACAATGTTCCCCAGCAAGCCATCAAGAATCCCACCGAACAATGTTCCCCAGCAAGCCATCAAGTGCCCCACCGCACAATGTTCCCCAGCAAGCCATCAAGTGCCCCACCACACAATGTTCCCCAGCAAGCCATCAAGTGCCCCACTGCACAATGTTCTCCAGCCAGCCATCAAGTACCCCACCGTACAATGTTCCCCAGCAAGCCACCAAGTGCCCCACCTCACAATGTTCCCCAGCCAGCCATCAAGTGCTCCACCGTACAATGTTCCCCAGCCAGCCATCAAGTACCCCACCGCACAATGTTCCCCAGCAAGCCATCAAGTGCCCCACCGTACAATGTTCCTCAGCCAGCCATCAAGTGCCCCACCGCACAATGTTCCCCAGCCAGCCATCAAGTGCCCCACCGCACAATGTTCCCCAGCCAGCCATCAAGTGCCCCACCGTACAATGTTCCCCAGCAAGCCATCAAGTGCCCCACCGCACAATGTTCCCCAGCGAGCCATCAAGTGCTCCACCGCACAATGTTCCCCAGCCAGCCATCAAGTGCCCCACCGTACAATGTTCCCCAGCAAGCCATCAAGTACCCCACCGTACAATGTTCCCCAGCCAGCCATCAAGTGCCCCACCGTACAATGTTCCCCAGCAAGCCATCAAGTGCCCCACCGCACAATGTTCCCCAGCCAGACATCAAGTGCCCCACCGCACAATGTTCCCCAGCCAGCCATCAAGTGCCCCACCGCACAATGTTCCCCAGTAAGCCATCAAGTGCCCCACCACACAATGTTCCCCAGCCAGCCATCAAGTGCCCCGCCGTACAATGTTCCGCAGCAAGCCATCAAGTGCCCCACCGCACAATGTTCGTCAGCAAGCCATCAAGTACCCCACCGTACAATATTCCCCAGCCAGCCATCAAGTGCCCCACCGTACAATGTTCCCCAGCCAGCCATCAAGTGCCCCCACCGCACAATATTCCCCAGCCAGCCATCAATTGCTCCCACCGCACAATGTTCCCCAGCAAGACATCAAGTGCCCCACCGCACAATGTTCCCCAGGCAGCCATCAAGTGCCACACCGCACAATGTTCCCCAGCCAGCAATCAAGTGCCCCACCGCACACTGTTCCCCAGCCAGACATCAAGTGCCCCACCGCACAATGTTCCCCAGCCAGCCATCAAGTGCCCCACCGCACAATGTTCCCCAGCAAGCCATCAAGTGCCCCACCACACAATGTTCCCCAGCCAGACATCAAGTGCCCCACCGCACAATGTTCCCCAGCAAGCCATCAAGTGCCCCACCGCACAATGTTCCCCAGCCAGACATCAAGTGCCCCACCACACAATGTTCCCCAGCCAGCCATCAAGTGCCCCCACCGCACAATGTTCCCCAGCCAGCCATCAAGTGCTCCACCGTACAATGTTCCCCAGCCAGCCATCAAGTGCTCCACCGTACAATGTTCCCCAGCCAGCCATCAAGTGCTCCACCGTACAATGTTCTCCAGCCAGCCATCAAGTACCCCACCGTACAATGTTCCCCAGCAAGCCACCAAGTGCCCCACCTCACAATGTTCCCCAGCCAGCCATCAAGTGCTCCACCGTACAATGTTCCCCAGCCAGCCATCAAGTACCCCACCGCACAACGTTCCCCAGCAAGCCATCAAGTGCCCCACCGTACAATGTTCCTCAGCCAGCCATCAAGTACCCCACCGCACAATGTTCCCCAGCCAGCCATCAAGTACCCCACCGCACAATGTTCCCCAGCCAGACATCAAGTACCCCACCGTACAATGTTCCCCAGCCAGCCATCAAGTGCCCCACCGTACAATGTTCCCCATCAAGCCATCAAGTGCCCCACTGCACAATGTTCCCCAGCAAGCCCTCAAGAATCCCACCGAACAATGTTCCCCAGCAAGCCATCAAGTGCCCCACCGCACAATGTTCCCCAGCAAGCCATCAAGTGCCCCACCACACAATGTTCCCCAGCAAGCCATCAAGTGCCCCACTGCACAATGTTCTCCAGCCAGCCATCAAGTACCCCACCGTACAATGTTCCCCAGCAAGCCACCAAGTGCCCCACCTCACAATGTTCCCCAGCCAGCCATCAAGTGCTCCACCGTACAATGTTCCCCAGCCAGCCATCAAGTACCCCACCGCACAACGTTCCCCAGCAAGCCATCAAGTGCCCCACCGTACAATGTTCCTCAGCCAGCCATCAAGTACCCCACCGCACAATGTTCCCCAGCCAGCCATCAAGTAACCCACCGCACAATGTTCCCCAGCCAGACATCAAGTGCCCCACCGTACAATGTACCCCAGCAAGCCACCAAGTGCCCCACCGCACAATGTTCCCCAGCGAGCCATCAAGTGCTTCACCGCACAATGTTCCCCAGCCAGCCATCAAGTGCCCCACCATACAATGTTCCCCAGCAAGCCATCAAGTACCCCACCGTACAATGTTCCCCAGCCAGCCATCAAGTTCCCCACTGCACAATGTTCCCCAGCCAGCCACCAAGTGCCCCACCGCACAATGTTCCCCAGCCAGCCATCAAGTGCCCCCACCGCACAATGTTCCCCAGCCATCCATCAAGTGCCCCCACCGTACAATGTTCCCCAGCCAGCCATCAAGTGCTCCACCGTACAATGTTCCCCAACTAGCCATCAAGTACCCCACCGTACAATGTTCCCCAGCAAGCCATCAAGTGCCCCACAGTACAGTGTTCCCCAGCCAGCCAGCAAGTGCTCCACCGTACAATGTTCCCCAGCCAGCCACCAAGTACCCCACCGCACAATGATCCCCAGCAAGCCACCAAGTGCCCCACGTTACAATGTTCCCCAGCCAGCCATGAAGTATCCCACCGCATAATGTTCCCCAGCTAGCCATCAAGTACCCCACCGCACAATGCTCCCCAGCCAGCCATCAAATGCCCCACCGTACAATGTTCCACAGCATGCCATCAAGTACCCCACCGTACAATGGTCCCCAGCAAGCCATCAAGTGCCCCACTGCACAATGTTCCCCAGCAAGCCATCAAGTGCCCCACTGCACAATGTTCCCCAGCAAGCCATCAAGTGCCCCACTGCACAATGTTCCTCAGCAAGACATCAAGTGCCCCACCGTACAATGTTCCCCAGCAAACCGCACCCGTCACCACTCACCACTCACATGTATAAATAGTCGTGTGTGTTTTACGTTTATTTATCGTCGCTACGGTCGCTACCGGTTGCCCATATGTGCGACGCCTCATGAAGAGATTAATCATTTTAGATTTTTGGAAGATAGTGCAATGATACAGACAGATACCCATTCCAGAGTCTCCTCTTGTTCTTTTACGTGCACGATGTAAAGCGACACGGGACCTCGGGTTAAAGTCCCATCTGAAAGACTGTTAATTTTATTAGGGTCAGACGGGGGATCGAACCTGCGATCCATGGATTACCAGTGAAAGTAGTTTTGCACTCAGCCCTCGACATATATACTTCAGGATATGCTTAGATTATTCTCCAACGTGATTAATATAGTAAACAAACAAACAATGCAGTTAGTGAACATACTTTAATAATATAGTAAACAAACAAACAAACACTGCAGTTAGTGAACATACTTTAATAATATAGTAAACAAACAAACGCTGCAGTTAGTGAACATACTTTAATAATATAGTAAACAAACAAACGCTGCAGTTAGTGAACATACTTTAATAATATAGTAAACAAACAAACAAACAAACACAGCAGTTAGTGAACATACTTTAATAGTATAGTAAACAAACAAACGCTGCAGTTAGTGAACACGCTTTAATAATATAGTAAACAAACAAACACTGCAGTTAATGAACATACTTTAATAATATAGTAAACAAACACACGTTGCAGTTAGTGAACACGCTTTAATAATATAGTAAGCAAACAAACAAACAAACACTGCAGTTAGTGAACATACCTTAATAGCATAGTAAACAAACAAACGCTGCAGTTAGTGAACATACTTTAATAATATAGTAAACAAACAAACGCTGCAGTTAGTGAACATACTTTAATAATATAGTAAACAAACAAACGCTGCAGTTAGTGAACATACTTTAATAATATAGTAAACAAACAAACAAACACTGCAGTTAGTGAACATACTGTAATAAACATTATAGTAAACAAACAAACGCTGCAGTTAGTGAACATACTTTAATAATATAGTAAACAAACACTGCGGTTAGTGAACATACTTTAATAATATAGTAAACAAACAAACACTGCAGTTAGTGAACACACTTTAATAATATAGTAAACAAACAAACACTGCAGTTAGTGAACATACCTTAATAAAAATTATAGTAAACAAACAAACGCTGCAGTTAGTGAACATACTTTAATAATATAGTAAACAAGTGAAAGTAGTTTTGCACTCAGCCCTCGACATATATACATATATATATAACAAACGCTGCAGTTAGTGAACATACTTTAATAATATAGTAAACAAACAAACGCTGCAGTTAGTGAACACGCTCTAATAATATAGTAAACAAACAAACGCTGCAGTTAGTGAACATACTTTAATAATATAGTAAACAAACAAACGCTGCAGTTAGTGAACACGCTCTAATAATATAGTAAACAAACAAACGCTGCAGTTAGTGAACATACTTTAATAATATAGTAAACAAACAAACGCTGCAGTTAGTGAACACGCTTTAATAATATAGTAAACAAACAAACGCTGCAGTTAGTGAACATACTTTAATAATATAGTAAACAAACAAACGCTGCAGTTAGTGAACACGCTCTAATAATATAGTAAACAAACAAACGCTGCAGTTAGTGAACATACTTTAATAATATAGTAAACAAACAAACGCTGCAGTTAGTGAACATGCTTTAATAATATAGTAAACAAACAAACAAACACAGCAGTTAGTGAACATACTTTAATAGTATAGTAAACAAACAAACGCTGCAGTTAGTGAACACGCTTTAATAATATAGTAAACAAACAAACACTGCAGTTAATGAACATACTTTAATAATATAGTAAACAAACACACGTTGCAGTTAGTGAACACGCTTTAATAATATAGTAAGCAAACAAACAAACAAACACTGCAGTTAGTGAACATACTTTAATAATATAGTAAACAAACAAACGCTGCAGTTAGTGAACATACTTTAATAATATAGTAAACAAACAAACGCTGCAGTTAGTGAACATACTTTAATAATATAGTAAACAAACAAACAAACAAACAAACAAACACAGCAGTTAGTGAACATACTTTAATAGTATAGTAAACAAACACACGCTGCAGTTAGTGAACACGCTTTAATAATATAGTAAACAAACAAACACTGCAGTTAATGAACATACTTTAATAATATAGTAAACAAACACACGTTGCAGTTAGTGAACACGCTTTAATAATATAGTAAGCAAACAAACAAACAAACACTGCAGTTAGTGAACATACCTTAATAGCATAGTAAACAAACAAACGCTGCAGTTAGTGAACATACTTTAATAATATAGTAAACAAACAAACGCTGCAGTTAGTGAACATACTTTAATAATATAGTAAACAAACAAACGCTGCAGTTAGTGAACATACTTTAATAATATAGTAAACAAACAAACAAACACAGCAGTTAGTGAACATACTTTAATAGTATAGTAAACAAACAAACGCTGCAGTTAGTGAACACGCTTTAATAATATAGTAAACAAACAAACACTGCAGTTAATGAACATACTTTAATAATATAGTAAACAAACAAACGTTGCAGCTAGTGAACACGCTTTAATAATATAGTAAACAAACAAACACTGCAGTTAGTGAACATACTTTAATAATATAGTAAACAAACAAACGGGATTATCACTACCGACGGGTACATGGATTACGTATTTCTCCGGAGTTAGGCGAGATGGACGAAAATAGTAAATATCCGGTCGCTTCAGATGTAACCTCAGATAGTTTATTCATGAACGATAACACAACTCTGACTGATCTGAATCCGATCCAACTAACTTGTAATAAACCTAGCCCTGACTATGAACAAACGTACCGGAAAACAGTCTTTTCACCCGAGTCCACAGGTAACACGTTTTCTGCTGTGGAATATAATTCTACCAGGCATAGTGAACAGCATGCCACCAACCACATTCCCTCGCCTCCAACGGATGCTTTCGGCGAACTGCAAGGTGCGCAACCCTATCCAGTGTATAAACTAAAGGACGTTGTCCATGATCAACTTGATATGGAACTTTCTGATCTACCCAAGGACATGTACATTCCACGTCTCCTGGTTCTGGTGAACAACTGTGAAGAAACTATATCTGGCTACAGGACGGAACTGGCATCTAGAGCACGTGGCTGTCAAAACCCTCCGACTGGCGTTCTGAGAGAGCGTAGAAACTCTCCCAAAGGTTCGATCCTGGTAAAGTACGCCAATGACTGCTTCTTACTGTACCAATTTATCTTTGGGAACCTATCCGAAATCGATGATCTGTTCAAAAGAGGAAACTCTAGTGTCAGGCAGGTCCCGAGTACTCCCAGACGATTGGCAACGGATGACAATTATGAATTAATCTTCCTGAAAAATACAGTGGCTACTCTGCAGTCTGATGTGCTCGTCCTGAAAAAAGGAGCAAACGAAATGAAAGAAATATTTGAGTCATTTTCTTTCAGCATGAAAAGTAGTGTAAGTTCCATCCAACACGAACTCGACTCATGTTGCAGTATATTAACGCGCACAGCTAAAGGAGTTCCGCCGAAGGACTGTAAACGTCTCTCAGATGGCATTGATGTGCTATCATCTTGTGTTTCCAAACTTGAAAACTCTCGTATTCAATTATTGTCTGACGTCTCTAACGTGAATCAAAGATCAGATGACAACTCGAGAAACATAAACAAACTTCTTGATGGCTCCACCAAAATAAAAAACAATGAAAAACTTCTCAAGCAAGACATTGATGATAAAATTGAATCAGAAATGCAAAAACAAATTGACCAATCAAATACTAGTTTTCAAAACGAAAGTCAGAAAATTATGAAGACTCTTGATTCTAAGGTTAAATTACTTAAAGTTGATAGCTATAGCACCACGAACATGCTTAAAGCTACACTAGACAAGTTCGCGGATAATTTAACCGAAAAACTTGAAAATATGAACAGCAATATGCTCAATTTCTTTGAGAAAATCTTGCAGTCAAGCCAGAATCAACCATCAACCAATGTGACTGATGGACCTAACGTAAAACAAACAGCTCGGAAGGTCGGGCTCTCTGACAAACACAGCCACGTCAGTGATAAGACATCAGCATGCAACAGCGATGTAACCGGTCCACTTATACCTCACTCTGGTACCTCATTGATTGACTTAACTGAGTCAAATAACGGCGAATTGGTGTGTAACAGTCACTCTCTTATCTCACAAGAATCATTTCCTAGACATGACTCCAACAACGTAAACGCGAAACAACGTAACAATATTTTCAAAGGTGTAATTCGTAAGAAAGCAAAATCGTTTATTATCACAGGCATAGATCTCGAGAGTGACGAAGAAGGGCTCGAAATGTTCCTTGAAGATATCGGTATAACGTTTAAATCTGCAAAGTTTTTATACACATGAAGGACAGACAGCCGCGCAGCTCAAATAGTAATAGATGAAGATCAAGCGGAGATAATCGAGGACCCTGATATTTGGCCAGCCGGAATCAGTTGTCGCCCCTGGTTAAATCGTGTTGATTACCGAAGGCGGTACGATAATGTCGATTAACTTACATATACCTTCAATGAATCTGAATATTTTAACATGGAATGTGACTGGAATAATGTCGGGTATCCCATACCGCTTGAGTGAACTTACATCGAAAAACATTTCAGTTTGTGGTTTATCGGAACACTGGCTACTCAGTCATAATTCTTATATCCTGGAAAACTTATCTCAAGATTACGATGCGCATGTGGTCTTGTGCTCAAATCATAAGACATTAAATGGTAGAATGTTTGGCAAAGGTGGGGTCGCACTACTTTGGCGAAAAACGTTTAGTGATAGGGTACATATTTTAGACACCGACAGTGACCGCATAGCAGCCATAAAACTCGCCTTAGATGAATATACCTTATACTTTATACAAGTATATTTACTTTGTTCAAACGAATCATTAGACCTGTTCAAAAGTGAAATTGACAATATTAACGACATACTATCGCAAGTCTGCGACGGTGACAAAGCTGTTGTAATGGGAGACTTCAACGCCAAATTTCTAGAGAATGGTATTGGTAGAAATAGAGACATTTGCATTTCGAACTTAGCCAAACGTCACAGCCTCCACTGTGTAACAGACTCGAACATATGTACTGGTGCGCGTTACAGCTTTGTGCCTGGTCCAAACGCTCCTCCGAGCCTGATTGATCACGTTCTACTCGATGAAACGTTGATAAGTAGTGTAGAAACTTGTCACATCGCCAACGACTCCCCGCTAAACGTGTCCAGACATCTACCTATTTGTGTCACCCTTGTGTTAAAACAAAATGTGTCCGCTTGTTTTACGCCAGACTCTCTGAAATTCACAAAGCTATGCTACAAATGGACTTCGCCAGATAAAACTCAACACTATAAAAACGAACTGTCGACGTCTCTCCAAGCGAATATATTAAATTGCTGCAATATGGACTTGACGTATGAAAACATAGTGTCATGCATTCAAGATGCAGTGGAAAAATGTCTACCCAAACGAACTTTCAAGAGCTGTCTAAAACCATTTTGGTCCAACACCCTTAAGGAACTCAACAGGACAATGAGGTTAACACGATATAGATGGATTAATGCTGGAAGACCGAGAGAGGGCCCACTCTACGTTGAATACAAAACCTCAACACGTGAGTTACGCCGGAAATTGCGCAATGCTTCGAAAATGTTCGAAATCTCAGAAAATGAGAGAATAGATAAATTGTCCGAAATAGACCAAAAGGGATTTTGGGAGATAATAAACTCCAGAAAAATAAAAAAATCAACCTCTGGTAATGAAATTAAATTCGATGATAAAATTGAACGCGAGCCTGAGAGAATCTTACACGGATGGCATAAATACTTCCAAAACCTTTACTCATTCTCGTACGATAAAGCATTTGACGATACATTTAAACAAACTATTGAAACTGAGTTAAGCACCTACCATACTGTACAGGAATCTCAGGAATCCAGTGTTATTTTCCGTCATGTAACACTTGAAGAGTTGTCGAACATTATTGTCACCATGCCAAATGGGAAAAGTGCGTCCTCCGATAACATCACATATGAACACTTAAAATATGGTGGCAAAATGCTTGTGAATTGCTTAGTTAAGTTATTTAACAGTATACTTGACAATGAAAGGCTACCTAACAAACTTAAACAAGGCATAACTGTTACGCTGCACAAAGGCAATGGGAAATCTAAAACAGACCCCAACAATTACAGAGCTATTTCTTTGCTTCCCGTAGTTTTCAAAACTTTTGAAAAACTGCTATTGAACAGAATTGAAAAGAGTCCTTTCTATAAAAACTTACACCAATTCCAACATGGCTTTCAAAAGGGCAAAAATAGCAAAATGGTCTCATTTATCTACCAGGAGACTGTCAACTATTGCTATGAAAGACATAATGTTCTCTACACATGTTTCATGGATGCCATGAAGGCCTTTGATCGCACGTGGCTCTCAGGAGTTCTCTTCAAGTTATATGAACTTGGTCTAAATGGCAAAACTCTACGAATATTCGGTTCCAGCCGCGTACTCTCTTATGGTCACCTGTCAGAGAGCTTTCCATTACAACAGGGAACAAGACAAGGTAGTATTTGTGCTCCGTTCCTATACACCGTCCTTCTGGATGAACTGCTCAAGACTCTAGATAACTCCGGATACGGGCTGAAAATTAACGACATCTCGCTTTGTGCCCCGACTCAAGCAGACGATATTGTGTTGCTATCGTTAAGCAAGTCTGGTCTCTCCGAACTAATTGATATATGTTGTAAATACGCCAACAAATGGCGCTATACGTACAACCCTTCTAAATGCGCCGTGCTAATACACAACGAAGACCAGAGATTTAAAAAAGAAAAATGTGTCTTGTATTACTCAAATATTGAATTACGCCAAACAAACAAATACAAACATCTTGGAATTATGCAGGACAAATCGAGCAGGAAACCGGAAAATGTCGACGACGTGTGTCAGACTGCACGTGGTACTCTGTTTTCCATAGCTACCAGTGGTCTCCATAGTACCGGAATAAACCCGATAACAGTGTCAAAACTATACATTTCAACAGTACTACCTAAAGCATTTTTCGGTTGTGAACTGTGGAACAACATTAGCAAAACCGACCAAATACGACTTGAAACAATCCACCACTTCTGCCTGAAGAAAATACAATGCCTGCCGCTTCGCACTAGGTCCGATATGGTACTTGGCCTGCTAGGATTTACTACACTACAAGCGTACTTCGATTTGCAAAAGTTAAACTTTTTAGGTGTATTATGCCGATTAAATACAAGTGAGTTGTCGCTTCAGTTATTCGTTCAAAGACTTTTCCAATATAAAAGTAACTGTACTGTAAGAAATCGTGGTTTTGTTGTTGATATCGTTAAAATAGCACAGAAATATAATTTAGTACGATATATCGAAAGCTTTATCGAGTCAGGGACTTTCCCAGGAAAATATCAATGGAAAAGCATCTGTAAAATGACCATATTTAACCATGAACAGTCTGCCTGGCTACAACGCATGTCTGTTTGTTCCGACTTCGACAGGTTTAAACGTCTGCACAGTTCCCTGACAGTAGCCAACATTTGGCGAGTTGCTATGCAACAACCGCGTGATATAGAAAACATGATGTTCATGGCAAAATTGTGCTGTAAAACCAATCTTATAACCACCGTTGAATGTCAGAACTGCTTAACCCCTATAAATGACTCTTTGTTTCATAATGTTTTCGATTGCACTACTTTGGCAACACCTAGGTCACAGTACTGGCACTCGGCCAGAGAACAATTATGTGCTGACTTGTTTATATACATGAAAAGTGTGAGCTTAGAGGAACAAATATTGTTTATGTTAGGCTTTATTGACTTGAATATATCACACTTTATTGAATTAAACAGATATGTTGAATTTATGAATTTAAACGGAATATTTCTGAGAGCTGTGATCATCTAAAGCATAAATCTGGCTCCTAAACATGATCTACAGAATGCAGCGTTTTTAGAATAACTTTCTTATATTCACTTTTCGTTTCGGTGAAATAGTATGTTCTTAAATTTCTGCCAACCTTTGTAAACATTTAAATATGCTGCTTATTGGATTTCTCTTTGTTTCTAAGAGGCTTCTTAGTATAAGACTAAATATGCATAACCAAACGTGCATTATGTAAACATTACTGCTAGCTTAGTGCTTAATGTTTGCACAATGCGATGTTCTCTTGTATGTATATTGTTTGATGTTCTTGTTTGTTTCATAACGTTTGATATTGTTTGTATGCTTAAAATAATGGATGTCTTCCGAAACTCCAATCTTTGTAATACGTTGGATGTCCTTTGTATGTTCTCACTATGAAATGTCTTTATGTTTGCATCATTTTATGTCCTTTGTATGTTTGTAATATCCTATGTGTTTCTTTTTTGAATGTTATATACTCTTCAGAAATGGAGGAAATAAAGATGATATATATAGTGAACACACTTTAATAATAGAGTAAACAAACAAACGCTGCAGTTAGTGAACACACTTTAATAATAGAGTAAACAAACAAACGCTGCAGTTAGTGAACACACTTTAATAATATAGTAAACAAACAAACGCTGCAGTTAGTGAACACACTTTAATAATAGAGTAAACAAACAAACGTTGCAGTTAGTGAACATACTTTAATAATATAGTAAACAAACAAACGCTGCAGTTAGTGAACACACTTTAATAATAGAGTAAACAAACAAACTCTGCAGTTAGTGAACATAATTTAATAATATAGTAAACAAACAAACGCTGCAGTTAGTGAACATACTTTAATAATATAGTAAACAAACAAACGCTGCAGTTAGTGAACATACTTTAATAATATAGTAAACAAACAAACGCTGCAGTTAGTGAACATACTTTAATAATATAGTATACAAACAAACGCTGCAGTCTGTGAACACACTTTAATAATATAGTAAACAAACAAACGCTGCAGTTAGTGAACATACTTTAATAATATAGTAAACAAACAAACGCTGCAGTTAGTGAACATACTTTAATAATATAGTAAACAAACAAACGCTGCAGTTAGTGAACATACTTCAATAATATAGTAAATAAACAAACACTGCAGTTAGTGAACACACTTTAATAATATAGTAAACAAACAAACGCTGCAGTTAGTGAACATACTTTAATAATATAGTAAACAAACAAACGTTGCAGCTAGTGAACACGCTTTAATAATATAGTAAACAAACAAACAAACACAGCAGTTAGTGAACATACATTAATAGTATAGTAAACAAACAAACGCTGCAGTTAGTGAACACGCTTTAATAATATAGTAAACAAACAAACACTGCAGTTAATTAACATACTTTAATAATATAGTAAACAAACAAACACTGCAGTTAGTGAACACGCTTTAATAATATAGTAAACAAACAAACACTGCAGTTAGTGAACATACTTTAATAATATAGTAAACAAACACACGCTGCAGTTAGTGAACATACTTTAATAATATAGTAAACAAACAAACGCTGCAGTTAGTGAACACACTTTAATAATAGAGTAAACAAACAAACGCTGCAGTTAGTGAACACGCTTTAATAATATAGTAAACAAACAAACGCTGCAGTTAGTGAACATATTTTAATAATATAGTAAAAAACACACGTTGCAGTTAGTGAACACGGTTTAATAATATAGTAAACAAACAAACACTGCAGTTAGTGAACATACTTTAATAGTATAGTAAACAAACAAACACTGCAGTTAGTGAACATACTTTAATAATATAGTAAACAAACAAACGCTGCAGTTAGTGAACATACTTTAATAATATAGTAAACAAACAAACGCTGCAGTTAGTGAACATACTTTAATAATATAGTCAACAAACAAACGCTGCAGTTAGTGAACATACTTTAATAATATAGTAAACAAACAAACACTGTAGTTAGTGAACACGCTTTAATAATATAGTAAACAAACAAACACTGCAGTTAGTGAAAATACTTTAATAATATAGTAAACAAACAAACGCTGCAGTTAGTGAACATACTTTAATAATATAGTAAACAAACAAACGCTGCAGTTAGTGAACACACATTAATAATAGAGTAAACAAACAAACGCTGCAGTTAGTGAACACGCTTTAATAATATAGTAAACAAACAAACGCTGCAGTTAGTGAACATACTTTAATAATATAGTAAACAAACACACGTTGCAGTTAGTGAACACGCTTTAATAATATAGTAAACAAACAAACAAACACTGCAGTTAGTTAACATACTTTAATAGTATAGTAAACAAACAAAAACTGCAGTTAGTGAACATACTTTAATAATATAGTAAACAAACAAACGCTGCAGTTACTGAACATACTTTAATAACATAGTAAACAAACAAACGCTGCAGTGAGTGAACACGCTTTAATAATATAGTAAACAAACAAACACTGCAGTTAATGAACATACTTTAATAATATAGTAAACAAACAAACGTTGCAGCTAGTGAACACGCTTTAATAATATAGTAAACAAACAAACACTGCAGTTAGTGAACATACTTTAATAATATAGTAAACAAACAAACGCTGCAGTTAGTGAACATACTTTAACAATATAGTAAACAAACAAACGCTGCAGTTAGTGAACATACTTTAATAATATAGTAAACAAACAAACACTGCAGTTAGTGAACATACTTTAATAATATAGTAAACAAACAAACGCTGCAGTTAGTGAACACACTTTAATAATATAGTAAACAAACAAACGCTGCAGTTAGTGAACACGCTTTAATAATATAGTAAACAAACAAACACTGCAGTTAGTGAACATACTTTAATAATATAGTAAACAAACAAACGCTGCAGATAGTGAACATACTTTAATAATATAGTAAACAAACAAACGCTGCAGTTAGTGAACATACTTTAATAATATAGTAAACAAACAAACGCTGCAGTTAGTGAACATACTTTAATAATATAGTAAACAAACAAACAAACAAACAAACACTGCAGTTAGTGAACATACTTTAATAATATAGTAAACAAACAAACGCTGTAGTTAGTGAACACGCTCTAATAAAATAGTAAACAAACAAATACTGCAGTTAGTGAACATACTTTAATAATATAGTAAACAAACAAACGCTGCAGTTAGTGAACACACTTTAATAATATAGTAAACAAACAAACGCTGCAGTTAGTGAACATACTTTAATAATATAGTAAACAAACAAACGCTGTAGTTATTGAACACGCTATAATAATATAGTAACAAACAAACAAACAAACAAACAAACACTGCAGTTAGTGAACATACTTAAATAATATAGTAAACAAACAAAGTCTGCAGTTAGTGAACATACTTTAATAATATAGTAAACAAACAAACACTGCAGTTAGTGAACATACTTTAATAGTATAGTAAACAAACAAACACTGCAGTTAGTGAACATACTTTAATAATATAGTAAACAAACAAACGCTGCAGTTAGTGAACATACTTTAATAATATAGTAAACAAACAAACGCTGCAGTTAGTGAACATACTTTAATAATATAGTCAACAAACAAACGCTGCAGTTAGTGAACATACTTTAATAATATAGTAAACAAACAAACACTGTAGTTAGTGAACACGCTTTAATAATATAGTAAACAAACAAACACTGCAGTTAGTGAAAATACTTTAATAATATAGTAAACAAACAAACGCTGCAGTTAGTGAACATACTTTAATAATATAGTAAACAAACAAACGCTGCAGTTAGTGAACACACATTAATAATAGAGTAAACAAACAAACGCTGCAGTTAGTGAACACGCTTTAATAATATAGTAAACAAACAAACGCTGCAGTTAGTGAACATACTTTAATAATATAGTAAACAAACACACGTTGCAGTTAGTGAACACGCTTTAATAATATAGTAAACAAACAAACAAACACTGCAGTTAGTTAACATACTTTAATAGTATAGTAAACAAACAAAAACTGCAGTTAGTGAACATACTTTAATAATATAGTAAACAAACAAACGCTGCAGTTACTGAACATACTTTAATAACATAGTAAACAAACAAACGCTGCAGTGAGTGAACACGCTTTAATAATATAGTAAACAAACAAACACTGCAGTTAATGAACATACTTTAATAATATAGTAAACAAACAAACGTTGCAGCTAGTGAACACGCTTTAATAATATAGTAAACAAACAAACACTGCAGTTAGTGAACATACTTTAATAATATAGTAAACAAACAAACGCTGCAGTTAGTGAACATACTTTAACAATATAGTAAACAAACAAACGCTGCAGTTAGTGAACATACTTTAATAATATAGTAAACAAACAAACACTGCAGTTAGTGAACATACTTTAATAATATAGTAAACAAACAAACGCTGCAGTTAGTGAACACACTTTAATAATAGAGTAAACAAACAAACGCTGCAGTTAGTGAACACGCTTTAATAATATAGTAAACAAACAAACACTGCAGTTAGTGAACATACTTTAATAATATAGTAAACAAACAAACGCTGCAGATAGTGAACATACTTTAATAATATAGTAAACAAACAAACGCTGCAGTTAGTGAACATACTTTAATAATATAGTAAACAAACAAACGCTGCAGTTAGTGAACATACTTTAATAATATAGTAAACAAACAAACAAACAAACAAACACTGCAGTTAGTGAACATACTTTAATAATATAGTAAACAAACAAACGCTGTAGTTAGTGAACACGCTCTAATAAAATAGTAAACAAACAAATACTGCAGTTAGTGAACATACTTTAATAATATAGTAAACAAACAAACGCTGCAGTTAGTGAACACACTTTAATAATATAGTAAACAAACAAACGCTGCAGTTAGTGAACATACTTTAATAATATAGTAAACAAACAAACGCTGTAGTTATTGAACACGCTATAATAATATAGTAAACAAACAAACAAACAAACAAACAAACAAACACTGCAGTTAGTGAACATACTTAAATAATATAGTAAACAAACAAAGTCTGCAGTTAGTGAACATACTTTAATAATATAGTAAACAAACAAACACTGCAGTTAGTGAACACACTTTAATAATATAGTAAACAAAAAACGCTGCAGTTAGTGAACATACTTTTAATAATATAGTAAACAAACAAATGCTGCAGTTAGTGAAAATACTTTTATTAATATAGTAAACAAGCAAATGCTGCAGTTAGTGAACATACGTTAATAATAGAGTAAACAAACAAACGCTGCAGTTAGTGAACATACTTTAATAATATAATAAACAAACAATCACTGCAGTTAGTGAACATACTTTAATAATATAGTAAGCAAACAAACGCTGCAGTTAGTGAACATACTTTAATAATATAGTAAACAAACAAACAAACACTGCAGTTAGTGAACATACTTTAATAATATAGTAAACAAACAAACGCTGCAGTTAGTGAACATACTTTAGTAATATAGTAAACAAACAAACGCTGCAGTTAGTGAACATACTTTAATAATATAGTAAACAAACAAACGCTGCAGTTAGTGAACATACTTTAATAATATAGTAAACAAACAAACGCTGCAGGTAGTGAACATACTTTAATAATATAGTAAACAAACACACGCTGCAGTTAGTGAACATACATTAATAATATAGTAAACAAACAAACGCTGCAGTTAGTGAACATACTTTAATAATATATTAAACAAACACACGCTGCAGTTAGTAAACATACATTAATAATATAGTAAACAAACAAACGCTGCAGTTAGAGAACATACTTTAATAATATAGTAAACAAACAATCACTGCAGTTAGTGCAAATACTTTAATAATATAGTAAACAAACAATAACTGCAGTTAGTGAACATACTTTAATAATGTAGTAAACAAACAAACGCTGCAGTTAGTGAACATACTTTAATAAGATAGCAAACAAACACACGCTGCAGTTAGTGAACATACTTTAATAATATAGTAAACAAACAAACAAACGCTGCAGTTAGTGAACATACATTAATAATATAGTAAACAAACAAACGCTGCAGTTAGTGAACATACATTAATAATATAGTCAACAAACAAACACTGCAGTTAGTGAAAATACTTTAATTATAATTATAGTAAACAAACAAACACTGCAGTTAGTGAACATACTTTAATAATATAGTAAACAAACAAACAAACACTGCAGTTAGTGAACATACTTTAATTATAATTATAGTAAACAAACAAACGCTCGCTGCAGTTAGTGAACATACTTTAATTATAATTATAGTAAACAAACAAACGCTGCAGTTAGTGAACATACATTTATAATATAGTAAACAAACAAACAAACAAACAAACAAACACTGCAGTTAGTGAACATACTTTAATTATAATTATAGTAAACAAACAAACGCTGCAGTTAGTGAACATACTTTAATAATATAGTAAACAAACAAACGCTGCAGTTAGTGAACACACTTTAATAATATAGTAAACAAACAAACGCTGCAGTTAGTGAACATACTTTAATAATATAGTAAACAAACAAACGCTGCAGTTAGTGAACATACTTTAATAATATAGTAAACAAACAAACGCTGCAGTTAGTGAACATTCTTTAATTATAATATAGTAAAAAAACAAACGCTGCAGTTAGTGAACATACTTTAATAATATAGTAAACAAACAAACGCTGCAGTTAGTGAACATACTTTAATAATATAGTAAACAAACAAACGCTGCAGTTAGTGAACATACTTTAATAATATAGTAAACAAACAAACGCTGCAGTTAGTGAACATACTTTAATAATATAGTAAACAAACAAACGCTGCAGTTAGTGAACATACTTTAATAATATAGTAAACAAACAAACGCTGCAGTTAGTGAACATACTTTAATAAGATAGTAAACAAACACACGCTGCAGTTAGTGAACATACTTTAATAATATAGTAAACAAACAAACAAACACAAACTGCAGTTAGTGAACATACATTAATAATATAGTAAACAAACAAACGCTGCAGTTAGTGAACATACTTTAATTATAATTATAGTAAACAAACAAACGCTGCAGTTAGTGAACATACATTAATAATATAGTAAACAAACAAACATACACTGCAGTTAGTGAACATACTTTAATTATAATTATAGTAAACAAACGCTGCAGTTAGTGAACATGCTTTAATAATATAGTAAACAAACAATCAAACACTGCAGTTAGTGAACATACTTTAATTATAATTATAGTAAACAAACAAACGCTGCAGTTAGTGAACATACTTTAATAATATAGTAAACAAACAAACGCTGCAGTTAGTGAACATACTTTAATAATATAGTAAACAAACAAACGCTGCAGTTAGTGAACATTCTTTAATTATAATTATAGTAAACAAACAAACGCTACAGTTAGTGAACATACTTTAATAATATAGTAAACAAACAAACGCTGCAGTTAGTGAACATTCATTAATTATAATTATAGTAAACAAACAAACGCTGCAGTTAGTGAACATACTTTAATAATATAGTAAACAAACAAACGCTGCAGTTAGTGAACATACTTTAATAATATAGTAAACAAACACACGCTGCAGTTAGTGAACATACATTAATAATATAGTAAACAAACAAACGCTGCAGTTAGAGAACATACTTTAATAATATAGTAAACAAACAATCACTGCAGTTAGTGAACATACTTTAATAATATAGTAAACAAACAAACGCTGCAGTTAGTGAACATACTTTAATAAGATAGTAAACAAACACACCTGGCAGTTAGTGAACATACTTTAATAATATAGTAAACAAACAAACAAATAAACAAACGCTGCAGTTAGTGAACATACATTAATAATATAGTAAACAAACAAACGCTGCAGTTAATGAACATACTTTAATTATAATTATAGTAAACAAACAAACGCTGCAGTTAGTGAAGATACATTAATAATATAGTAAACAAACAAACATACACTGCAGTTAGTGAACATACTTTAATTATAATTATAGTAAACAAACAAACGCTGCAGTTAGTGAACATGCTTTAATAATATAGTAAACAAACAAACAAACACTGCAGTTAGTGAACATACTTTAATTATAATTATAGTAAACAAACAAACGCTGCAGTTAGTGAACATACTTTAATTATAATTATAGTAAACAAACAAACGCTGCAGTTAGTGAACATACATTAATAATATAGTAAACAAACAAACACTGCAGTTAGTGAACATACTTTAATAATATAGTAAACAAACAAACGCTGCAGTTAGTGAACACACTTTAATAATATAGTAAACAAACAAACGCTGCAGTTAGTGAACATACTTTAATAATATAGTAAACAAACAAACGCTGCAGTTAGTGAACATACTTTAATAATATAGTAAATAAACAAACGCTGCAGTTAGTGAACACACTTTAATAATATAGTAAACAAACAAACGCTGCAGTTAGTGAACATACTTTAATAATATAGTAAACAAACAAACGCTGCAGTTAGTGAACACGCTCTAATAATATAGTAAACAAACAAACGCTGCAGTTAGTGAACATACTTTAATAATAGTAAACAAACACACTGCAGTTAGTGAACATACTTTAATAATATAGTAAACAAACAAACGCTGCAGTTAGTGAACATACTTTAATAATATAGTAAACAAACAAACGCTGCAGTTAGTGAACACGTTCTAATAATATAGTAAACAAACAAACGCTGCAGTTAGTGAACATACTTTAATAATATAGTAAACAAACAAACGCTGCAGTTAGTGAACATACTTTAATTATAATTATAGTAAACAAACAAACGCTGCAGTTAGTGAAAATACTTTAATAATATAGTAAACAAACAAACGCTGCAGTTAGTGAACATACTTTAGTAATATAGTAAGCAAACAAACGCTGCAGTTAGTGAACATACTTTTAATAATATAGTAAACAAACGCTGCAGTTAGTGAACATACTTTAATAATATAGTAAGCAAACAAACGCTGCAGTTAGTGAACATACTTTTAATAATATAGTAAACAAACGCTGCAGTTAGTGAACATACTTTAATAATATAGTAAACAAACGCTGCAGTTAGTGAACATACTTTAATAATATAGTAAACAAACAAATGCTGCAGTTAGTGAACATACTTTTAATAATATAGTAAACAAACGCTGCAGTTAGTGAACATACTTTAATAATATAGAAAGCAAACAAACGCTGCAGTTAGTGAACATACTTTTAATAATATAGTAAACAAACGCTGCAGTTAGTGAACATACTTTTAATAATATAGTAAACAAACGCTGCAGTTAGTGAACACACTTTAATGATATAGTAAACAAACAAACGCTGCAGTTAGTGAACACACTTTAATAATATAGTAAACAAACAAACGCTGCAGTTAGTGATCATACTTTAATAATATAGTAAACAAACAAACACTGCAGTTAGTGAACACGCTCTAATAATATAGTAAACAAACAAACACTGCAGTTAGTGAACACGCTTTAATAATATAGTAAACAAACAATCGCTGCAGTTAGTGAACATACTTTAATAATATAGTAAACAAACAAACGCTGCAGTTAGTGAACACGCTCTAATAATATAGTAAACAAACAAACGCTGCAGTTAGTGAACATACTTTAATAATATAGTAAACAAACAAACGCTGCAGTTAGTGAACATACTTTAATAATATAGTAAACAAACAAACGCTGCAGTTAGTGAACATACTTTAATAATATAGTAAACAAACAAACGCTGCAGTTAGTGAACATACTTTAATAATATAGTAAACAAACAAACAAACACTGCAGTTAGTGAACATACTTTAATAATATAGTAAACAAACAAACAAACGCTGCAGTTAGTGAACATACTTTAATAATATAGTAAACAAACAAACGCTGTAGTTAGTGAACACGCTCTAATAATATAGTAAACAAACAAACAAACAAACACTGCAGTTAGTGAACATACTTTAATAATATAGTAAACAAACAAACGCTGCAGTTAGTGAACATACTTTAATAATATATTAAACAAACACACACTGCAGTTAGTGAACATACTTTAATAATATAGTAAACAAACAAACGCTGCAGTTAGTGAACACACTTTAATAACATAGTAAATAAAAAACGCTGCAGTTAGTGAACATACTTTTAATAATATAGTAAACAAACAAATGCTGCAGTTAGTGAAAATACTTTTATTAATATAGTAAACAAACAAACGCTGCAGTTAGTGAACATACTTTAATAATATAGTAAACAAACAAACGCTGCAGTTAGTGAACATACTTTTAATAATATAGTAAACAAACAAACGCTGCAGTTAGTGAACATACTTTAATAATATAGTAAACAAACAATCACTGCAGTTAGTGAACATACTTTAATAATATAGTAAGCAAACAAACGCTGCAGTTAGTGAACATACTTTAATAATATAGTAAACAAACAAACGCTGCAGTTAGTGAACATACTTTAATAATATAGTAAACAAACAAACAAACACTGCAGTTAGTGAACACACTTTAATAATATAGTAAACAAACAAACGCTGCAGTTAGTGAACATACTTTAATAATATAGTAAACAAACGCTGCAGTTAGTGAACACACTTTAATAATATAGTAAACAAACAAACGCTGCAGTTAATGAACCTACTTTAATAATATAGTAAACAATCAAACGCTGCAGTTAGTGAACATACTTTAATAATATAGTAAACAAAGACACGCTGCAGTTAGTGAACATACATTAATAATATAGTAAACAAACAAACGCTGCAGTTAGTGAACATACTTTAATAATATAGTAAACAAACACACGCTGCAGTTAGTGAACATACATTAATAATATAGTAAACAAACAAACGCTGCAGTTAGAGAACATACTTTAATAATATAGTAAACAAACAATCACTGCAGTTAGTGAATATACTTTACTAATATAGTAAACAAACAATCACTGCAGTTAGTGAACATACTTTAATAATATAGTAAACAAACAAATGCTGCAGTTAGTGAACATACTTTAATAAGATAGCAAACAAATACACGCTGCAGTTAGTGAACATACTTTAATAATATAGTAAACAAACAAACAAACAAACAAACAAACGCTGCAGTTAGTGAACATACATTAATAATATAGTAAACAAACAAACGCTGCAGTTAGTGAACATACTTTAATTATAATATAGTAAACAAACAAACGCTGCAGTTAGTGAACATACATTAATAATATAGTAAACAAACAAACAAACACTGCAGTTAGTGAAAATACTTTAATTATACTTATAGTAAACAAACAAACGCTGCAGTTAGTGAACATACTTTAATAATATAGTAAACAAACAAACACTGCAGTTAGTGAACATACTTTAATTATAATTATAGTAAACAAACAAACGCTGCAGTTAGTGAACATACTTTAATTATAATTATAGTAAACAAACAAAAGCTGCAGATAGTGAACATACATTAATAATATAGTAAACAAACAAACAAACACTGCAGTTAGTGAACATACTTTAATTATAATTATAGTAAACAAAACAAACGCTGCAGTTAGTGAACACACTTTAATAATATAGTAAACAAACAAAAGCTGCAGTTAGTGAACATACTTTAATAATATAGTAAACAAACAAACGCTGCAGTTAGTGAACATACTTTAATAATATAGTAAACAAACAAACGCTGCAGTTAGTGAACATTCTTTAATTATAATTATAGTAAACAAACAAACGCTGCAGTTAATGAACATACTTTAATAATATAGTAAACAAACACACGCTGCAGTTAGTGAACATACATTAATAATATAGTAAACAAACAAACGCTGCAGTTAGAGAACATACTTTAATAATATAGTAAACAAACAATCACTGCAGTTAGTGAACATACTTTTAATAATATAGTAAACAAACAAACGCTGCAGTTAGTGAACATACTTTAATAATATATTAAATAAACAAACAAACAAACGCTGCAGTTAGTGAACATACATTAATAATATAGTAAACAAACAAACGCTGCAGTTAGTGAACATACTTTAATTATAATTATAGTAAACAAACGCTGCAGTTAGTGAACATACATTAATAATATAGTAAACAAACAAATGCTGCAGTTAGTGAAGATACTTTTATTAATATAGTAAACAAACAAACGCTGCAGTTAGTGAACATACTTTAATAATATAGTAAACAAACAAACGCTGCAGATAGTGAACATACTTTTAATAATATAGTAAACAAACAAACGCTGCAGTTAGTGAACATACTTTAATAAGATAGTAAACAAACACACGCTGCAGTTAGTGAACATACTTTAATAATATAGTAAACAAACAAACAAACGATGCAGTTAGTGAACATTCATTAATAATATAGTAAACAAACAAACGCTGCAGTTAGTGAACATACTTTAATTATAATTATAGTAAACAAACGCTGCAGTTAGTGAACATACTTTAATAATATAGTAAACAAACAAACAAACACTGCAGTTAGTGAACATACTTTAATAATATAGTAAACAAACAAACGCTGCAGTTAGTGAACACACTTTAATAATATAGTAAACAAACAAACGCTGCAGTTAGTGAACATACTTTAATAATATAGTAAACAATCAAACGCTGCAGTTATTGAACATACTTTAATAATATAGTAAACAAACAAACGCTGCAGTTAGTGAACACACTTTAATAATATAGTAAACAAACAAACGCTGCAGTTAGTGAACATACTTTAATAATATAGTAATCAAACAAACACTGCAGTTAGTGAACATACTTTGATAATATGGTAAACAAACAAACGCTGCAGTTAGTGAACACGCTCTAATAATATAGTAAACAAACAAACGCTGCAGTTAGTGAACATACTTTAATAATATAGTAAACAAACAAACACTGCAGTTAGTGAACATACTTTAATAATATAGTAAAGAAACAAACGCTGCAGTTAGTGAACATACCTTAATAATATAGTAAACAAACAAACGCTGCAGTTAGTGAACACGCTCTAATAATATAGTAAACAAACAAACGCTGCAGTTAGTGAACACACTTTAATAATATAGTAAACAAACAAACGCTGCAGTTAATGAACCTTCTTTAATAATATAGTAAACAAACAAACGCTGCAGTTAGTGAATATACTTTAATAATATAGTAAACAAACACACGCTGCAGTTAGTGAACATACATTAATAATATAGTAAACAAACAAACGCTGCAGTTAGTGAACATACTTTAATAATATAGTAAACAAACACACGCTGCAGTTAGTGAACATACATTAATAATATAGTAAACAAACAAACGCTGCAGTTAGAGAACATATTTTAATAATATAGTAAACAAACAATCACTGCAGTTAGTGAACATACTTTAATAATATAGTAAACAAACAATCACTGCAGTTAGTGAACATACTTTAATAATATAGTAAACAAACAAACGCTGCAGTTAGCGAACATACTTTAATAAGATAGCAAACAAATACACGCTGCAGTTAGTGAACATACTTTAATAATATAATAAACAAACAAACAAACACTGCAGTTAGTGAACATACTTTAATAATATAGTAAACAAACAAACAAACGCTGCAGTTAGTGAACATACTTTAATAATATAGTAAACAAACAAACGCTGTAGTTAGTGAACACGCTCTAATAATATAGTAAACAAACAAACAAACAAACACTGCAGTTAGTGAACATACTTTAATAATATATTAAACAAACACACACTGCAGTTAGTGAACATACTTTAATAATATAGTAAACAAACAAATGCTGCAGTTAGTGAACACACTTTAATAACATAGTAAATAAAAAACGCTGCAGTTAGTGAACATACTTTTAATAATATAGTAAACAAACAAACGCTGCAGTTAGTGAACATACTTTAATAATATAGTAAACAAACAAACGCTGCAGTTAGTGAACATACTTTTAATAATATAGTAAACAAACAAACGCTGCAGTTAGTGAACATACTTTAATAATATAGTAAACAAACAATCACTGCAGTTAGTGAACATACTTTAATAATATAGTAAGCAAACAAACGCTGCAGTTAGTGAACATACTTTAATAATATAGTAAACAAACAAACGCTGCAGTTAGTGAACATACTTTAATAATATAGTAAACAAACAAACAAACACTGCAGTTAGTGAACACACTTTAATAATATAGTAAACAAACAAACGCTGCAGTTAGTGAACATACTTTAATAATATAGTAAACAAACGCTGCAGTTAGTGAATACACTTTAATAATATAGTAAACAAACAAACGCTGCAGTTAATGAACCTACTTTAATAATATAGTAAACAATCAAACGCTGCAGTTAGTGAACATAGTTTAATAATATAGTAAACAAAGACACGCTGCAGTTAGTGAACATACATTAATAATATAGTAAACAAACAAACGCTGCAGTTAGAGAACATACTTTAATAATATAGTAAACAAACAATCACTGCAGTTAGTGAACATACTTTAATAATATAGTAAACAAACAATCACTGCAGTTAGTGAACATACTTTAATAATATAGTAAACAAACAAATGCTGCAGTTAGTGAACATACTTTAATAAGATAGCAAACAAATACACGCTGCAGTTAGTGAACATACTTTAATAATATAGTAAACAAACAAACGCTGCAGTTAGTGAACATACTTTAATAATATAGTAAACAAACAAACGCTGCAGTTAGTGAACACACTTTAATAATATAGTAAACAAACAAACGCTGCAGTTAGTGAACATACTTTAATAATATGGTAAACAAACAAACGCTGCAGTTAGTGAACACGCTCTAATAATATAGTAAACAAACAAACGCTGCAGTTAGTGAACATACTTTAATAATATAGTAAACAAACAAACGCTGCAGTTAGTGAACATACTTTAATAATATAGTAAACAAACAAACGCTGCAGTTAGTGAACATACTTTAATAATATAGAAACAAACAAACGCTGCAGTTAGTGAACATACTTTAATAATATAGTAAACAAACAAACGCTGCAGTTAGTGAACATACTTTAATAATATAGTAAACAAACAAACACTGCAGTTAGTGAACATACTTTAATAATATAGTAAGCAAACAAACGCTGCAGTTAGTGAACATACTTTAATAATATAGTAAACAAACACACACTGCAGTTAGTGAACATACTTTAATAATATAGTAAACAAACAAACGTTGCAGTTAGTGAACATACTTTAATAATATAGTAAACAAACAAACACTGCAGTTAGTGAACATACTTTAATAATATAGTAAACAAATAAACGCTGCAGTTAGTGAACATACGTTAATAATATAGTAAACAAACACACGCTGCAGTTAGTGAACATACCTTAATAATATAGTAAACAAATAAACGCTGCAGTTAGTGAACATACTTTAATTATAATTATAGTAAACAAACAAACGCTGCAGTTAGTGTACATACTTTAATAATATATTAAACAAACGCTGCAGTTAGTGAACATACTTTTAATAATATAGTAAACAAACACACGCTGCAGTTAGTGAACATACTTTAATAATATAGTAAACAAACAAACACTGCAGTTAGTGAACATACTTTAATAATATAGTAAACAAACAAACGCTGCAGTTAGTGAACATACTTTAATAATATAGTAAACAAACAAACGCTCCAGTTAGTGAACATACTTTAATAATATAGTAAACAAACAAACGCTGCAGTTAGTGAACACACTTTAATAATATAGTTAACAAACAAACGCTGCAGTTAGTGAACATACTTTAATACTATAGTAAAAAACAAACGCTGCAGTTAGTGAACATACGTTAATAATATAGTAAACAAACAAACGCTGCAGTTAGTGAACATACTTTAATAATATAGTAAACAAACAAACAAACACTGCATTTAGTGAACATACTTTAATAATATAGTAAACAAACAAACGCTGCAGTTAGTGAACATACTTTAATAATATAGTAAACAAACAAACGCTGCAGTTAGTGTACATACTTTAATAATATAGTAAACAAACAAACTCTGCAGTTAGTGTACATACTTTAATAATATATTAAACAAACGCTGCAGTTAGTGAACATACTTTTAATAATATAGTAAACAAACAAACGCTGCAGTTAGTGAACATACTTTAATAATATAGTAAACAAACAAACGCTGCAGTTAGTGAACATACTTTAATAATATAGTAAACAAACAAACACTGCAGTTAGTGAACATACTTTAATAATATAGTAAACAAACAAACGCTGCAGTTAGTGAACATACTTTAATAATATAGTAAACAAACAAACGCTGCAGTTAGTGAACATACTTTAATAATATAGTAAACAAACAAACGCTGCAGTTAGTGAACACGCTTTAATAATATAGTAAACAAACAAACGCTGCAGTTAGTGAACATACTTTAATAATATAGTAAACAAACAAACGCTGCAGTTAGTGAACATACTTTAATAATATAGTAAACAAACAAACGCTGCAGTTAGTGAACATACTTTAATAATATAGTAAACAAACAAACACTGCAGTTAGTGAACACACTTTAATAATATAGTAAACAAACAAACGCTGCAGTTAGTGAACATACTTTAATAATATAGTAAACAAACAAACGCTGCAGTTAGTGAACATACTTTAATAATATAGTAAACAAACAAACGCTGCAGTTAGTGAACATACTTTAATAATATAGTAAAACAACAAACAAACAAACACTGCAGTTAGTGAACATACTTTAATAATATAGTAAACAAACAAACGGCTGCAGTTAGTGAACATACTTTAATAATATAGTAAACAAACAAACGCTGCAGTTAGTGAACACACTTTAATAATATAGTAAACAAACAAACGCTGCAGTTAGTGAACATACTTTAATAATATAGTAAACAAACAAACGCTGCAGTTAGTGAACATACTTTAATAATATAGTAAACAAACAAACGCTGCAGTTAGTGAACATACTTTATAATATAGTAAACAAAAACAAACACTGCAGTTAGTGAACATACTTTAATAATATAGTAAACAAACAAACGCTGCAGTTAGTGAACATACTTTAATAATATAGTAAACAAACAAACGCTGCAGTTAGTGAACATACTTTAATAATATAGTAAACAAACAAACGCTGCAGTTAGTGAACATACTTTAATAATATAGTAAACAAACAAACGCTGCAGTTAGTGAACATACTTTAATAATATAGTAAACAAACAAACGCTGCAGTTAGTGAACACGCTTTAATAATATAGTAAACAAACAAACGCTGCAGTTAGTGAACACGCTTTAATAATATAGTAAACAAACAAACACTGCAGTTAGTGAACACGCTTTAATAATGTAACCCATGTCATATTTATGTTAAAGGGAAATAATTATTGATATTTAGTACATGTACATTATAATATTTCCAAACCCTGCTGCAAGCGTACCACCCAATAGTTTCCCCTATATGGCCTAATAAAATCACTGGTCTGAATCATATCATAATTATATAGCCTGGTCCCATACTATGTCTTTGTATAATATATACTAGTCTTCACTACTATAATTGTGTATAAAGTATTATGGGTGAGTGATTGTGAGTGACGATCAGGTCAGATGTGTGAATGAGTGAACTAACTCAACTAATTAGGTGCACTTTCCAACTAACTTGTTCAAGACCCTTATCCCGCACTCTTACTTTACTAGTCAAACGGATAAGTTGCGAAGCTATCCTGTTTACATTAATATTTACATATACTATACTAGTAACAATGTATGTCCTGTTTACATTAATATTTACATATACTATACTAGTAACAATGTATGTCAGAGAAATGTAAATGTAACACAAGATTGATTGGTTAGTAATTAGTATTATTATAATTTTCATTTGTTTATAGATAATAAACTGTATAAGTTTGTGTCTTAATGCAACATTATTCTTGTGGGGTTTTTGAAATATCATTCGCAACTAATATTATCTTTGGGCGTTTAATTGAGTTACTCCCCTAATATCATCTTTGGGCGTTTAATTGAGTTACTCCCCTAATATCATCTTTGGGCGTTTAATTGAGTTACTCCCCTAATATCATCTTTGGGCGTTTAATTGAGTTACTCCCCTAATATCATCTTTGGGCGTGTAATTGAGTTACTCCCCTTATAGAAACAAATCAATCACCATATCTTGAGAATCTTGAAACTGAAAATCAATGATCACTCGTCACGCGTCAGTTGACAGCATTAGGTATCTCTACAAAGAGGACGAGATTTGATCATATGAGTAAACATGATATCTGTAGCTAACTCCTGTTCAAGCAATCATCAAATATGGATGAGCACAATGTTTCTACATAATCTATTTTAGCAAATTCAAAAATACTTATTTTTACAGAATTTGTAATAAAAAATTAAAGACAATTGATCGGCAAATGCGGATTTATGAGTAAACATTTGATAACTGTAACATTGAAGATGTTATTTAGAGATTACAAACAGGTTACTGTGAAATTTATCAGCTACTGATTCTTATTTGGTACAATACAGTCAGTTCGTGGAGCCTCCAGTACAATACAATCAGTTCGTGGAGCCTCCGGTACAATACAGTCAGTTCGTGGAGCCTCCGGTACAATACAGTCAGTTCGTGGAGCCTCCGGTACAATACAGTCAGTTCGTGGAGCCTCCGGTACAATACAGTCAGTTCGTGGAGCCTCCGGTACAATACAGTCAGTTCGTGGAGCCTCCGGTACAATACAGTCAGTTCGTGGAGCCACCGGTACAATACAGTCAGTTCGTGGAGCCTCCTGTACAATACAGTCAGTTCGCGGAACCTCCGGTACAATACAGTCAGTTCGTGGAGCCTCCGGTACAATACAATCAGTTCGTTAGCCTTGTACATTACACCTCCTTGTCCATTACACCTCCTTGTCCATTACACCTCCTTGTCCATTACCCCTCCTTGTCCATTACCCCTCCTTGTCCATTACACCTCCTTGTCCATTACCCCTCCTTGTCCATTACACCTCCTTGTCCATTACCCCTCCTTGTCCATTACACCTCCTTGTCCATTACCCCTCCTTGTCCATTACCCCTCCTTGTCCATTACCCCTCCTTGTCCATTACCCCTCCTTGTCCATTACCCCTCCTTGTCCATTACCCCTCCTTGTACATTACACCTCCTGTCCATTACCCCTCCTTGTCCATTACACCTCCTTGTCCATTACCCCTCCTTGTCCATTACCCCTCCTTGTCCATTACCCCTCCTTGTCCATTACACCTCCTTGTCCATTACCCCTCCTTGTCCATTACACCTCCTTGTCCATTACACCTCCTTGTCCATTACCCCTCCTTGTCCATTACCCCTCCTTGTCCATTACACCTCCTTGTCCATTACCCCTCCTTGTCCATTACACCTCCTTGTCCATTACCCCTCCTTGTCCATTACACCTCCTTGTACATTACACCTCCGTCCATTACCCCCCTTGTCCATTACACCTCCTTGTCCATTACCCCTCCTTGTCCATTACCCCTCCTTGTCCATTACCCCTCCTTGTCCATTACCCCTCCTTGTCCATTACCCCTCCTTGTCCATTACCCCTCCTTGTCCATTACCCCTCCTTGTACATTACACCTCCTTGTCCATTACACCTCCTTGTCCATTACCCCTCCTTGTCCATTACCCCTCCTTGTCCATTACCCCTCCTTGTCCATTACCCCTCCTTGTCCATTACACCTCCTTGTCCATTACACCTCCTTGTCCATTACCCCTCCTTGTCCATTACCCCTCCTTGTACATTACCCCTCCTTGTCCATTACACCTCCTTGTCCATTACACCTCCTTGTCCATTACCCCTCCTTGTCCATTACACCTCCTTGTCCATTACACCTCCTTGTCCATTACACCTCCTTGTCCATTACACCTCCTTGTCCATTACCCCTCCTTGTCCATTACACCTCCTTGTCCATTACCCCTCCTTGTCCATTACACCTCCTTGTCCATTACACCTCCTTGTCCATTACCCCTCCTTGTCCATTACACCTCCTTGTCCATTACACCTCCTTGTCCATTACCCCTCCTTGTCCATTACCCCTCCTTGTCCATTACCCCTCCTTGTCCATTACACCTCCTTGTCCATTACACCTCCTTGTCCATTACCCCTCCTTGTCCATTACACCTCCTTGTCCATTACCCCTCCTTGTCCATTACCCCTCCTTGTCCATTACACCTCCTTGTACATTACACCTCCTTGTCCATTACACCTCCTTGTCCATTACACCTCCTTGTCCATTACACCTCCTTGTCCATTACACCTCCTTGTCCATTACACCTCCTTGTCCATTACCCCTCCTTGTCCATTACACCTCCTTGTCCATTACCCCTCCTTGTCCATTACCCCTCCTTGTCCATTACCCCTCCTTGTACATTACACCTCCTTGTACATTACACCTCCTTGTCCATTACCCCTCCTTGTCCATTACACCTCCTTGTCCATTACACCTCCTTGTCCATTACCCCTCCTTGTCCATTACACCTCCTTGTCCATTACACCTCCTTGTCCATTACACCTCCTTGTCCATTACACCTCCTTGTCCATTACCCCTCCTTGTCCATTACACCTCCTTGTCCATTACACCTCCTTGTCCATTACACCTCCTTGTTCATTACACCTCCTTGTCCATTACACCTCCTTGTCCATTACACCTCCTTGTCCATTACACCTCCTTGTCCATTACACCTCCTTGTCCATTACCCCTCCGTGTCCATTAACCCTCCTTGTCCATTACACCTCCTTGTACATTGCACCTCCTTGTCCATTGCACCTCCTTGTCCATTACACCTCCTTGTCCATTACACCTCCTTGTCCATTACACCTCCTTGTCCATTACACCTCCTTGTTCATTACCCCTCCTTGTTCATTACACCTCCTTGTCCATTACCCCTCCTTGTCCATTACCCCTCCTTGTCCATTACCCCTCCTTGTACATTACACCTCCTTGTACATTACACCTCCTTGTACATTACCCCTCCTTGTCCATTACCCCTCCTTGTCCATTACCCCTCCTTGTCCATTACCCCTCCTTGTCCATTACCCCTCCTTGTCCATTACCCCTCCTTGTCCATTACCCCTCCTTGTCCATTACCCCTCCTTGTCCATTACCCCTCCTTGTACATTACCCCTCCTTGTCCATTACACCTCCTTGTCCATTACCCCTCCTTGTCCATTACCCCTCCTTGTCCATTACCCCTCCTTGTCCATTACCCCTCCTTGTCCATTACCCCTCCTTGTCCATTACCCCTCCTTGTCCATTACACCTCCTTGTCCATTACACCTCCTTGTCCATTACCCCTCCTTGTCCATTACACCTCCTTGTCCATTACACCTCCTTGTCCATTACACCTCCTTGTCCATTACACCTCCTTGTCCATTACCCCTCCTTGTCCATTACACCTCCTTGTCCATTACACCTCCTTGTCCATTACACCTCCTTGTCCATTACACCTCCTTGTCCATTACACCTCCTTGTCCATTACACCTCCTTGTCCATTACACCTCCTTGTCCATTACACCTCCTTGTCCATTACCCCTCCGTGTCCATTAACCCTCCTTGTCCATTACACCTCCTTGTACATTGCACCTCCTTGTCCATTGCACCTCCTTGTCCATTACACCTCCTTGTCCATTACACCTCCTTGTCCATTACACCTCCTTGTTCATTACACCTCCTTGTCATTACCCCTCCTTGTTCATTACACCTCCTTGTCCATTACCCCTCCTTGTCCATTACCCCTCCTTGTCCATTACCCCTCCTTGTACATTACACCTCCTTGTACATTACACCTCCTTGTACATTACCCCTCCTTGTCCATTACCCCTCCTTGTCCATTACCCCTCCTTGTCCATTACCCCTCCTTGTCCATTACCCCTCCTTGTACATTACCCCTCCTTGTCCATTACCCCTCCTTGTACATTACCCCTCCTTGTCCATTACCCCTCCTTGTACATTACCCTCCTTGTCCATTACCCCCTGTCCATTACCCCTCCTTGTCCATTACCCTCCTTGTACATTACCCCTCCTTGTCCATTACCCTCCTTGTCCATAACCCTCCTTGTCCATTACCCCTCCTTGTCCATTACCCCTCCTGTCCATTACCCCTCCTTGTCCATTACCCCTCCTTGTCCATTACCCCTCCTTGTACATTACCCCTCCTTGTCCATTACACCTCCTTGTCCATTACACCTCCTTGTCCATTACCCCTCCTTGTCCATTACACCTCCTTGTCCATTACACCTCCTTGTCCATTACACCTCCTTGTCCATTACACCTCCTTGTCCATTACCCCTCCTTGTCCATTACACCTCCTTGTCCATTACACCTCCTTGTCCATTACACCCCCTTGTTCATTACACCTCCTTGTCCATTACACCTCCTTGTCCATTACACCTCCTTGTCCATTACACCTCCTTGTCCATTACACCTCCTTGTCCATTACCCCTCCGTGTCCATTAACCCTCCTTGTCCATTACACCTCCTTGTACATTGCACCTCCTTGTCCATTGCACCTCCTTGTCCATTACACCTCCTTGTCCATTACACCTCCTTGTCCATTACACCTCCTTGTCCATTACACCTCCTTGTTCATTACCCCTCCTTGTCCATTACACCTCCTTGTCCATTACCCCTCCTTGTCCATTACCCCTCCTTGTCCATTACCCCTCCTTGTACATTACACCTCCTTGTACATTACACCTCCTTGTACATTACCCCTCCTTGTCCATTACCCCTCCTTGTCCATTACCCCTCCTTGTCCATTACCCTCCTTGTCCATTACCCCTCCTTGTCCATTACCCCTCCTTGTCCATTACCCCTCCTTGTCCATTACCCTCCTTGTCCATTACCCCTCCTTGTCCATTACCCTCCTTGTCCATTACCCCTCCTTGTCCATTACCCCTCCTTGTACATTACCCCTCCTTGTCCATTACCCTCCTTTCATACCTCCTTGTCCATTACCCCTCCTTGTCCATTACACCTCCTTGTCCATTACACCTCCTTGTCCATTACACCTCCTTGTCCATTACACCTCCTTGTCCATTACCCCTCCTTGTCCATTACACCTCCTTGTCAATTACACCTCCTTGTCCATTACACCTCCTTGTCATTACACCTCCTTGTCCATTACACCCTTGTCCATTACACTCCTTGTCCATTACACCCCTTGTCCATTACACCTCCTTGTCCATTACCCCTCCTTGTCCATTACACCTCCTTGTCCATTACCCCTCCTTGTCCATTACCCCTCCTTGTCCATTACCCCTCCTTGTACATTACACCTCCTTGTACATTACACCTCCTTGTACATTACACCTCCTTGTCCATTACACCTCCTTGTCCATTACCCTCCTTGTCCATTACCCCTCCTTGTCCATTACCCCTCCTTGTCCATTACCCCTCCTTGTCCATTACCCCTCCTTGTACATTACACCTCCTTGTACATTACACCTCCTTGTCCATTACACCTCCTTGTCCATTACACCTCCTTGTCCATTACCCTCCTTGTCCATTACCCCTCCTTGTCCATTACCCCTCCTTGTCCATTACCCCTCCTTGTCCATTACCCCTCCTTGTACATTACACCTCCTTGTACATTACACCTCCTTGTACATTACCCCTCCTTGTCCATTACCCCTCCTTGTACATTACCCCTCCTTGTCCATTACCCCTCCTTGTCCATTACCCCTCCTTGTCCATTACCCCTCCTTGTCCATTACCCCTCCTTGTCCATTACACCTCCTTGTCCATTACCCCTCCTTGTCCATTACCCCTCCTTGTCCATTACCCCTCCTTGTCCATTACCCCTCCTTGTCCATTACCCCTCCTTGTCCATTACCCCTCCTTGTCCATTACCCCTCCTTG
>CM026393.1:7698346-7737176 GCA_014843695.1 Archivesica marissinica
AAACACAGCTGGCATCTATCTACAAGATGATGAAATGCAGCTGGCATCTATCTACAAGATGATGAAACACAGCTGGCATCTATCTACAAGATGATGAAATGCAGCTGGCATCTATCTACAAGATGATGAAACACAGCTGGCATCTATCTACAAGATGATGAAACACAGCTGGCATCTATCTACAAGATGATGAAACACAGCTGGCATCTATCTACAAGATGATGAAACACAGCTGGCATCTATCTACGAGATGATGAAACACAGCTGGCATCTATCTACAAGATGATGAAACACAGCTGGCATCTATCTACAAGATGATGAAACACAGCTGGCATCTATCTACAAGATGATGAAACACAGCTGGCATCTATCTACAAGATGATGAAACACAGCTAGCATCTATCTACAAGATGATGAAACACAGCTGGCATCTATCTACAAGATGATGAAACACAGCTGGCATCTATCTACAAGATGATGAAACACAGCTGGCATCTATCTACAAGATGATGAAACACAGCTGGCATCTATCTACGAGATGATGAAACACAGCTGGCATCTATCTACAAGATGATGAAACACAGCTGGCATCTATCTACGAGATGATGAAACACAGCTGGCATCTATCTACAAGATGATGAAACACAGCTGGCATCTATCTACAAGATGATGAAACACAGCTGGCATCTATCTACAAGATGATGAAACACAGCTAGCATCTATCTACAAGATGATGAAACACAGCTGGCATCTATCTACAAGATGATGAAACACAGCTGGCATCTATCTACAAGATGATGAAACACAGCTGGCATCTATCTACAAGATGATGAAACACAGCTGGCATCTATCTACGAGATGATGAAACACAGCTGGCATCTATCTACAAGATGATGAAACACAGCTGGCATCTATCTACAAGATGATGAAACACAGCTGGCATCTATCTACAAGATGATGAAACACAGCTAGCATCTATCTACAAGATGATGAAACACAGCTGGCATCTATCTACAAGATGATGAAACACAGCTGGCATCTATCTACAAGATGATGAAACACAGCTGGCATCTATCTACAAGATGATGAAACACAGCTGGCATCTATCTACAAGATGATGAAACACAGCTGGCATCTATCTACAAGATGATGAAACACAGCTGGCATCTATCTACAAGATGATGAAACACAGCTGGCATCTATCTACAAGATGATGAAACACAGCTGGCATCTATCTACAAGATGATGAAACACAGCTGGCATCTATCTACAAGATGATGAAACACAGCTGGCATCTATCTACAAGATGATGAAACACAGCTGGCATCTATCTACTAAAATTATGATTACAAAATATGTGAAATTAGGAGTCGCGCAATTATAACTCAACCAACAGTATCCATAGTTCTACATTATCCATAGTTCTACATTATCCATAGTTCTACATTATCCATAGTTCTACATTATCCATAGTTCTACATTATCCATAGTTCTACATTATCCATAGTTATACATTATCCATAGTTCTACATTATCCATAGTTATACATTATCCATAGTTCTACATTATCCATAGTTCTACATTATCCATAGTTCTACAGTATCCATAGTTCTACATTATCCATAGTTCTACATTATCCATAGTTCTACATTATCCATAGTTCTACATTATCCATAGTTCTACATTATCCATAGTTCTACAGTATCCATAGTTCTACATTATCCATAGTTCTACATTATCCATAGTTCTACAGTATCCATAGTTCTACAGTATCCATAGTTCTACATTATCCATAGTTCTACATTATCCATAGTTCTACATTATCCATAGTTCTACATTATCCATAGTTCTACATTATCTTGGACTGATGTCGATCCTGGTTAAAGGTTTAATTAATATTCTATACAGGTGTAGACATGATAATGTTCTATACAGGAAGTGAAGATGTGATAATGTTCTATACAGGAAGTGAAGATGTGATAATGTTCTATACAGGAAGTGGAGATGTGTTAATGTTCTATACAGGAAGTGGAGATGTAATCATGTTCTATACAGGAAGTGGAGACATGAAAATGTTTTATACAGGAAGTGGAGACGTGATAATGTTCTATACAGGAAGTGGAGACGATCTAGGTAGACGTTGCCAGCATGTAGACATTGCCTGCATGTAGACATCAATTAGGTAGGTAAACATAGTTTATGGCAGGTAAACATTGCCAGTAGGTGGGCATTGCCAGCAGGTGGACATTGCCAGCAGGTGGACATTGCCAGTAGGTAGACATTGCCAGTAGGTGGACATTGCCAGCAGGTGGACATTGCCAGTAGGTGGACATTGCCAGTAGGTAGACATTGCCAGTAGGTGGACATTGCCAGCAGGTGGACATTGCCAGCAGGTGGACATTGCCAGTAGGTAGACATCAATTCGGTAGGTAAACATAGTTTATGGCAGGTAAACATTGCCAGTAGGTGGACATTGTCAGTAGGTGGACATTGCCAGCAGGTGGACATTGCCAGCAGGTGGACATTGCCAGCATGTAGACATCAATTCGGTAGGTAAACATAGTTTATGGCAGGTAAACATTGCCAGTAGGTGGACATTGTCAGTAGGTGGACATTGCCAGCAGGTGGTCATTGCCAGTAGGTAGACATTGTCAACAGGTGGTCATTGCCAGTAGGTAGACATTGTCAACAGGTAGACATTGCCAGCAGGTGGACATTGCCAGTAGGTGGACATTGCCAGCAGGTGGACATTGCCAGCAGGTGGACATTGCCAGCAGGTGGTCATTGCCAGTAGGTAGACATTGTCAACAGGTAGACATTGCCAGCAGGTGGACATTGCCAGTAGGTAGACATTGCCAGCATGTAGATATTGCAATGGCAGGTAAACATCGCGGACAGGTAAACATCATAGACAGGTAGACATTGCGGGCAGAGAGAGGCAAAAAATATGGTCATCAACAATTTGTTTGCACAGTCCTAGGAACAATTTTAACATACTGCAGACTTACATTTATAGTTACTGCATGCCAAGTACCTCTTGAAAATAAAAGTATAATAAGTTAAACAATTTGCTAAGTCAATAAAAAAATCATCGGTCCAAATTATGGCAATATGCATTAATGTACGACATTGACGAGTCAATGAACTGAACAGAGCAGCAAAATACAAAGCATACGCCTAAAGTTTCAATTCTAAAAAGATATGAAGTTATAAAAATTTAAGCACTTAATCAAAATATTTGAATAAAATGACTATGTTTTAGAAACCTAACATAATTATAAAATGATCAATGTGTGCCGGTGTATTGCAGCTAGGCATGCTTTATTGTATGCTTGATAGGCTTAACCTCAATACAGTGAAACCCCTCCATACCTGAACCCCTCTAAACTGGAATCCCCTCCAAACCTGAACCTCTCTAAACTGGAATCCCCTCCATACCTGAACCCCTCTAAACTGGAAACCCTCCATACCTGAACCCCTCTAAACTGGAATCCCCTCCATACCTGAACCCCTCTAAACTGGAATCCCCTCCATACCTGAACCCCTCTAAACTGGAATCCCCTCCATACCTGAACCCCTCTAAACTGGAATCCCCTCCAAACCTGAACCTCTCTAAACTGGAATTCCCTCCATACCTGAACCCCTCTAAACTGGAATTCCCTCCATATCTGAACCCCTCTAAACTGGAATTCCCTCCAAACCTAAACCCCTCTAAACTGGAATTCCCAAACAATCTCTCCAAACCGAACAAATTTCTTGGTCCCAAATTTTCCCCTTCTTTGTTCATTGTAAAACATCCTCTGTAAACAGGAACCCCTCTTTTCCGAATAAACAGATTAGAAAAACAATATGTGCATTTTCAACTGTAATTTACCCCCGTAAACCGAACAGCAACTTGTCTTCATCAAATATGAAACTGGCTATTCCTTTAAATGTACAACGATCAGCTATTATATTTTCAGAATATTATATTGTACACTTAAAATTAATTAATGGGTTGTTTACTAAACTGCCAAACTATAAACATGTCTCGCACTACTTCTAAGCATTTCAGAGTGGATTCGTTAATTTAGGAGAAATCTACCCTACTAACCCTATAAAGAAAGCCCCTCTAAACCGAAAACCCCTCCAAACTGAACTTTACCTCTAGTCTGGGGGCCGTTCTCTTTAGAGGGGTTTCACTGTACTAATCACTAAATCTGTAAAGATACGCGTGTCTAGCATGTCTAGCGTGACTAGCGTGTCTAGCGTGACACAGCCAATAGCTCATCTAACGTTTCATATACGCAGATACCGGGATATGTATCATAATAACCCGTTTTATTCATTTGGAGTATTGTAAATTACGTCAGTATTCCTCATTCCCCCCCTGCTACTTATATATGTCAGTATTCCTCATTCCCCTCCTGCTACTTATATATGTCAGTATTCCTCATTCCCCCCCTGCTACTTATATATGTCAGTATTCCTCATTCCCCTCCTGCTACTTATATATGTCAGTATTCCTCATTCCCCTCCTGCTACTTATATATGTCAGTATTCCTCATTCCCCCCCTGCTACTTATATATGTCAGTATTCCTCATTCCCCTCCTGCTACTTATATATGTCAGTATTCCTCATTCCCCTTCCTGCTACTTATATACATCAGTATTCCTCATTCCCATCCTGCTACTTATATGTCAGTATTCCTCATTCCCCTCCTGCTACTTATATATGTCAGTATTCCTCATTCCCCTCCTGCTACTTATATATGTCAGTATTCCTCATTCCCCTCCTGCTACTTATATATGTCAGTATTCCTCATTCCCCCCTGCTACTATATATGTCAGTATTCCTCATTCCCCTCCTGCTACTTATATATGTCAGTATTCCTCATTCCCCTGCTACTTATATATGTCAGTATTCCTCATTCCCCTCCTGCTACTTATATATGTCAGTATTCCTCATTCCCCTCCTGCTACTTATATATGTCAGTATTCCTCATTCCCCTCCTGCTACTTATATATGTCAGTATTCCTCATTCCCCTCCTGCTACATATATATGTCAGTATTCCTCATTCCCCTCCGGCTACTTATATATGTCAGTATTCCTCATTCCCCCCTGCTACTTATATATGTCAGTATTCCTCATTCCCCTCCTGCTACTTATATATGTCAGTATTCCTCATTCCCCTCCTGCTACTTATATATGTCAGTATTCCTCATTCCCCTCCTGCTACTTACATGTCAGTATTCCTCATTCCCCTTCCTGCTACTTATATATGTCAGTATTCCTCATTCCCCTCCTGCTACTTACATGTCAGTATTCCTCATTCCCCTTCCTGCTACTTATATATGTCAGTATTCCTCATTCCCCTCCTGCTACTTATATATGCATAAAAACCAAACTTAATGTTGCACAATAAGAAATAGGAATAGTCATTTCTATCTCAATTACGACTGTTTAATTGGTGGTTTCACATAGGCATAGCCATTTCACTGTCAACTAGGAGTGTATATTGATGGCTTAGATGTAAACTGTATCCGCTAACACTGAAAACTCTCACATAGCCATGCTCATTTCATTCTCAATAATAACTGAAAATTGTGTACGGTATGTGTGCCAAATGCATTGTTAACTACTGGTCGCACATAGACATGCACAGTTCACTTTCAATGATAGTAAGCAATCATTGTGTCACAAAACTACAGCCATTTTATTCTCAACTAACAGGTACGTGTGTTTTACGTTTATTTATCATCGCTACCCATATGAGCGACGCCTCCTGAACAGATTAGTCATTTTAGATTTTTGGAGGATAGTGCAATGATACAGACAGAGACCCATTCCAGAGTCTCCTCTGGTTCTTCTACGTGCACAGTGTAAAGCACCGACACGAGATCTCGGCTTAAAGTCCCAACTGAAAGACTCTTAATTTTATTATGGTCAGACGGGGGATCGAACCTGTGATCCCTGGATTACCAGTCCAGCGAATTAACAGGTATTGTATAGGCTGAGGTATACACCTGATAGTCTCACATAGGCATTGCTATCCTGATCTGATAGTCTCACATAGGCATTGCTATCCTGATCTGATAGTCTCACATAGGCATTGCTATCCTGATCTGATGGTCTCACATGGGCATTGCTATCCTGATCTGATAGTCTCACATAGGCATTGCTATCCTGATCTGATAGTCTCACATAGGCATTGCTATCCTGATCTGAATGCAAGATGGATTGACAGATTTCTGGACAATGGAGAGAAGAAAAGATATAACCAACCAGTGGTCACATTAGAAAACATGTTACATACTCTCAGTTCCGAACTTTTTGTGTTGTCAATATTGTGAACCATGGTCTCACACAATCTATCTTATATTGTGAACCTATGGTCTCACACAATCTATCTTATATTGTGAACCTATGGTCTCACACAATCTATCATGACTGATATGAACCTATCCACTCACATAATCTGTCTGACATTGTCAACATTCGGAACCATGGTCTCACACAATCTATCTTATATTGTGAACAATGGTCTCACGTAAACCATCTTGTATTGTTAATAATATGAACCATGGTCACACAGAACTAGCTTATATTGTGAACAACGGTCTCACACATACCATCATGCATTGCTACTGATATGAATCTATGGTCTCACACAATCTTATTGTGAACCATTGGTCTCACACAATCTATTTTGTAGTGTCAATATTGTGAACCATGGTGTCACACACAATCTATCTTGCATTGTCAATATTGTGAACGATGGTGTCACACATTCTATCTTGCAATGTCAATATTGTGAACGATGGTGTCACACATTCTATCTTGCAATGTCAATATTGTGAACGATGGTGTCACACACAATCTATCTTGCAATGTCAATATTGTGAACGATGGTGTCACACACAATCTATCTTGCAATGTCAATATTGTGAACGATGGTGTCACACACAACCTATCTTGCAATGTCAATATTGTGAACGATGGTGTCACACACAACCTATCTTGCAATGTCAATATTGTGAACAATGGTGTCACACACAACCTATCGTGCATGGTCAATATTGTGAACAATGGTGTCACACACGATCTATCTTGTATTGTCAATATTGTGAATGATGGTGTCACACACAATCTATCTTGCAATGTCAATATTGTGAATGATGGTGTCACACACAATCTATCTTGCATGTCAATATTGTGAACGATGGTGTCACACACAATCCATCAAGTATTATCCTTCTGGTCTTTTATACTGGCTAGCACTTGGGAGAATTTCTTTTTATCAATTGTCATTTGTATGGAGTCTATACATCTAAACAACAAGTCGTAAGAATCACAATCGGGAAGTTTGGTGAGGAACTGAGCTAGGTGGATGAAGTCCATATCCATGAGCACATCTTCGTGACATTTTAAAATTCCTACAAGTAAAATATATATGTGTTATTTTAATTTTTCTCTCTCCCTCATGTTGATGGGTTCCAGGAATGAGGTGTTGAGAGCAGGGCTCATTCTAGAGGGTGACTTGGGCGAAACAGTCGCCCTAGGGATCCTGACTTTGTCCCCTAGGGGCCCCACTTCTCCGTAAAAAAATATTTTTTCAAAATGATTTATTTACAATTTTCATACAACATTTTGTCCAGTAAGATACACTGGCTCAAAGCATTCCTATTCATATGTTCTATTTAATGGTCATACTTGTGTATATTAACATTATTATGTTGAAATTTATTACAAAAAACAGCATTGCGCGGCGCTCCTCATTCCTCCCAAACAATTCTGTCTGACCTAGAATAAGCCCTGTGCTAGCGATCCATCTAACGATTGCGAAGCATGTTTTAACAACTTATATTAATCACTCTCGTTGGCGCGGATGGAAGCGTAAATTTGGCATTCGTGTGGGAGGAAACCGGAGTGCCCGGAGAAAATCCACCTGTCCGATCTGGCGACCACCATACCATCTCACATACTTTCCAGCCGAATTGTTGTAAATAATCATGTACATGATAGAAAATAAATATGTTTAAACAAAAACAGAAACGAGAAATGAACTTTGTTTACCTAAAGCTGTTCGGAACAGAAACTCTTCACCATCTCTACAGAAAATATCCCAAACTCTGCAAGCTATATCTAGAGGCAGTGACTTGGTGAATAATGGAAATATCCTGTAAATATATACATACATTATACATGTGATATCCCAAACTCTGCACGCTATATCTAGAGGCAGTGACTTGGTGAATAACGGAAATATCCTGTAAATATATACATCCATTATACACGTGATATCCCAAACTCTGCACGCTATATCTAGAGGCAGCGACTTGGTAAAATATCCTGTAAATATATACATCCATTATACACGTGACATCTCAAACTCTGCACGCTATATCTAGAGGCAGTGACTTGGTAAAATATCCTGTAAATATATACATACATTATACATGTGATATCTCAAACTCTGCAAGCTATATCTAGAGGCAGTGACTTGGTGAATAACGGAAATATCCTGTAAATATATACATACATTATACATGTGATATCTCAAACTCTGCAAGCTATATCTAGAGGCAGTGACTTGGTGAATAACGGAAATATCCTGTAAATATATACATCCATTATACACGTGACATCTCAAACTCTGCAAGCTATATCTAGAGGCAGTGACTTGGTAAAATATCCTGTAAATATATACATCCATTATACACGTGACATCTCAAACTCTGCAAGCTATATCTAGAGGCAGAGACATGGTAAAATATCCTGTAAATATATACATCCATTATACACGTGACATCTCAAACTCTGCAAGCTATATCTAGAGGCAGAGACTTGGTAAAATATCCTGTAAATATATACATCCATTATACACGTGACATCTCAAACTCTGCAAGCTATATCTAGAGGCAGTGACTTGGTAAAATATCCTGTAAATATATACATCCATTATACACGTGACATCTCAAACTCTGCAAGCTATATCTAGAGGCAGAGACATGGTAAAATATCCTGTAAATATATACATCCATTATACACGTGACATCTCAAACTCTGCAAGCTATATCTAGAGGCAGAGACTTGGTAAAATATCCTGTAAATATATACATCCATTATACACGTGACATCTCAAACTCTGCAAGCTATATCTAGAGGCAGTGACTTGGTAAAATATCCTGTAAATATATACATCCATTATACACGTGACATCCCAAACTGTTGGTGAAATATAGCCTTATTACTTCACATGTCTGCTTTATGTTTGTCGAGTTCCAGATTAATTCAATGTTATTGAACTTAAAATGTGGTTTATTAATTAATGTCCATCTTTAGGTCCCATACACAAACCCAATTCCATTGATTTATTCACATCCCATTCACAATCCCAATTCCATTGATTTATTCACATCCCATTCACAATCCCAATTCCATTGATTTATTCACATCCCATACACAATCCCAATTCCATTGATTTATTCACATCCCATTCACAAACCCAATTCCATTGATTTATTCATATCCCATTCACAAACCCAATTCCATTGATTTATTCATATCCCATTCACAATCCCAATTCCATTGATTTATTCATATCCCATTCACAAACCCAATTCCATTGATTTATTCATATCCCATTCACAAACCCAATTCCATTGATTTATTCATATCCCATTCACAATCCCAATTCCATTGATTTATTCACACCCCATTCACAAACCCAAATTCCATTGATTTATTCAAACCCCATTCACAAACCCAATTCCATTGATTTATTCACATCCCATACACAAACCCAATTCCATTGATTTATTCATACCCCATTCACAAACCCAATTCCATTGATTTATTCACACCCCATTCACAAACCCAATTCCATTGATTTATTCACATCCCATTCACAAACCCAATTCCATTGATTTATTCACACCCCATTCACAAACCCAATTCCATTGATTTATTCACACCCCATTCACAAACCCAATTCCATTGATTTATTCACATCCCATACACAATCCCAATTCCATTGATTTATTCACATCCCATACACAATCCCAATTCCATTGATTTATTCACACCCCATTCACAATTCCAATTCCATTGATTTATTCATATCCCATTCACAAACCCAATTCCATTGATTTATTCATATCCCATTCACAATCTCAATTGATTACCAGTCATAGAGATCAGATGTACGGTAAACTACGTCGAGGCATGGGCGTATTGTCTATGTGGGTACTACTGTCTATGTGGGTACTATTGTCTATGCGGGTACATGACATACTTACCAGTCATATAGATAGAGATCAGAGGTAAGTTTATTATTCTTGAAATGATGAAGTAATACTGGCAGATTCTCCTGGAAAAACTCTTGAAATGTATGAAAGTACGCCTTCATCTACAATATATAGAAACATGTGCTTTGTTCACTAAAGTTATGTCTACAATATACAGAAACATGTGCTTTGTTCACTAAAATTATGTCTACAATATACAGAAACACATGCTTTGTTCACTAAAATTATGTCTACAATATACAGAAACACGTGCTTTGTTCACTAAAATTATGTCTACAATATACAGAAACATGTGCTTTGTTCACTAAAGTTCTGTCTACAATATACAGAAATGTGTGCTTTGTTCACTAAAATTATGTCTACAATATACAGAAACACGTGCTTTGTTCACTAAAGTTATGTCTACAATATACAGAAATGTGTGCTTTGTTCACTAAAATTATGTCTACAATATACAGAAACATGTGCTTTGTTCACTAAAATTATGTCTACAATATACAGAAACATGTGCTTTGTTCACTAAAGTTATGCCTACAATATACAGAAATGTGTGCTTTGTTCACTAAAGTTCTGTCTACAATATACAGAAACACGTGCTTTGTTCACTAAAATGATGTCTACAATATACAGAAATGTGTGCTTTGTTCACTAAAGTTATGTCTACAATATACAGAAATGTGTGCTTTGTTCACTAAAATTATGTCTACAATATACAGAAACATGTGCTTTGTTCACTAAAATTATGTCTACAATATACAGAAATATGTGCTTTGTTCACTAAAGTTATGTCTACAATATACAGAAATGTGTGCTTTGTTCACTAAAGTTATGTCTACAATATACAGAAATGTGTGCTTTTTTCACTACAGTTCTATCTGCAATATACAGAAACATGTGCTTTGTTCACTAACATTATGTCTACAATATACAGAAATGTGTGCTTTGTTCACTAAAGTTATGTCTACAATATACAGAAATGTGTGCTTTGTTCACTAAAAGTATGTCTACAATATACAGAAATGTGTGCTTTGTTCACTAAAGTTATGTCTACAATATACAGAAATGTGTGCTTTGTTCACTACATTTCTATCTGCAATATACAGAAATGTGTGCTTTGTTCACTAAAGTTATGTCTACAATATACAGAAATGTGTGCTTTGTTCACTACAGTTCTATCTGCAATATACATAAATGTGTGCTTTGTTCACTACAGTTTTATCTCCAATATACATAAACATGTGCGTTGTTCACTAAAGTTATGTCTACAATATACAGAAATGTGTGCTTTGTTCACTACAGTTCTATCTGCAATATACAGACATGTGTGCTTTGTTCACTGAAGTTCTGTCTACAATATACAGAAACATGTGCTTTGTTCACTAAAATTATGTCTACAATATACAGAAATGTGTGCTTTGTTCACTAAAGTTATGTCTACAATATACAGAAATGTGTGCTTTGTTCACTAAAGTTCTGTCTACAATATACAGAAACATGTGCTTTGTTCACTAAAATTATGTCTACAATATACAGAAATGTGTGCTTTGTTCACTACAGTTCTATCTGCAATATACAGAAATGTGTGCTTTGTTCACTAAAGTTATGTCTACAATATACAGAAATGTGTGCTTTGTTCACTAAAGTTATGTCTACAATATACAGAAATGTGTGCTTTGTTCACTACAGTTCTAGCTGCAATATACATAAATGTGTGCTTTGTTCACTACAGTTCTGTCTGCAATATACAGAAACATGTGCTTTGTTCACTAAAGTTATGTCTACAATATACATAAATGTGTGCTTTGTTCACTACAGTTCTGTCTGCAATATACATAAATGTATGCTTTGTTCACTAAAGTTATGTCTGCAACATACATAATTGTATGCTTTCTTGACTAAAGTTATGTCTGCAACATACATAACTGTGTGCTTTGTTCACTACAGTTCTATCTCCAATATACATAAACATGTGCATTGTTCACTACAGTTCTGTCTGCAACATACATAACTGTATGCTTTGTTCACTACAGTTCTGTCTGCAATATACATAACTGTATGCTTTGTTCACTAAAATTATGTCTACAATATACAGAAACATGTGCTTTGTTCACTAAAATTATGTCCACAATATACAGAAACATGTGCTTTGTTCACTAAAATTATGCCTACAATATACAGAAACACGTGCTTTGTTCACTAAAATTATGTCTACAATATACAGAAATGTGTGCTTTGTTCACTAAAGTTATGTCTACAATATACAGAAACAAGTGCTTTGTTCACTAAAAGTATGTCTACAATATACAGAAATATGTGCTTTGTTCACTAAAGTTATGCCTATAATATACAGAAACATGTGCTTTGTTCACTAAAGTTCTGTCTACAATATACAGAAATACGTGCTTTGTTCACTAAAATAATGTCTACAATATACAGAAATGTGTGCTTTGTTCACTAAAGTTATGTCTACAATATACAGAAATGTGTGCTTTGTTAACTAAAGTTATGTCTACAATATACAGAAATGTGTGCTTTGTTCACCAAAATTATGTCTACAATATACAGAAACACGTGCTTTGTTCACTAAAGTTCTGTCTACAATATACAGAAACACGTGCTCTGTTCACTAAAGTTCTGTCTACAATATACAGAAATGTGTGCTTTGTTCACTAAAGTTATGTCTACAATATACAGAAATGTGTGCTTTGTTCACTAAAATTATGTCTACAATATACAGAAACATGTGCTTTGTTCACTAAAATTATGTCTACAATATACAGAAACATGTGCTGTGTTCACTAAAATTATGTCTACAATATACAGAAATATGTGCTTTGTTCACTAAAGTTATGTCTACAATATACAGAAACATGTGCTTTGTTCACTAAAATGATGTCTACAATATACAGAAATGTGTGCTTTGTTCACTAAAGTTATGTCTACAATATACAGAAATGTGTGTTTTGTTCACTAAAATTATGTCTACAATATACAGAAATGTGTGCTTTGTTCACTACAGTTCTATCTGCAATATACAGAAATGTGTGCTTTGTTCACTAAAGTTATGTCAACAATATACAGAAATGTGTGCTTTGTTCACTACAGTTATATCTGCAATATACATAAATGTGTGCTTTGTTCACTACAGTTCTATCTGCAATATACATAAATGTGTGCTTTGTTCACTACAGTTCTGTCTGCAATATACAGAAACATGTGCTTTGTTCACTAAAGTTATGTCTACAATATACAGAAATGTGTGCTTTGTTCACTACAGTTCTATCTGCAATATACATAAATGTGTGCTTTGTTCACTACAGTTCTGTCTGCAATATACATAACTGTATGCTTTGTTCACTAAAGCTGTGTCTGCAACATACATAACTGTGTGCTTTGTTCACTAAAGTTATGTCTACAATATACATAAATGTGTGCTTTGTTCACTACAGTTCTGTCTGCAATATACATAAATGTATGCTTTGTTCACTAAAGTTATGTCTGCAACATACATAACTGGGTGCTTTGTTCACTAAAGTTATGTCTGCAACATACATAACTGTGTACTTTGTTCACTACAGTTCTATCTCCAATATACATAAACATGTGCGTTGTTCACTACAGTTCTGTCTGCAATATACAGAAACATGTGCTTTGTTCACTACAGTTCTGTCTGCAATATACAGAAACATGTGCTTTGTTCACTACAGTTCTGTCTGCAATATACATAAACATGTGCGTTGTTCATTACAGTTCTGTCTGCAATATACATAAATGTATGCTTTGTTCACTAAAGTTATGTCTGCAACATACATAACTGGGTGCTTTGTTCACTAAAGTTATGTCTGCAACATACATAACTGTGTGCTTTGTTCACTACAGTTCTATCTCCAATATACATAAACATGTGCGTTGTTCACTACAGTTCTGTCTGCAATATACAGAAACATGTGCTTTGTTCACTACAGTTCTATCTGCAATATACAGAAACATGTGCGTTGTTCACTACAGTTCTGTCTGCAATATACAGAAACATGTGCTTTGCTCACTACAGTTCTATCTGCAATATACAGAAACATGTGCTTTGTTCACTACAGTTCTATCTGCAATATACAGAAACATGTGCTTTGTTCACTACAGTTATATCTGCAATATACAGAAACATGTGCTTTGTTCACTACAGTTCTATCTGCAATATACAGAAACATGTGCTTTGTTCACTACAGTTCTATCTGCAATATACAGAAGTCACATGTTAGTGTTCACATGTTAGTGGGATGACATACGAGTCAGGATATGAACATTAACCACTTATCCATAGTGGAGCTGAGACTAGTTTACAGTGCACTGTCAGCCTTCAGGTTAACTGGTATTACAAACAGTATAAACCTGGTTTACAGTGCACCGTCAGCCTTCAGGTTAACTGGTATTACAAACAGTATAAACCTGGTTTACAGTGCACCGCCAGCCTTCAGGTTAACTGGTATTACAAACAGTATAAACCTGGTTTACAGTGCACCATCAGCCTTCAGGTTAACTGGTATTACAAACAGTATAAACCTGGTTTACAGTGCACCATCAGCCTTCAGGTTAACTGGTATTACAAACAGTATAAACCTGGTTTACAGTGCACCGCCAGCCTTCAGGTTAACTGGTATTACAAACAGTATAAACCTGGTTTACAGTGCACCATCAGCCTTCAGGTTAACTGGTATTACAAACAGTATAAACCTGGTTTACAGTGCACCATCAGCCTTCAGGTTAACTGGTATTACAAACAGTATAAACCTGGTTTACAGTGCACCGCCAGCCTTCAGGTTAACTGGTATTACAAACAGTATAAACCTGGTTTACAGTGCACCATCAGCCTTCAGGTTAACTGGTATTACAAACAGTATAAACCTGGTTTACAGTGCACCATCAGCCTTCAGGTTAACTGGTATTACAAACAGTATAAACCTGGTTTACAGTGCACCGCCAGCCTTCAGGTTAACTGGTATTACAAACAGTATAAACCTGGTTTACAGTGCACCATCAGCCTTCAGGTTAACTGGTATTACAAACAATATACACCTGGTTTATAGTACACCATCAGCCTTCAGGTTAACTGGTATTACAAACAATATACACCTGGTTTATAGTACACCATCAGCCTTCAGGTTAACTGGTATTACAAACGATATACACCTGGTTTACAGTGCACCATCAGCCTTCAGGTTAACTGGTATTACAAACGATATCAACCTGGTTTACAGTGCACCGTCAGCCTTCAGGTTAACTGGTATTACAAACGATATAAACCTGGTTTACAGTGCACCGTCAGCCTTCAGGTTAACTGGTATTACAAACGATATAAACCTGGTTTACAGTGCACCGTCAGCCTTCAGGTTAACTGGTATTACAAACGATATAAACCTGGTTTACAGTGCACCGTCAGCCTTCAGGTTAACTGGTATTACAAACGATATAAACCTGGTTTACAGTGCACCGTCAGCCTTCAGGTTAACTGGTATTACAAACGATATAAACCTGGTTTACAGTGCACCGCCAGCCTTCAGGTTAACTGGTATTACAAACGATATAAACCTGGTTTACAGTGCACCGTCAGCCTTCAGGTTAACTGGTATTACAAACGATATAAACCTGGTTTACAGTGCACCATCAGCCTTCAGGTTAACTGGTATTACAAACGATATAAACCTGGTTTACAGTGCACCTTCAGCCTTCAGGTTAACTGGTATTACAAACGATATACACCTGGTTTACAGTGCACCGTCAGCCTTCAGGTTAACTGGTATTACAAACGATATAAACCTGGTTTACAGTGCACCGTCAGCCTTCAGGTTAACTGGTATTACAAACGATATACACCTGGTTTACAGTGCACCATCAGCCTTCAGGTTAACTGGTATTACAAACGATATACACCTGGTTTACAGTGCACCGTCAGCCTTCAGGTTAACTGGTATTACAAACGATATACACCTGGTTTACAGTGCACCGTCAGCCTTCAGGTTAACTGGTATTACAAACGATATACACCTGGTTTACAGTGCACCGTCAGCCTTCAGGTTAACTGGTATTACAAACGATATAAACCTGGTTTACAGTGCACCGCCAGCCTTCAGGTTAACTGGTATTACAAACGATATACACCTGGTTTACAGTGCACCGTCAGCCTTCAGGTTAACTGGTATTACAAACGATATACACCTGGTTTACAGTGCACCGTCAGCCTTCAGGTTAACTGGTATTACAAACGATATAAACCTGGTTTACAGTGCACCGTCAGCCTTCAGGTTAACTGGTATTACAAACGATATACACCTGGTTTACAGTGCACCGTCAGCCTTCAGGTTAACTGGTATTACAAACGATATAAACCTGGTTTACAGTGCACCGTCAGCCTTCAGGTTAACTGGTATTACAAACGATATACACCTGGTTTACAGTGCACCGTCAGCCTTCAGGTTAACTGGTATTACAAACGATATACACCTGGTTTACAGTGCACCGTCAGCCTTCAGGTTAACTGGTATTACAAACGATATACACCTGGTTTACAGTGCACCGTCAGCCTTCAGGTTAACTGGTATTACAAACGATATACACCTGGTTTACAGTGCACCGTCAGCCTTCAGGTTAACTGGTATTACAAACGATATACACCTGGTTTACAGTGCACCGTCAGCCTTCAGGTTAACTGGTATTACAAACGTATACACCTGGTTTACAGTGCACCGTCAGCCTTCAGGTTAACTGGTATTACAAACGTATATACACCTGGTTTACAGTGCACCGTCAGCCTTCAGGTTAACTGGTATTACAAACGATATAAACCTGGTTTACAGTGCACCGTCAGCCTTCAGGTTAACTGGTATTACAAACGATATACACCTGGTTTACAGTGCACCGTCAGCCTTCAGGTTAACTGGTATTACAAAACGATATACACCTGGTTTACAGTGCACCGTCAGCCTTCAGGTTAACTGGTATTACAAAACGATATACACCTGGTTTACAGTGCACCGTCAGCCTTCAGGTTAACTGGTATTACAAACGATATACACCTGGTTTACAGTGCACCGCCAGCCTTCAGGTTAACTGGTATTACAAACGTATACACCTGGTTTACAGTGCACCGTCAGCCTTCAGGTTAACTGGTATTACAAACGTATACACCTGGTTTACAGTGCACCGTCAGCCTTCAGGTTAACTGGTATTACAAACGATATACACCTGGTTTACAGTGCACCGTCAGCCTTCAGGTTAACTGGTATTACAAACGATATACACCTGGTTTACAGTGCACCGCCAGCCTTCAGGTTAACTGGTATTACAAACGTTATACACCTGGTTTACAGTGCACCGTCAGCCTTCAGGTTAACTGGTATTACAAACGTTATACACCTGGTTTACAGTGCACCGTCAGCCTTCAGGTTAACTGGTATTACAAACAATATACACCTGGTTTACAGTGCACCGTCAGCCTTCAGGTTAACTGGTATTACAAAACAATATACACCTGGTTTACAGTGCACCGTCAGCCTTCAGGTTAACTGGTATTACAAACGATATACACCTGGTTTACAGTGCACCGTCAGCCTTCAGGTTAACTGGTATTACAAACGATATACACCTGGTTTACAGTGCACCGCAGCCTTCAGGTTAACTGGTATTACAAACGTTATACACCTGGTTTACAGTGCACCGTCAGCCTTCAGGTTAACTGGTATTACAAACGTTATACACCTGGTTTACAGTGCACCGTCAGCCTTCAGGTTAACTGGTATTACAAACGATATACACCTGGTTTACAGTGCACCGTCAGCCTTCAGGTTAACTGGTATTACAAACGATATACACCTGGTTTACAGTGCACCGTCAGCCTTCAGGTTAACTGGTATTACAAACGATATACACCTGGTTTACAGTGCACCGTCAGCCTTCAGGTTAACTGGTATTACAAACGTTATACACCTGGTTTACAGTGCACCGTCAGCCTTCAGGTTAACTGGTATTACAAACGTTATACACCTGGTTTACAGTGCACCATCAGCCTTCAGGTTAACTGGTATTACAAAACAATATACACCTGGTTTACAGTGCACCGTCAGCCTTCAGGTTAACTGGTATTACAAAACAATATACACCTGGTTTACAGTGCACCGTCAGCCTTCAGGTTAACTGGTATTACAAACGATATACACCTGGTTTACAGTGCACCGTCAGCCTTCAGGTTAACTGGTATTACAAACGATATACACCTGGTTTACAGTGCACCGCCAGCCTTCAGGTTAACTGGTATTACAAACGTTATACACCTGGTTTACAGTGCACCGTCAGCCTTCAGGTTAACTGGTATTACAAACGTTATACACCTGGTTTACAGTGCACCGTCAGCCTTCAGGTTAACTGGTATTACAAACGATATACACCTGGTTTACAGTGCACCGTCAGCCTTCAGGTTAACTGGTATTACAAACGATATACACCTGGTTTACAGTGCACCGCCAGCCTTCAGGTTAACTGGTATTACAAACGTTATACACCTGGTTTACAGTGCACCGTCAGCCTTCAGGTTAACTGGTATTACAAACGTTATACACCTGGTTTACAGTGCACCGTCAGCCTTCAGGTTAACTGGTATTACAAACGATATACACCTGGTTTACAGTGCACCGTCAGCCTTCAGGTTAACTGGTATTACAAAACGATATACACCTGGTTTACAGTGCACCGTCAGCCTTCAGGTTAACTGGTATTACAAACGATATAAACCTGGTTTACAGTGCACCGTCAGCCTTCAGGTTAACTGGTATTACAAACGATATACACCTGGTTTACAGTGCACCGCCAGCCTTCAGGTTAACTGGTATTACAAACGTTATACACCTGGTTTACAGTGCACCGTCAGCCTTCAGGTTAACTGGTATTACAAACGTTATACACCTGGTTTACAGTGCACCGTCAGCCTTCAGGTTAACTGGTATTACAAACGATATAAACCTGGTTTACAGTGCACCGTCAGCCTTCAGGTTAACTGGTATTACAAACGATATACACCTGGTTTACAGTGCACCGTCAGCCTTCAGGTTAACTGGTATTACAAACGATATAAACCTGGTTTACAGTGCACCGTCAGCCTTCAGGTTAACTGGTATTACAAACGATATAAACCTGGTTTACAGTGCACCGTCAGCCTTCAGGTTAACTGGTATTACAAACGATATAAACCTGGTTTACAGTGCACCGTCAGCCTTCAGGTTAACTGGTATTACAAACGATATACACCTGGTTTACAGTGCACCGTCAGCCTTCAGGTTAACTGGTATTACAAACGATATACACCTGGTTTACAGTGCACCGTCAGCCTTCAGGTTAACTGGTATTACAAACGATATAAACCTGGTTTACAGTGCACCGTCAGCCTTCAGGTTAACTGGTATTACAAACGATATAAACCTGGTTTATAGTGCACCATCAGCATTCAGGTTAACTGGTATTACAAACGATATAAACCTGGTTTACAGTGCACCATCAGCCTTCAGGTTAACTGGTATTACAAACGATATAAACCTGGTTTACAGTGCACCGTCAGCCTTCAGGTTAACTGGTATTACAAACGATATAAACCTGGTTTACAGTGCACCGTCAGCCTTCAGGTTAACTGGTATTACAAACGATATAAACCTGGTTTACAGTGCACCGTCAGCCTTCAGGTTAACTGGTATTACAAACGATATAAACCTGGTTTACAGTGCACCGTCAGCCTTCAGCCATCATTAACCACTCGACCACGGAGGCGGTATTTTAGATATTTTGATTTGATAATATTTTATTGCTGTATATACATGTATGATACAATTACAAACAAATTACAAATACATAATTAGCAAATGGGTTGAGCCACAAGTTCTAACAACATTAGTGATTGGCGCTCCCCATAGAAGAGATTTGAACACTACATAATTTAAATGGCTTAATTAAAGCTGAAACATGTAAATAACGTAGTTTACAAGATGTAATATATGCAATATTAGTCTTTGACTTTTTCAAAGAAATGTACTCGTCTGCACAATCCACTGTCCAGCCATCATTGAGCAAGTATGCACTCATTGAGCAAGTATGCACTCATTGAGCAAGTATGCACTCATTGAGCAAGTATGCACTCATTGAGCAAGTATGCACTCATTGAGCAAGTATGCACTCATTGAGCAAGTATGCACTCATTGAGCAAGTATGCACTCATTGAGCAAGTATGCACTCATTGAGCAAGTATGCACTCATTGAGCAAGTATGCACTCATTGAGCAAGTATGCACTCATTGAGCAAGTATGCACTCATTGAGCAAGTATGCACTCATTGAGCAAGTATGCACTCATTGAGCAAGTATGCACTCATTGAGCAAGTATGCACTCAATTAGCAAGTATGCACTCATTGAGCAAGATATGTTACCTGTCATTGTTTCTTGTTCACACAGGTAGGAGAACAGCCAATGTCTGGTTTCGAAAGTTTAATGCATGAAGAAAATGAGTATATTTTCAAACAAGTTCAAACTTATATTAAATCAACAAGGCACTTTGAGCACAGACATACCTAACTATATTATGAAGTTATGCTGTTCTTTTGATACGATTTTTGCCTGGGTGTGGCTGCGGGTTTGGCTGGCTGAGGGTATTGTACGGTGTGGCACTGGGAAAGTTTAGTAGTTGCGAATTGCATTTCTTAATGCTTTTCTTTCTTTTTTTGGTATTTTTTATCATATCCATTATTATCCCCTTAATTGTAATCAAAAACTTGTATCCTAATTGCAATGCTCTTATACTATATTCAGTCTCTTTGTTAATTACAAACTAGTATGTTGGGGCGGGCCGTAACTAATGTTGTTAAAACTTGTGGCCCAACCCTTTTGCTTCTCCATATATATATATACTGATAATGTTTGTACCATATATCTTATTTATTTCATCTGTAACATGTTTGTAAATTTGAGTTGTATTGTACATTGAATATAAAGAATGCAATAAAATATGATTAAACTAAGCCAATGTCTAAAGAGGTCATCTTTCCATAAAACAAAAGTTTAAAAGAGGAAAGATCAGAAGAGATTGTTGATTATTACCAGTTCCTCGTCCACTCTAAAGAAGGCCACCTGACAAGGACGGTTGAGCAAGTTTGCAAAACAGATGAATGCGTCGGCCACGTCCATATTCAACAATAATACGGCAGCAATGAAAGACATACCCTGCACCTGAAACATGCAAACATTACACATGTACGAGGACATATGGGAAACAAGCATTATATTTGTACGGTAATTCATAAAGAATTGATGAAGAAGTATGGCAAAATCAGCATTATTATAAAGAACACAATAGTCGAGCTTCATTTCCTTGCAAAGTATTGTATACTGTAAATGTAATTGAAAATGATTTTAAAATCACCCTGATTTTAAGGAAGGAGCGAAAGCAAATTGTCATGAATATAATTGCATTTGGATATACAGATAAAATGGGCAAAGTAGAGTTACAAACAGGTAAGTCAGATTGTAATGGGCAAAGTAGAGTTACGATCAGGTAAGTCAGATTGTAATGGCAAAAGTAGAGTCATGAACAGGTAAGTCAGATTGTAATGGGCAAAGTAGAGTCATGAACAGGTAAGTCAGATCGTAATGGGCAAAGTAGAGTTATGAACAGGTAAGTCAGATTGTAATGGGCAAAGTAGAGTCATGAACAGGTAAGTCAGATTGTAATGGGCAAAGTAGAGTTATGAACAGGTAAGTCAGATTGTAATGGGCAAAGTAGAGATACAAACAGGTAAGTCAGATTGTAATGGGTAAAGTAGAGTTATGAACAGGTAAGTCAGATTGTAATGGGCAAAGTAGAGATACAAACAGGTAAGTCAGATTGTAATGGGCAAAGTAGAGATACAAACAGGTAAGTCAGATTGTAATGGGCAAAGTAGAGTCACGAACAAGTAAGTCAAAACACATTCAATCTCATTGCTTGACTGTGATGATGCAGGCCAAGTCGTCATATTAGATATCATCCTGAGATGAACATATGTGCCAATTTTTATCTTAAAATTCATAAGTAACAATAGGTGTTATGCAGAAGCGGACTTTAAAATATCAACCATAAATAAATCTTTGATGAACATTATTATTCAGTATTGCATTTCATTTTACATGTACTATTAGAATAAATGCAATACTTGAAAACGTGAGAATATGTTCCCACATTTAGAAGAAGGTAGGTCCAGAACCAGATGCACTGTCAAGCTTTATCTTCACAGAGTCATGCATATTTACTGTTGTCATTGCATCAAAGCAGTAACTCGCCAAGTCGGTGTTTTACTTTGTATCTGTTATGCTCTAAAGGTTGTGGGATTCGGGTTCCTATATCCACCAGTGAAGCTGTGCATATTATAATGACAGTTTACATTTTCTTTTTATTAACATTAGTTTAAACTTTATTTATTTTACAACGATTGCGAAGCAAGTTTTAACAACTTATATTAATCACTCTACAACAATTGCGAAGAAAGTTTTAACAACTTATATTAATCATTCTGTGGTCATTCGTGTGGGAGGAAACCGGAGTACCCGGGGAACATTAGTTTATACAAATTTATTTTAGCTTGATTGCGAAACAAGTTCTTATAACTTATATTAATCACTCTCGAGACCTCATTCCTGTTGGAATCCATCGCCATCAGGGAGAGAGATTAGGCATGTGGAATTTAAATGCCTTGCCTAAAGGCACAATCGTAACGGCACAAGCGGGGCTCGAACTCCAGGCCTTTCGCACATGAAGTGAACGCGCTATCACTGAGCTATCACGACTTCCACTATTCCACTACGGGGAACATTGAAGTTAGACAACTACGGGGAACATTGAAGTTAGACAACTACGGGGAACATTGAAGTTAGACAACTTACATAACCAACATCAGGCCTGTAGCAGGCATAAGCACCAAGTAAACTGTGCAGCAAATCATGGTAAGGTCCACCCTGAAATAAACCATGAAATATAAGGAAACCATCATGAAATATAAGAAAACCATCATGAAATATAAGAAAACTGTCATGAAATATAAGAAAACTGTCATGAAATATAAGAAAACTGTCATGAAATATAAGAAAATCATCATGAAATATAAGAAAACCATCATGAAATATAAGAAAACTGTCATGAAATATAAGAAAACCTTGCTTAGCCCTATAGAGAACCAACCAACATGCTGAGCCATATAGAGAACCAACCAACATGCTTAGCCATATAGAGAACCAACCAACATGCTTAGCCATATAGAGAACCAACCAACATGCTTAGCCATATGGAAAACCAACCAACATGCTTAGCCCTATAGAGAACCAACCAACATGCTTAGCCATATAGAGAACCAACCAACATGCTTAGTCATATAGAGAACCAACCAACATGCTTAGCCCTATAGAGAACCAACCAACATGCTTAGCCCTATAGAGAACCAACCAACGTGCTTAACCCTATAGAGAACCAACCAACATGCTTAGCCCTATAGAGAACCAATCAACATGCTTAGCCATATAGAGAACCAACCAACATGCTTAGCCATATAGAGAACCAACCAACATGCTTAGCCCTATAGAGAACCAATCAACATGCTTAGCCATATAGAGAACCAACCAACATGCTTAGCCATATAGAGAACCAACCAACATGCTTAGCCATATAGAGAACCAACCAACATGCTTAGCCATATAGAGAACCAACCAACATGCTTAGCCCTATAGAGAACCAACCAACATGCTTAGCCCTATAGAGAACCAACCAACATGCTTAGCCATATAGAGAACCAACCAACGTGCTTAGCCATATAGAGAACCAACCAACATGCTTAGTCATATAGAGAACCAACCAACATGCTTAGCCATATAGAGAACCAACCAACATGCTTAGCCATATAGAGAACCGACCAACATGCTTAGCCATATAGAGAACCAACCAACATGCTTAGCCATATAGAGAACCAACCAACATGCTTAGCCATATAGAGAACCAACCAACATGCTTAGCCATATAGAGAACCAACCAACATGCTTAGCCATATGGAAAACCAACCAACATGCTTAGCCCTATAGAGAACCAACCAACATGCTTAGCCATATAGAGAACCAACCAACATATTTAGTCATATAGAGAACCAACCAACATGCTTAGCCCTATAGAGAACCAACCAACATGCTTAGCCATATAGAGAACCAACCAACATGCTTAGCCCTATAGAGAACCAACCAACATGCTTAGCCCTATAGAGAACCAATCAACATGCTTAGCCATATAGAGAACCAACCAACATGCTTAGCCATATAGAGAACCAACCAACATGCTTAGCCATGTAGAGAACCAACCAACATGCTTAGCCCTATAGAGAACCAATCAACATGCTTAGCCATATAGAGAACCAACCAACATGCTTAGCCATATAGAGAACCACCCAACATGCTTAGCCATATAGAGAACCAACCAACATGCTTAGTCATATAGAGAACCAACCAACATGCTTAGCCCTATAGAGAACCAACCAACATGCTTAGCCCTATAGAGAACCAACCAACATGCTTAGCCATATAGAGAACCAACCAACATGCTTAGCCATATAGAGAACCAACCAACGTGCTTAGCCATATAGAGAACCAACCAACATGCTTAGTCCTATAGAGAACCAACAAACATGCTTAGCCATATAGAGAACCAACCAACATGCTTAGCCATATAGAGAACCAACCAACATGCTTAGCCATATAGAGAACCAACCAACATGCTTAGCCATATAGAGAACCAACCAACATGCTTGAGAACCAACCAACATGCTTAGCCATATAGAGAACCAACCAACATGCTTAGCCCTATAGAGAACCAACCAACATGCTTAGCCATATAGAGAACCAACCAACATGCTTAGCCATATAGAGAACCAACCAACATGCTTAGCCATATAGAGAACCAACCAACATGCTTAGTCATATAGAGAACCAACCAACATGCTTAGCCCTATAGAGAACCAACCAACATGCTTAGCCATATAGAGAACCAACCAACATGCATAGCCATATAGAGAACCAACCAACGTGCTTAGCCATATAGAGAACCAACCAACATGCTTAGTCCTATAGAGAACCAACCAACATGCTTAGCCATATAGAGAACCAACCAACATGCTTAGCCATATAGAGAACCAACCAACATGCTTAGCCATATAGAGAACCAACCAACATGCTTAGCCATATAGAGAACCAACCAACATGCTTAGCCTATAGAGAACCAACCAACATGCTTAGCCCTATAGAGAACCAACCAACATGCTTAGCCATATAGAGAACCAACCAACATGCTTAGCCATATAGAGAACCAACCAACATGCTTAGCCCTATAGAGAACCAACCAACATGCTTAGCCATATAGAGAACCAACCAACATGCTTAGCCATATAGAGAACCAACCAACATGCTTAGCCATATAGAGAACCAACCAACATGCTTAGCCCTATAGAGAACCAACCAACATGCTTAGCCATATAGAGAACCAACCAACATGCTTAGCCATATAGAGAACCAACCAACATGCTTAGCCATATGGAAAACCAACCAACATGCTTAGCCCTATAGAGAACCAACCAACATGCTTAGCCATATAGAGAACCAACCAACATATTTAGTCATATAGAGAACCAACCAACATGCTTAGCCCTATAGAGAACCAACCAACATGCTTAGCCATATAGAGAACCAACCAACATGCTTAGCCATATAGAGAACCAACCAACATGCTTAGCCATATAGAGAACCAACCAACATGCTTAGCCATATAGAGAACCAACCAACATGCTTGAGAACCAACCAACATGCTTAGCCCTATAGAGAACCAACCAACATGCTTAGCCCTATAGAGAACCAACCAACATGCTTAGCCATATAGAGAACCAACCAACATGCTTAGCCATATAGAGAACCAACCAACATGCTTAGCCATATAGAGAACCAACCAACATGCTTAGCCATATAGAGAACCAACCAACATGCTTAGCCATATAGAGAACCAACCAACATGCTTAGCCATATAGAGAACCAACCAACGTGCTTAGCCATATAGAGAACCAACCAACATGCTTAGTCCTATAGAGAACCAACCAACATGCTTAGCCATATAGAGAACCAACCAACATGCTTAGCCATATAGAGAACCAACCAACATGCTTAGCCATATAGAGAACCAACCAACATGCTTAGCCATATAGAGAACCAACCAACATGCTTAGCCATATAGAGAACCAACCAACATGCTTGAGAACCAACCAACATGCTTAGCCCTATAGAGAACCAACCAACATGCTTAGCCATATAGAGAACCAACCAACATGCTTAGCCCTATAGAGAACCAACCAACATGCTTAGCCATATAGAGAACCAACCAACATGCTTAGCCATATAGAGAACCAACCAACATGCTTAGCCATATAGAGAACCAACCAACATGCTTAGCCATATAGAGAACCAACCAACATGCTTAGCCATATAGAGAACCAACCAACATGCTTGAGAACCAACCAACATGCTTAGCCATATAGAGAACCAACCAACATGCTTAGCCCTATAGAGAACCAACCAACATGCTTAGCCATATAGAGAACCAACCAACATGCTTAGCCATATAGAGAACCAACCAACATGCTTAGCCATATAGAGAACCAACCAACATGCTTAGCCCTATAGAGAACCAACCAACATGCTTAGCCATATAGAGAACCAACCAACATGCTTAGCCATATAGAGAACCAACCAACATGATTACTATGTTATACACCCTACCTTCTGGAATATACACAGCTGTGGAAATGATGTACCCCCGAGAGGTTGTACCCCCCGAGAGGTTACACCTCAGTATGTTATACATCCTACCTTCTGGAATATACACAGCTGTGGAAATGTTGTACCCCCCCCCCCGAGAGGTTACACCTCAGTATGTTATACATCCTACCTTCTGGAATATACACAGCTGTGGGAATGTTGTACACCCCCAGAGAGGTTACACCTCAGTATGTTATACATCCTACCTTCTGGAATATACACAGCTGTGGGAATGTTGTACCCCCGAGAGGTTACACCTCAGTATGTTATACATCCTACCTTCTGGAATATACACAGCTGTGGAAATGTTGTACCCCCCCCCCGAGAGGTTACACCTCAGTATGTTATACATCCTACCTTCTGGAATATACACAGCTGTGGAAATGTTGTACCCCCCCCCGAGAGGTTACACCTCAGTATGTTATACATCCTACCTTCTGGAATATACACAGCTGTGGAAATGTTGTACCCCCCCCGAGAGGTTACACCTCAGTATGTTATACATCCTACCTTCTGGAATATACACAGCTGTGGGAATGTTGTACCCCCGAGAGGTTACACCTCAGTATGTTATACATCCTACCTTCTGGAATATACACAGCTGTGGGAATGTTGTACCCCCCACCGAGAGGTTACACCTCAGTATGTTATACATCCTACCTTCTGGAATATACACAGCTGTGGGAATGTTGTACCCCCCCCCGAGAGGTTACACCTCAGTATGTCATACATCCTACCTTCTGAAATATACACAGCTGTGGGAATGTTCTCGACACATCCAGCTTGATGAGCTCCACGCTCGACTCCTTGCTCGACGTTGGTTCCGACAACTCTGAAACATCGAGGAGTGTAGATGGTTAAGGGGTTGTCACATGTTATCTTGTAGTTTGTATAATATATCACATGTAAATACCTCACATTCACTAAATTTTTATTCGGCGCAGTGGTTAGCACGCTCACTTCTCACCAATGTAACCCAGGTTTGATCCCCGGACCGTGTAGTATGTAAGTTGGAACGGTGGGGCCAAATCGGACAGGTGGGGGTTTTCCAGGAGGTGTATCTTGGATAGTGGACATTTCTCATAGGAGACAACTTTTATTTGCACTATATTATTAAATGTCATCCAACATTTTTCAAGATATCGTCCTGAACATACATTTCTCAGTAATTCAAGATATAGTCTTGAACATACATTTCTCAGTAATTCGAGATATAGTCCTATATATAAGGGGATTATATGGGGAGATTAGGTCCTACACTCAATTGTTCCAGTTTGAAGGTGAGTAAAGTTAAACTATCTTACTTTCTGTAGATCCACATGTGTCGGGGGCTTCATCCATCTGTTTAATCTTATCTGCCGCTCGACTCACACAAATCTCATACAGCTCTAAAATGTACAATATAAAACAGTGCAACACAAAGCAAATTCAACGAATTGATATCCCCTGCCAAACTGGCTCTGGAAGGAAAGTAGTTTCAGTCCATTAAAGGGCTGTGTAGCGAGGAAGAAAAGTGAGCATGTACAAGCACACTATGGTAACACATATCTATATTAACTTACATATACAACACACATTATGGTAACACATATCTATATTAACTTACATATACAACACACATTATGGTAACACATATCTATATTAACCTACATATACAACACACATTATGGTAACACATATCTATATTAACTTACATATACAACACACATTATGGTAACACATATCTATATTAACTTACATATACAACACACATTATGGTAACACATATCTATATTAACTTACATATACAACACACATTATGGTAACACATATCTATATTAACTTACATATACAACACACATTATGGTAACACATATCTATATTAACTTACATATACAACACACATTATGGTAACACATATCTATATTAACTTACATATACAACACACATTATGGTAACACATATCTATATTAACTTACATATACAACACACATTATGGTAACACATATCTATATTAACTTACATATACAACACACATTATGGTAACACATATCTATATTAACTTACATATACAACACACATTATGGTAACACATATCTATATTAACTTACATATAACTCCACACATTATGGTAACACATATCTATATTAACTTACATATACAACACACATTATGGTAACACATATCTATATTAACTTACATATAACTCCACATTATGGTAATACATATCTATATTAACTTACATATACAACACACATTATGGTAACACATATCTATATTAACTTACATATACAACACACATTATGGTAACACATATCTATATTAACTTACATATAACTCCACATTATGGTAATACATATCTATATTAACTTACATATACAACACACATTATGGTAACACATATCTATATTAACTTACATATACAACACACATTATGGTAACACATATCTATATTAACTTACATATAACTCCACATTATGGTAATACATATCTATATTAACTTACATATACAACACACATTATGGTAACACATATCTATATTAACTTACATATACAACACACATTATGGTAACACATATCTATATTAACTTACATATAACTCCACATTATGGTAATACATATCTATATTAACTTACATATACAACACACATTATGGTAACACATATCTATATTAACTTACATATAACTCCACACTATGGTAACACATATCTATATTAACTTCCATATAACTCACACACTATGGTACACATATCTATATTAACTTACATATAACTCCACATTATGGTAACACATATCTATATTAACTTACATATAACTCACACACTATGGTACACATATCTATATTAACTTACATATAACTCCACACATTATGGTAACACATATCTATATTAACTTACATATAACTCCACACATTATGGTAATACATATCTATATTAACTTACATATAACTCCACACACTATGGTACACATATCTATATTAACTTACATATAACTCCACACATTATGGTAACACATATCTATATTAACTTCCATATAACTCCACACATTATGGTAATACATATCTATATTAACTTACATATAACTCCACACTATGGTAACACATATCTATATTAACTTACATATAACTCCACACATTATGGTAATACATATCTATATTAACTTACATATAACTCCACACATTATGGTAACACATATCTATATTAACTTACATATAACTCCACACATTATGGTAATACATATCTATATTAACTTCCATATAACTCCACACATTATGGTAACACATATCTATATTAACTTACATATAACTCCACACATTATGGTAATACATATCTATATTAACTTACATATAACTCCACACATTATGGTAACACATATCTATATTAACTTCCATATAACTCCACATTATGGTAATACATATCTATATTAACTTACATATAACTCACACACTATGGTACACATATCTATATTAATTTACATATAACTCCACACATTATGGTAACACATATCTATATTAACTTACATATAACTCCACACTATGGTAACACATATCTATATTAACTTCCATATAACTCACACACTATGGTACACATATCTATATTAACTTACATATAACTCCACATTATGGTAACACATATCTATATTAACTTACATATAACTCACACACTATGGTACACATATCTATATTAACTTACATATAACTCCACACATTATGGTAACACATATCTATATTAACTTACATATAACTCCACACATTATGGTAACACATATCTATATTAACTTACATATAACTCCACACATTATGGTAACACATATCTATATTAACTTCCATATAACTCCACACATTATGGTACACATATCTATATTAACTTCCATATAACTCCACACATTATGGTAACACATATCTATATTAACTTACATATAACTCCACACATTATGGTAACACATATCTATATTAACTTCCATATAACTCCACACTATGGTAACACATATCTATATTAACTTACATATAACTCCACACATTATGGTAACACATATCTATATTAACTTACATATAACTCCACACATTATGGTAACACATATCTATATTAACTTCCATATAACTCCACATTATGGTAACACATATCTATATTAACTTACATATACAACACACATTATGGTAACACATATCTATATTAACTTACATATAACTCCACACATTATGGTAACACATATCTATATTAACTTACATATAACTCCACATTATGGTAACACATATCTATATTAACTTACATATAACTCCACACATTATGGTAACACATATCTATATTAACTTACATATAACTCCACATTATGGTAATACATATCTATATTAACTTACATATAACTCCACACACTATGGTAACACATATCTATATTAACTTACATATACAACACACATTATGGTAACACATATCTATATTAACTTACATATAACTCACACATTATGGTAACACATATCTATATTAACTTCCATATAACTCCACACATTATGGTAACACATATCTATATTAACTTACATATAACTCACACATTATGGTAACACATATCTATATTAACTTCCATATAACTCCACACATTCTGGTAACACATATCTATATTAACTTACATATAACTCCACACTATGGTAACACATATCTATATTAACTTACATATAACTCCACACACTATGGTAACACATATCTATATTAACTTACATATAACAATACAGGTACAGTTTTTCAGTCTCTTTGAATTTTTCCGGCATGTTCTTCTTAAAATAAGTTGAGCCTTGATATCTTAACACAAGCATTTACTAAATTATTAATCTGAACAAATATTAAGTCTATATACAAAACTATAGCCACTATTATCCTCAATCATTTGGAATGTTTACATATATCTGGTTTACCTGGTGTAATATTGTTTACATATATCTGGTTTACCTGGTGTAATATTGTTTACATATATCTGGTTTACCTGGTGTAATATTGTTTACATATATCTGGTTTACCTGGTGTAATATTGTTTACATATATCTGGTTTACTTGGTGTAATATTGTTTACATATATCTGGTTTACCTGGTGTAATATTGTTTACATATATATGGCTTACTTGGTGTAATATTGTTTACATATATCTGGCTTACATGGTGTAATATTGTTTACATATATCTGGCTTACATGGTGTAATATTGTTTACATATATCTGGTTTACTTGGTGTAATATTGTTTACATATATCTGGCTTACATGGTGTAATATTGTTTACATATATCTGGCTTACATGGTGTAATATTGTTTACATATATCTGGCTTACATGGTGTAATATTGTTTACATATATCTGGTTTACTTGGTGTAATATTGTTTACATATATCTGGTTTACTTGGTGTAATATTGTTTACATATATCTGGTTTAACTGGAGTAATATTGTTTACATATATCTAATTTACTTGGTGTAATATTGTTTACATATATCTGGCTTACTTGGTGTAATATTGTTTACATATATCTGGTTTACTTGGTGTAATATTGTTTACATATATCTGGTTTACTTGGTGTAATATTGTTTACATATATCTGGTTTACTTGGTGTAATATTGTTTACATATATCTGGTTTACTTGGTGTAATATTGTTTACATATATCTGGCTTACTTGGTGTAATATTGTTTACATATATATGGTTTACCTGGTGTAATATTGAGATCATTTCCTAGAGCCAGTCTCCACACCTTCCCTCGTACATTGGTAGGTACACCATGCCACCACAACTCCTTTGCTTTCTTCGAGTTCTTCCTGCAATATTAACATTTTATTTTGGTTGGTTGAACTTGTATCTGATCCAGTATATTATATCAGGTATCCAGGCTAGAGGGAGATATGATCCAGTATATTATATCAGGTATCCAGGCTAGAGGGAGATATGATCAGTATATTATATCAGGTATCCAGGCTAGAGGGAGATATGATCCAGTATATTATATCAGGTCTCCAGGCTAGAGGGAGATATGATCCAGTATATTATATCAGGTCTCCAGGCTAGAGGGAGATATGATCCAGTATATTATATCAGGTATCCAGGCTAGAGGGAGATATGATCCAGTATATTATATCAGGTATCCAGGCTAGAGGGAGATATGATCCAGTATATTAATCAGGTCTCCAGGCTAGAGAAAACAAAAAACCAAAAACAAAAACACCAACACCAGCTAGAGGGAGATATGATCCAGTATATTATATCAGGTCTCCAGGCTAGAGGGAGATATGATCCAGTATATTATATCAGGTCTCCAGGCTAGAGGGAGATATGATCCAGTATATTATATCAGGTCTCCAGGCTAGAGGGAGATATGATCCAGTATATTATATCAGGTATCCAGGCTAGAGGGAGATATGATCCAGTATATTATATCAGGTATCCAGGCTAGAGGGAGATATGATCCAGTATATTATATCAGGCATCCAGGCTAGAGGGAGATATGATCCAGTATATTATATCAGGTATCCAGGCTAGAGGGAGATATGATCCAGTATATTATATCAGGTATCCAGGCTAGAGGGAGATATGATCCAGTATATTATATCAGGTATCCAGGCTAGAGGGAGATATGATCCAGTATATTATATCAGGTCTCCAGGCTAGAGGGAGATATGATCCAGTATATTATATCAGGTCTCCAGGCTAGAGGGAGATATGATCCAGTATATTATATCAGGTCTCCAGGCTAGAGGGAGATATGATCCAGTATATTATATCAGGTCTCCAGGCTAGAGGGAGATATGATCCAGTATATTATATTATATCAGGTCTCCAGGCTAGAGGGAGATATGATCCAGTATATTATATCAGGTCTCCAGGCTAGAGGGAGATATGATCCAGTATATTATATCAGGTCTCCAGGCTAGAGGGAGATATGATCCAGTATATATATCAGGTCTCCAGGCTAGAGGGAGATATGATCCAGTATATTATATCAGGTCTCCAGGCTAGAGGGAGATATGATCCAGTATATTATATCAGGTCTCCAGGCTAGAGGGAGATATGATCCAGTATATTATATCAGGTCTCCAGGCTAGAGGGAGATATGATCCAGTATATTATATCAGGTCTCCAGGCTAGAGGGAGATATGATCCAGTATATTATATCAGGTCTCCAGGCTAGAGGGAGATATGATCCAGTATATTATATCAGGTCTCCAGGCTAGAGGGAGATATGATCCAGTATATTATATCAGGTCTCCAGGCTAGAGGGAGATATGATCCAGTATATTATATCAGGTCTCCAGGCTAGAGGGAGATATGATCCAGTATATTATATCAGGTATCCAGGCTAGAGGGAGATATGATCCAGTATATTATATCAGGTCTCCAGGCTAGAGGGAGATATGATCCAGTATATTATATCAGGTCTCCAGGCTAGAGGGAGATATGATCCAGTATATTATATCAGGTCTCCAGGCTAGAGGGAGATATGATCCAGTATATTATATCAGGTCTCCAGGCTAGAGGGAGATATGATCCAGTATATTATATCAGGTCTCCAGGCTAGAGGGAGATATGATCCAGTATATTATATCAGGTCTCCAGGCTAGAGGGAGATATGATCCAGTATATTATATCAGGTCTCCAGGCTAGAGGGAGATATGATCCAGTATATTATATCAGGTCTCCAGGCTAGAGGGAGATATGATCCAGTATATTATATCAGGTCTCCAGGCTAGAGGGAGATATGATCCAGTATATTATATCAGGTCTCCAGGCTAGAGGGAGATATGATCCAGTATATTATATCAGGTCTCCAGGCTAGAGGGAGATATGATCCAGTATATTATATCAGGTCTCCAGGCTAGAGGGAGATATGATCCAGTATATTATATCAGGTCTCCAGGCTAGAGGGAGATATGATCCAGTATATTATATCAGGTCTCCAGGCTAGAGGGAGATATGATCCAGTATATTATATCAGGTCTCCAGGCTAGAGGGAGATATGATCCAGTATATTATATCAGGTCTCCAGGCTAGAGGGAGATATGATCCAGTATATTATATCAGGTCTCCAGGCTAGAGGGAGATATGATCCAGTATATTATATCAGGTCTCCAGGCTAGAGGGAGATATGATCCAGTATATTATATCAGGTCTCCAGGCTAGAGGGAGATATGATCCAGTATATTATATCAGGTCTCCAGGCTAGAGGGAGATATGATCCAGTATATTATATCAGGTCTCCAGGCTAGAGGGAGATATGATCCAGTATATTATATCAGGTCTCCAGGCTAGAGGGAGATATGATCCAGTATATTATATCAGGTCTCCAGGCTAGAGGGAGATATGATCCAGTATATTATATCAGGTCTCCAGGCTAGAGGGAGATATGATCCAGTATATTATATCAGGTCTCCAGGCTAGAGGGAGATATGATCCAGTATATTATATCAGGTCTCCAGGCTAGAGGGAGATATGATCCAGTATATTATATCAGGTATCCAGGCTAGAGGGAGATATGATCCAGTATATTATATCAGGTCTCCAGGCTAGAGGGAGATATGATCCAGTATATTATATCAGGTCTCCAGGCTAGAGGGAGATATGATCCAGTATATTATATCAGGTATCCAGGCTAGAGGGAGATATGATCCAGTATATTATATCAGGTATCCAGGCTAGAGGGAGATAGATCCAGTATATTATATCAGGTCTCCAGGCTAGAGGGAGATATGATCCAGTATATTATATCAGGCATCCAGGCTAGAGGGAGATATGATCCAGTATATTATATCAGATCCAGCTAGAGGGAGATATGATAAAGATATATATCAGGTATCCAGGCTAGAGGGAGATAACCAAAAACACCCACAAAATGATCCAGTATATTATATCAGGTATCCAGGCTAGAGGGAGATATGATCCAGTATATTATATCACCCACAAAAACAGGTATCCAGGCTAGAGGGAGATATGATCCAGTATATTATATCAGGTATCCAGGCTAGAGGGAGATATGATCCAGTATATTATATCAGGTATCCAGGCTAGAGGGAGATATGATCCAGTATATTATATCAGGTCTCCAGGCTAGAGGGAGATATGATCCAGTATATTATATCAGGTATCCAGGCTAGAGGGATATATGATCCAGTATATTATATCAGGTATCCAGGCTAGAGGGAGATATGATCCAGTATATTATATCAGGTATCCAGGCTAGAGGGAGATATGATCCAGTATATTATATCAGGTATCCAGGCTAGAGGTAGATATGATCCAGTATATTATATCAGGTCTCCAGGCTAGAGGGAGATATGATCCAGTATATTATATCAGGTATCCAGGCTAGAGGGATATATGATCCAGTATATTATATCAGGTATCCAGGCTAGAGGGAGATATGATCCAGTATATTATATCAGGTATCCAGGCTAGAGGGAGATATGATCCAGTATATTATACCAGGTATCCAGGCTAGAGGGAGATATGATCCAGTATATTATATCAGGTATCCAGGCTAGAGGGAGATATGATCCAGTATATGAGCCTACTTACATAGATTCCCAGTTAGGCAGTATTTCCATGTTCCAGCATGAGCCTACTTACATAGATTCCCAGTTAGGCAGTATTTCCCTGTTCTAGAGTGAGCCTACTTACATAGATTCCCAGTTAGGCAGTATTTCCCGGTTCCAGTATGAGCCTACTTACATAGATTCCCAGTTAGGCAGTATTTCCCTGTTCCAGCATGAGCCTACTTACATAGATCCCAGTTAGGCAGTATTTCCCTGTTCCAGTCTGAGCCTACTTACATAGATTCCCAGTTAGGCAGTATTTCCCTGTTCCAGCATGAGCCTACTTACATAGATTCCCAGTTAAGCAGTATTTCCCTGTTCCAGCATGAGCCTACTTACATAGATTCCCAGTTAGGCAGTATTTCCCTGTTCCAGTCTGAGCCTACTTACATAGATTCCCAGTTAGGCAGTATTTCCCTGTTCTAGAGTGAGCCTACTTACATAGATTCCCAGTTAGGCAGTATTTCCCTGTTCTAGAGTGAGCCTACTTACATAGATTCCCAGTTAGGCAGTATTTCCCTGTTCCAGTGTGAGCCAATTTACATAGATTCCCAGTTAGGCAGTATTTCCCTGTTCCAGTGTGAGCCTACTTACATAGATTCCCAGTTAGGCAGTTTTTCCCGGTTCCAGATGTGAGCCTATAGGCAGTATTTCTCGGTTCCAGCGTGAGCCTACTTACATAGATTCCCAGTTAGGCAATATTTCCCGGTTCCAGACCAGCGCAGCTGCCACTAGTTGTTCCTCGTGTCTTAATTGTTGCTGTATCAGTTTCTTCTTCTGTTTTAACTGCTTTTGTTCTGTATATAAATCAAGTACTGCTGTATAGAATCACCAGCTGGATTGTTTAATAACAGATCTACCAACATATCGAGTATTGGTGGTATTTTAACAGCCGTACATACCCACAACTACTCTTTCATGCTGTGTATATCGTACTCTTTCATGCTGTGTATATCGTACTCTTTCATGCTGTGTATATCGTACTCTTTCATGCTGTGTATATCGTACTCTTTCATGCTGTGTATATCGTACTCTTTCATGCTGTGTATATTGTACATTACTCTTTCATGCCATGTATATCGTACATTACTCTTTCATGCCGTGTATATCGTACATTACTCTTTCATGCTGTGTATATCGTACATTTCTCTTTCATGCTGTGTATATCGTATATTTCTCTTTCATGCTGTGTATATCATATATTTCTCTTTCATGCTGTGTATATCATACATTTCTCTTTCATGCTGTGTATATTGTATATTTCTCTTTCATACTGTGTATATCGTACATTTCTCTTTCATGCCGTGTATATCGTACATTTCTCTTTCATGCTGTGTATATCGTACATTTCTCTTTCATGCTATGTATATCGTACATTTCTCTTTCATGCTGTGTATATCGTACATTTCTCTTTCATGCTGTGTATATCGTACATTTCTCTTTCATGCTGTGTATATCATACACTTCTCCACAACCACACACAACACACCCACAACACACCCCACAACAAAACCCCACAACACACCCACAACAAAACTTCTCTTTCATGCTGTGTATATCGTACATTTCTCTTTCATGCTGTGTATATCGTACACTTCTCTTTCATGCTGTGTATATCGTACATTTCATGCTGTGTATATCGTACATTTCTCTTTCATGCCGTGTATATCGTACATTTCTCTTTCATGCTGTGTATATCGTACATTTCTCTTTCATGCTGTGTATATCGTACACTTCTCTTTCATGCTGTGTATATCGTACATTTCTCTTTCATGCTGTGTATATCGTACACTTCTCTTTCATGCTGTGTATATCGTACATTTCTCTTTCATGCTGTGTATATCGTACATTTCTCTTTCATGCTGTGTATATCGTACACTTCTCTTTCATGCTGTGTATATCGTACATTTCTCTTTGAAACACAGCTAGCATCTATCTACAAGATGATGAAACACAGCTGGCATCTATCTACAAGATGATGAAACACAGCTGGCATCTATCTATGAGATGATGAAACACAGCTGGCATCTATCTACAAGATGATGAAACACAGCTGGCATCTATCTATGAGATGATGAAACACAGCTGGCATCTATCTACAAGATGAT
>CM026393.1:7739200-7784323 GCA_014843695.1 Archivesica marissinica
ACCTCAATATCCCCATCCATCACACCTCAATATCCCCCATCCATCACACCTCAATATCCCCCACCCACCCACAAACAACCCATCACACCTCAATTATGAGGTGAAGAAGTGTCGAGTCTGCGATGCACAAGCTCACTGACTTCCTGCACAAGACTTGATGGAAGATCAAAGTTGTTGCCTAATGAGTCGGGTTTTATTGAATTCTTATTTGCCAACTATAAATTATTTATTTGGTTCAATGTGACATGTGCCAAATAATTTTAATTATATTCGTTGATAAGATTTGTATTTCTGAGTTCACAATTACAGTGAATCTCTAGATCCTAATCCACATGTTTCTTTGATATTTCGGAATTAAAGTTGCAATTAAAGCTTTGGTCATATGGTGACTCTCCAGCTATTATTGGTGGAGGAAGACACCGGGTGACTCTCCAGCCATTATTGGTGGAGGAAGACCCCGGGTGACTCTCCAGCTATTATTGGTGGAGGAAGACCCCGGGTGACTCTCCAGCTATTATTGGTGGAGGAAGACCCCGGGTTCACCTTCCAGCAGTACTTCAGGCACGGACACTCGGGTAGAACCACCGACCTTCCACAAGCCAGCTGGAAAGCTTTCTCACTTCAAAGAATTTGACACACCCAGTGGGATTCGATCCTACAGCGGAGAGGGGCAAGTGATTTGAAGTCATTGACCGTAACCGCTAGTCAATGTTCTACCACTAATAGAAACATTATATAGGTCTATATAATGCAACATACACGTAATTATATAATATACCTGTCTTCCTGTGCTGGCATTGGTGGTGGCGGTGGTGGTATTCCATTGTTCAACACTGCTCCTAACAAACCTATGATAAACACAAAGTAGCATGGTTAATGTACATCTGCCTCCACTTTCTCACCTACCAGGTATGTCTCCCACATTTTCATTGGTTCAGATATAGAGTTTAAGAGAGTTTATATAATATGCCCATGAGTACACATTATATACACATTACATACTTTCAAACGTGAACATTGGCACTGCATATACATGTACTTCTGTCTCCCACTTTTTGATTAGTTGAGATGTACTTTTGTCTCTCACTCTCTGATTGGTTGAGATGTACCTCTATCTCACTGTTATTGATTGGTTGAGAGGAATGCAAATCTCGGAGTCAATCAATCAAAACACTTGGATCTTGAGATCTGAGCAAAGCATTTCAATCTCCAAGCAAAGAGTAAACATGCCATGAAACTACAATGAAATAATTTATATTATACAGTACATATATAAACTGGACAGGAATCTATGCACACGGTTAAACCTGTCTAATCAGCCACCTCTGTTATGAAGGCAGTTACAGTTAAACCTGTCTAATCAGCGACCTCTGTTATGAGGCAGTTACGGTTAAACCTGTCTAATCAGCCACCTCTGTTATGAAGGCAGTTACAGTTAAACCTGTCTAATCAGCCACCTCTGTTATGAAGGCAGTTATGGTTAAACCTGTCTAATCAGCCACCTCTGTTATGAAGGCAGTTACGGTTAAACCTGTCTAAGTGGCCACCTCTGTTATGAAGGCAGTTATGGTTAAACCTGTCTAATCAGCCACCTCTGTTATGAAGGCAGTTACGGTTAAACCTGTCTAAGTGGCCACCTCTGTTATGAAGGCAGTTATGGTTAAACCTGTCTAATCAGCCACCTCTGTTATGAAGGCAGTTACGGTTAAACCTGTCTAAGTGGCCACCTCTGTTATGAAGGCAGTTACGGTTAAACCTGTCTAATCAGCCACCTCTGTTATGAAGGCAGTTACAGTTAAACCTGTCTAAGTGGCCACCTCTGTTATGAAGGCAGTTACAGTTAAACCTGTCTAATCAGCCACCTCTGTTATGAAGGCAGTTACGGTTAAACCTGTCTAATCAACCACCTCTGTTATGAAGGCAGTTACAGTTAAACCTGTCTAATCAACCACCTCTGTTATGAAGGCAGTTACAGTTAAACCTGTCTAATCAGCCACCTCTGTTATGAAGGCAGTTATGGTTAAACCTGTATAAGTGGCCACCTCTGTTATGAAGGCAGTTACAGTTAAACCTGTCTAATCAGCCACCTCTGTTATGAAGGCAGTTACGGTTAAACCTGTCTAAGTGGCCACCTCTGTTATGAAGGCAGTTACTAAATTCCTGCAATCACCAGCAGTAATTAAAGCTTTAAACTCAGTGACCACCTCTCCAAAGCAGCCACTTTTGTTTGTTTGTTCGGGTTTTATGCCTGCATAAGCACCATTTTGGGCTATATCACTGGTGGGCAGTTTACCTAACAACGCCTTTCCTGGGCAGGCTCCAGCGGTTAACCAGTACTTGGTGCACCAACCTCCTTAACCCATTTCATTCTGATACGTTCAAACAGTATTTGCAAAGAACATACAGCTAGATCAGCTGCCACGGAACGTGCGTCTGATCAGGCTCTATGCTGTTTGCTATTCAGATGATCTTGCTAAGACACTTGGCTATGTAGCAAACAACATAGATCCTGATCAGCATGCAGCGACACGCTGCAGCTGATCTCGATCTATGTTGTTTGCAAAAGCCTTTAAATGTATCCAGAATGAAATGGGTTAAGAATTTTAATATAAATGAGACAATATCCTGAATACACAATTTATTGTACAGATTTACCATTATATCTCACATTTGTGCCTATGCATATTTATTTGTAGACTAATCTTAGTTAAATTATCTCTAAGCGACAGTATCACTCATTTAGTATTGACTCCAATGACAACCACACCAATTTAGGAGTGTGGATGACAGCTATTTGAAATCCTACTTTCACTTTTGAAAGTTTGTAGACCATAAAAGCACTGTTTATTGATTCAATGTTAGTGTTCAAATGTATTCAGAAGAATTTTAGTAGCAATGCATTTATACGTGAAAAAAATGCATTTTATTTGCCTTTTGCGATGTAATGTCGTTTTAAAAAACAAGTTTTACCAAGTTATTCAGTAACTAAATCCATACGTTTTAAACATTTTTAATGTAGTCTTGAATTTTGGGCTGGATTAGTCTCCTCGTCAGGCCCGTAGCCACACTGAGGAACACCGAAATAAATGAAAAATAAAATAAATAAAATATATGTATAAAATGTTGACTGCTAGAGAGCTGAAATGTCAGTACATAATTATACGTCTAAACTCATTAAATAAAAAAACTGCAGAAAATCGCTTCTACACACCACAATTTAAAGGGGAACATGCCCCCGGACCCACCCCCCTCAGTAACAATGCCCCCGGACCCCCCCCCTCAGTAACCCAAATCATAATAAAACATAAATTAACCCCATTCAACCCCAAGTAACTGAAATGGACTGGTGCATTCAACCCCAAGTAACAGATATGGACTGGTGCATTCAACCCCAAGTAACAGATATGGACTGGTGCATTCAACCCCAAGTAACAGATATGGACTGGTGCATTCAACCCCAAGTAACAGATATGGACTGGTGCATTCAAACCCAAGTAACAGATATGGACTGGTGCATTCAACCCCAAGTAACTGACATGGACGGGTGCATTCAACCCCAAGTAACTGACATGGACTGGTGCATTCAACACCAAGTAACTGACATGGACTGGTGCATTCAACCCAAAGTAACTGACATGGACTGGTGCATTCAACACCAAGTAACTGACATGGACTGGTGCATTCAACCCCAAGTAACTGACATGGACTGATGCATTCAACCATGAGTAACTGACATGGACTGGTACATTCAACCCCAAGTAACTGATATGGACTGATGCATTCAACCCCAAGTAACTGATATGGACTGGTACATTCAAACCCAAGTAACTGATATGGACTGGTACATTCAAACCCAAGTAACTGACATGGACTGGTGCATTCAACCCCAAGTAACTGATATGGACTGGTGCATTCAACCCCAAGTAACTGACATGGACTGGTGCATTCAACCCCAAGTAACTGACATGGACTGGTGCATTCAACCCCAAGTAACTGACATGGACTGGTGCATTCAACCCCAAGTAACTGACATGGACTGGTGCATTCAACCCCAAGTAACTGACATGGACTGGTACATTCAACCCCAAGTAACTGACATGGACTGGTGCATTCAACCCCAAGTAACTGACATGGACTGGTGCATTCAACCCCAAGTAACTGACATGGACTGGTGCATTCAACCCCAAGTAACTGACATGGACTGGTGCATTCAACCCCAAGTAACTGACATGGACTGGTGCATTCAAACCCAAGTAACTGAATGGACTGGTGCATTCAACCCCAAGTAACTGAATGGACTGGTGCATTCAACACCAAGTAACTGACATGGACTGGTACATTCAACCCCAAGTAACTGACATGGACTGGTGCATTCAACCCCAAGTAACTGACATGGACTGGTGCATTCAACCCCAAGTAACTGACATGGACTGGTACATTCAACCCCAAGTAACTGATATGGACTGGTGCATTCAACCCCAAGTAACTGACATGGACTGGTGCATTCAACCCCAAGTAACTGACATGGACCGGTGCATTCAACCCCAAGTAACTGACATGGACTGGTGCATTCAAACCCAAGTAACTGGCATGGACTGGTACATTCAACCCCAAGTAACTGACATGGACTGGTGCATTCAACCCCAAGTAACTGACATGGACTGGTGCATTCAACACCAAGTAACTGACATGGACTGGTACATTCAACCCCAAGTAACTGATATGGACTGGTGCATTCAACCCCAAGTAACTGACATGGACTGGTGCATTCAACTCCAAGTAACTGATATGGACTGGTACATTCAAACCCAAGTAACTGACATGGACGGGTGCATTCAACCCCAAGTAACCGATATGGACTGGTGCATTCAAACCCAAGTAACTGGCATGGACTGGTGAATTCAAACCCCAAGTAACTGACATGGACCGTTGCATTCCACCCCAAGTAACTGACATGGACTGGTGCATTCAACCCCAAGTAACTGACATGGACTGGTGCATTCAACCCCAAGTAACTGACATGGACTGCTGTATGATATTAACACATTCAACCCAAAGTAACTGACATGGACTGCTGCATGATATTAACACATTCAACCCCAAGTAACTGACATGGACTGATGAAGGATATTAACCCATTCCACCCCAAGTAACTGACATGGACTGATGCATTCCACCCCAAGTAACTGACATGGACTGGTGCATTCCACTCCAAGTAACTGACATGGACTGGTGCATTCCACCCCAAGTAACTGACATGGACTGGTGCATTCCACCCCAAGTAACTGACATGGACTGATGCATGATATTAACACATTCAACCCCAAGTAACTGACATGGACTGGTGCATTCCACCCCAAGTAACTGACATGGACTGATGCATGATATTAACCCATTCAACCCCAAGTAACTGACATGGACTGGTGCATTCCACCCCAAGTAACTGACATGCATGATATTAACCCATTCCACCCCAAGTAACTGACATGGACTGATGAAGGATATTAACCCATTCCACCCCAAGTAACTGACATGGACTGCTGCATGATATTAACACATTCAACCCCAAGTAACTGACATGGACTGATGAAGGATATTAACCCATTCCACCCCAAGTAACTGACATGGACTGATGCATGATATTAACCCATTCCACCCCAAGTAACTGACATGGACTGATGCATGATATTAACACATTCAACCCCAAGTAACTGACATGGACTGGTGCATTCAACCCCTAGTAACTGACATGGACTGGTGCATTCAACCCCAAGTAACTGACATGGAATGGTGCATTCAACCCCAAGTAACTGACATGGACTGGTGCATTCAACCCCAAGTAACTGACATGGACTGGTGCATTCAACCTCAAGTACCTGACATGGACTGGTGCATTCAACCCCAAGTAACTGACATGGACTGGTGCATTCAACCCCAAGTAACTGACATGGACTGATGCATTCAACCCCAAGTAACTGACATGGACTTATGCATTCAACCCCAAGTAACTGACATGGACTGGTGCATTCCACCCCCAAGTAACTGACATGGACTGGTGCATGATATTAACACATTCAACCCCAAGTAACTGACATGGACTGATGCATGATATTAACCCATTCAACCCCAAGTAACTGACATGGACTGGTGCATTCCACCCCAAGTAACTGACATGGACTGATGCATGATATTAAGACATTCAACCCCAAGTAACTGACATGGACTGGTGCATTCAACCCCAAGTAACTGACATGGACTGGTGCATTCAACACCAAGTAACTGACATGGACTGGTGCATTCAACTGCAAGTAACTGACATGGACTGGTGTATTCAACCCCAAGTAACTGACATGGACTGGTGCATTCAACCGCAAGTAACTGACATGTACTGGTGTATTCAACCCCAAGTAACTGACATGGACTGTTGCATTCAACCCCAAGTAACTGACATGGACTGATGCATTCAACCCAAAGTAACTGACATGGATTGGTGCATTCCATCCCAAGTAACTGACATGGACTGGTGCATTCAATCGCAAGTAACTGACATGGACTGGTGCATTCAACCGCAAGTAACTGACATGGACTGGTGCATTCAACACCAAGTAAAAGTGGGACAAATTGTTTTAGTATGTGGTGTCTTGTTACCCCTGGGATCATGAACTCGTGTATTATAGTCCACCGACACATTGGATGAAGATGAGGTGGTGTGGCTGGAAATGCTATCACGACGCTCAGCACCGCGCGCTAAAATGTCTGCAACTGGTGTCTGTGAAATAAGAACAAACAAAACTCATAAAATAACCCAATTGTTCATCGTTATGCAATGTGTGGAAAGGTAAGTTTTTTATATAATTTAACATATCGAGTATTTACGCCCTATGTAACTTGATAACCCAATAATCCGTCTCCATGGTGACGACATGGCCATTCACCCAGGCATGTAAATCAATTGAAAGAACTAAAGTTGAGTAGCAGATCTTTCAATTCATTTTAGAGCTTCCTACTTCGTTGTATCAAAAAGAAGTGAAAAGTCGTGATAACGCGTTCACTTTAGGTGCGAATGGTCTGGAGTTCGTGCCCTGCTGGAACCGTTACGATTGTGCCTTTAGGCAAGGCATTTAAATTCCACGTGCCTCTTCTCTCTCCCTCATGGCGATGGATTCCATCAGGAATGAGGTCTCGAGAGTGATTAATATAAGTTGTAAGAACTTGTTTCGCAATCAAGCTGAAATAAATTGTATAAGTGAGAGATTTATCAATATTGTAAACACCAGCGACTGATTTATCACAACCAAATATCACTCAATGTACAGTACATATTTGTACAACAGACGGATATGTAGTCCAATGGTAACACGTTGGACTGGTAATCCAGGGATCGCAGGTTCGATCCCCCGTCTGACCCTAATAACATTAACAGTCTTTCAGATGGGACTTTAAACCGAGGTCTTGTGTCGGTGCTTTACACCGTGCACGTAAAAGAACCAGAGGAGACTCTGGAATAGGTCTCTGTCTGTATCATTGCACTATCCTCAAAAAATCTAAAATGACTAATCTCTTCTGGAGGCGTCGCTCATATGGGCAACCGGTAGCGACGATAAATAAACGTAAAACACACACAATACATATTTAACTGTTACTAAATAGTAATTATACCTGCTCTCTAGGCGGAATGTTTGTCGCTGACGTATTTATTGGAGACTGTGTTGGCTGGTGTGAGGGTGGGGTACTGTGAGTGACTGTCCTGATACTTCCACGAATAATGTTCTCCAAATGTCTCCGGAACACAGCTGTCTGTAACCTATTTGATACTCTCTGTTGCTGGGACAGCCCTTGTATCTCTATGACGATAGCTTCAGGTCTGTGTTCCTCAACATTCTGACTGTTAAGTGGAACATTTTCTTTTCCTGTGGCCATGGCAGCATTAACATTGTCTCGAACTTCAATGTTTTTGGTAATGAACTGGTTAATGGTATCTCTGTGTGGTTGACCGGTCACGGGTCGGTTGTCGTTCTGTATCTGACGTATCTCATTCATCCTCTCACTGAAAACCACAAGAGTTTGTCTTGTAACCCACGCAGAATATAAATCCAAACAGATAAACTTTCTTTAATTTACAATGATTGCGTAAAACACTATTGTTGGCGGGAATGAAAGCGTATATGTTGCCATTTGTGTGGGAAAATGAGTATCAATCCCGTAGCATCTAAACTAGTAATGGTCCTGCTACGTAACACAACATACAGATAGTACCCGGGGAAATCCCACATACGGTTACTGGTGACAACATCTCACATACGGTTACTGGTGACAACATCTCACATACGGTTACTGGTGACAACATCTCACATACGGTTACTGGCAACAACATCTCACATACGGTTACTGGTGACAACATCTCACATACGGTTACTGGCAACAACATCTCACATACGGTTACTGGCGACAACATCTCACATACGGTTACTGGTGACAACATCTCACATACGGTTACTGTTCAATATGGCGACAACATCTCACATACGGTTACTGGTGACAACATCTCACATACGGTTACTGTTCAATCTGGCGACAACATCTCACATACGGTTACTGGTGACAACATCTCACATATGGTTACTGTTCAATATGGCGACAACATCTCACATACGGTTACTGGTGACAACATCTCACATACGGTTACTGTTCAATATGGCGAAAACATCTCACATACGGTTACTGTTCAATCTGGCAACAACATCTCACATACGGTTACTGTTCAATCTGGTGACAACATCTCAGAGGCGTATGATGGTTCTGGAAAGTGGTCCGGCCAAATTACTATACGTCAGGCAGTGTATATATTATTCTCGAAATGTGTTTATTAAAAAAAAAAAAAGTCCGAAAAGTGGTCCGGCCATGGCCGTACGGCCGGACCCGTAGATACGCCTATGCATCTCACATACGGTTACTGTTCAATATGGTGACAACATCTCACATACGGTTACTGTTCAATATGGCGACAACATCTCACATACGGTTACTGTTCAATATGGTGACAACATCTCACATCCGTGGTCCAATGGTAGAGCGTCGGATTTGGAATCGAACGGTCCGGGTTCGATACTCAGTCAGGCCACGTATGTAATGTCATTGAGCAAGGCACCTCACACACATTGCTTAGTACTGGTTAACCGCTATGGTCGGCTAAGCATGCCCAGGAAAACATGTCTAGGTCCCCGCAAGGGGTTTGACATTAATGGTACATACATTAATGGTACATACATACTTCTGATCCGAGGATCGACGTTGAGTTGCATTGGTGAGAAACGTTCCCTGGTTCGATACTTGGTTAGGCCACGGATGTAGTGTCATTGAGCAAGGCACAGTTGACAATGTGTCATGTACCTGTGGAGCAAGGCACCTCGCGCACTATCTATCTATCTTCCTTTAATGTCGAACCCCTCGCGGAGACGTAGACATGTTGCGCACATTGCTTAGTACAGGATAACCGCTTAGGTCGGCTAAGTCTGTCAAGGGAAACATGTCTAGGTCCCGGCAAGGGGGTTAGTCCAACTATTTAGACTTGAAAAATGTGACATTTTACTATCAAGCCATTTTTCAAATAACACATTTTATACATTAGAGGTCTTATATATAGGACTAGCCAAGCGCTTTGACATTAATGGAGCATACATACAAATTAATAAAATTACCTCCGAGTTCTTTCCAAAAGTACGTCGATTGGATCCATTGTATTTCCACTTTCAGTTTCAAGACTGTGATTATTATCAGGAATTACGTTAGTGACACCTTGTGTGTTGGCTAGTGCTGCAGATTTGCCACCGTCAGCCATTGTATCTGATTATAAATGGGATTAAATGACGTAGGGCTTATATACCCGGTTTATTTATAACAATTACGAATTTTTGTTATGCATTATGGTCTATGTTGTGCGTTACTCATCAGATAAATGATAGTTGCTTCCCGTCTTACTTCGTCAGTAGATTCGCAAATAATATAAGCCGGGCACCTGTCTCGATTATAAATCTAAAAATAAATATTCTAGGAAAAACCGTCATATTTATTTATAATTGTAAATACTGGATCGAGGGTCACTATGCACGCGCAGGAAGGCGAGACTCACTTTTACTTTGCGACAGCGGTGTGCAGACGACATTTTGCAAAATGACTTCAATAGATGGGCTTTTTGAACAAATAATTCATTATGAAAAGACGACACAGGAACGAAAATGTCGTTTGCAAGAATGTATGTTATAATTTGCACAGAAATAATAAAAATCATGATTAAAAGGTGAATTTCTGATTAATATTCGCGACCTATTTTTAGTTTGGATCAGATATTGATGGTGCATTATAAGATTATTATGAGGCGTGGTGTAATTTGTTTACTTTTATTTAACCATATTTTATTGCAAATCAATATAACATATGTCATACAGATACAATACAGAGCATGAAAATACAAATGGTTTGACAAGTTTTAACCACATTAGACCACGACCAGAAAACGGCCGGCACAGCATTTGTTTACATGCCTAACGTGTATTTTATAATATTACACAAGTACAATACATTAAATACAACAGAATATCACTGTTGCCTTTGATATGTGTTACAATCTCACAGACACAAACACTTGTTAATGCCTGTGGGCTACTTATTAACCTTATCGTGATAAGTCGTGATAGCGCAGTGGATGCTCTTTTGCTTCAGGTGCGGAAGGTCCGGATTTGAACCCCGCTGGAGCTGTTACGATTGTGCCCTTAGGCAAGGCATTTAAATTCCACACTCTTCTCTCTCCCATGTGGCGATGGATTCCATCAGGAATGAGCTCTCGAGAGTGATTAATATAAGTTGTAAGAACTTGTTTCGCAATCGAGTTAAACTAAATTTGTGTAAACTATTAACCTTATAGTAAAACAGGGAAATAACTTGATATATACAGATCTGTCCAGAAGTTTAGTCTGTTACAGTAAGATAATGCTCCAGAGTGGGCGCTGTACAAATCAAAGGAAGAAGAAGTCTAGTATATTAACCCCATAGGAGAGGGTGACACCCCCCTCCCCCCTGAATCCCGAATACTTCTTATTTTTTCAGTGAGTCCCGAATACCACCTTATTTTTTCGCTGAATCCCGAATACTTTTTAACCAGTTTAACACATTGAAAACACGCCTCCAAGAACATTTTGTCTGTTTACAGTAGTGCAAATGGTAAAATTGTTTATAAGGGAAGTAACCCTGGACATTATCTAAGTCTGAATAGATCGTATAGGTCTGTACATCAACAATTTACGTTTTGTACACATAAAATCGCTTTTGAAGCATGTTTCGTGGTATTGTTGTCGTTAAATTGGTAAAATCCGGGTACTCCGGTTTCCTCCCACACGTATGACCACACATACGCTTTCATCCGCGCCAACGAGAGTGATTAATATAAGTTGTTAAAACTTGCTTCGCAATCGTTGTAAAATAAATAAAGTTTAAAGTTTAAATTGGTAATAGAACGTAGATTATTGTCCAAGAAAACAATTTATATTGGAAATCTTGCGTACTGAATACCAAAAGATGTTTTTATTGCGTACCGCGTACGATGCTCGTGCTTCCCGAATACAGACTAAATAGGCCCTGAATCCTGCGTACCAAAAGGGGGGGTGTCACCCCCATAGGACATACAACGTGTGTGTCTAGTGCCTGTGATATGACATACATAAGAAAAGTAAAATTCATAACTTAATTGTCTATTTTTTATACAAATTTAATTTACCTTGATTGCAAATCAAGTTCTTACAACATTTGTTAAAGTGTCAATGTGGAATTTAACCCTTTCAACACCACAGACCTCTAAATAGGCTTACAAAAAGTGTAGATCCAGATGAGCCGGCTCGTGACGAGCCGTCTCATCAGGATCTGCACTTTTTACCAGTAATATTACTATTTTTAGACACAATTACCCATTTTGATAAATGAACTGGTCCAAATGTAATTTTCTTATTAATTTATTGGTCTAAGAATATCATGGACCAGTCCATGTCAGTTACTTGGTGTTGAATGGGTTAAGTGCCTTGCCTGGCACAATCGTAATGGCTACAGCTGGGTGAGAACTCTGGGCCTTGCACACCTGAAGCGAACATGCTACATGCTATCATGAATATACTTGAACTCACCTGAATATCTCAATCATTTATCTTCATGATGGGAAAACTTGCTTACAAACTCATCTTTAGACCAGGAGCCCAGGGGGGTCAGCCTAGCTGGAAAGTTAACCAATTTTCATGTATATAGTAATGGTCAATGTGCATTCCCATGTAAGGAAATGGACGTCTGGCATGCTCATTCTGGTGGGTGTGGTCAGGAGGGCCATGAGAAAGGAACCCCAAATTTGAGCTAGATTAGCTCATGAGTTAACCTGATGAAACTTATTGTAAAATGTCCGGCATAGTCCCAGGTATCACAAATGGCCACTGCCAGACATTTTCGGTGGTGGGTTGTGCCCGCCAGACTTCTATAACTGGTACCCCAACATTGACCTAGATCAGCTCGTGAGTTAACCTGATGAAACCTACTGGAAAATGTTCGGCATAGTCCAAGGTATCACAAATGACCACTGCCAGACATTTTCAGTGTTGGGTTGTGCCCGCCAGACACCCTCGAATGCCCCCACCCCCAAAATGAGCCAGATCAGCTCATGAGTTAACCTGATGAAACCTACTGGAAAATGTTCAGCATAGTCCCAGGTATCACAAATGACCACTGCCAGACATTTTCAGTGGTGGGTTGTGCCCGCCAGACACCCCCGAATGCCCCCACCTCCAAAACTGAGCCAGATCAGCTCATGAGTTAACCTGATGAAACCTACTGGAAAATGTTCAGCATAGTCCCAGGTATCTTGAATGACCACTGCCAGACATTTTCAGTGGTGGGTTGTGCTCGCCAGACACCCTCGAATGCCCCCACCCCCAACATCTTTAAAAATGGCCGCCATAAAAACCTATTTTTCTTATATCTCAAGTCCTAATTCACATAGTCATCATTTTGGTGTCAAAATATATTGGGGGGGACAAGAATTTTAAAAAATATTCTACTTTTGACCAGCTCTGATATTTATTTCTACCATTTAAAGATGGCCTCCACTAATAAATAAAATTTAATGTAAACAGTTCATTTAATGTTATTTATTAGTGGAGGATGAACCCTTATGGTATGGAAAAAATGTTATTTATTAGTGGAGGCGATAGCTTCAACCATAATTTAGTTGTTAATATAAGTCTCAGTAAAAACATGTTGATGTTTATCATTTATATAGAAGGCAGTTACAGAATAAAATAACATAGGTCTCACTAGAAATCTTTCTGAACAGGGTGCTGGGAACAAAATCTAAATTACTAAATATCAGCAGGGTGCTTAACATTTCAGCAGGGTATCATTTCTCAGCAGGGTAGATCACATTCTTTAATCCTAATAATGAAAACCCTGTTAATAATAGAAATAGAAAGTAAAGGGTCAATTTGTAATAACTGAATGGGGTGACCTGTACATGGTAAGAAGGGATGCTGCCTGACCAGATGGGTGGTGATATTTAGCACTGATGTAAGATTAGCAGCATACTGGCTCTCATGAGGGCAGAGATTAGCCCAGATATAATTTTGAGGGTGGTATGAGAAAACTACAACACAGGCAGCATTACAAGTATATTCCAAGCTGGGATTCGAAGACATCCTTCCAATCAAGAAACAGAGTGGACAGATGAACCAGTCCAAGGTAGGTTATTAACTTATTGTTGTAATATTGATAATCAAGACTAATAATAATATAAAAGCTGGTCCTATCTGGTTCCTACATCAGCAGCAATTACTGATACCCCTGCCGGAGCATCCAGTACAGCATCACAGTCGACTGCTGAAGAACTGAATGAATGCAATATTGGACTAAAGGTATTGGATCTGTATTGGTTTTCGAAACTGAGAGAAGGCAACACACCATTGCATGCTGGATTCATGAGCAAGTACATCAAGGAATCCTTACCACTTCAACGAATTTGCTACATGGACCCAATATCCAGATTCCCAACCAACAATAATGTGATGAGAGACGATGATCCGAACAATGAACGTTGCAAAGGAAACAGGCCAAGATTACGCAGTTGTCACCTATGATTTGCATTGTGTTGAAAGCCTACTAAATACAAGCAATTGAAAACCCCCTTGTTTGACAGCTTCCAGTCGATTCTGGGTGGGCATCTTGGGTCAACAGCTCAATTCTGGGCCATTTACATCTTCCTGATCAATCACCTCCACAGAGAGCTGCAGAGATGCATAAAGACGAATGACGTCGGTGGCTATATCCATGTATTCACAATGATGCTTGCAGTATACTTCGCCCTGAACCGACCAAACTATACCAGATGGGGAATACCTTTTCTGCAGAAGTTGAAGTGTTCAGACCCAAAGCTGCGTAACGTACTGGGGAAGGGTGCGTTTTCCATCAGACGCACAAAGAAGTGTTACAGTAGATCGGTTGTTGACCTCTCTTTGGAGCAAACGGTCAACCGTGATGCTGCATCCAAAATGAAGGGAATTGTTGACTTCCGAAATTCTGAGAACGCAATGCACCGATGGTCATTGACTATGACCCAGCGAGCTATGGCAATCACCAGGGTTAGAACATTCACTGGACTTGAACTGGGGGGAAATGCAACAGCTCAATGCCGTCCTTCAAGAATCATAAGGGACAACAGTCAGATAGCTGAACTGAGTGGAATAATTGACGAATTCTGCAATCCATTCACAGATGATGCTCCAACTTCCTTGGTGAATATTGCAACCGGTCAAACAGCATCTAAGGCAACTGTATTATATCTACTCAATATGCTGAAAAGGGGTCAGGATGAAAGGGATAAATTTCAAGATGAATGGGACAGCAACAGCCATCGATTTCTTCAACCTGTGAAACGTAAGCGTGTACAGAACTTTGCTGTTCAGAACATGAAGAAAAAAGCAAAGCTACCCTCCTCACAGAAGACAAATGCTGAGAGCCTGTGTCCGTATGATCGTAGTAGTCGTTGCAGAGAAAACCGCACTTGACCTTCGGAATGTTCTCTCCTGCCCAATTACGCCATATCCACTGTCACTCGCACACTGTGATGGGGCGCATGTGAAAAGTGAAAAAAATCAGCATTGTTGAAAAAGTTTGAGTCCCTCCAGACAGAAACAATCACAGAAGCCGAGCTACCAAGGTGTTATGTACAGGTCTATGATGGAGGAAATCTTCATTCCGTCCTCTCACAAACAAACATGGGAGCATCATACGCATCAACTGCTCGGACCATGCTGTCTGTGGTATGTTCAGGGAGGGTTAATGAAGCACATGTTTGTCTCGACAAGTACATGGAGAACTCCATCAAGGACAGTGAGAGAAAGTTGCGGGGTGCAGTTGATTCAGTATTTGTCATAACCGGGCCAGATCAGACAATCAGACAGAGTGGGAAATAACTTCTCACCAATGGAGTATTCAAGAATGAACTTGCCAAGTTTCTCTTGCAAGAGTGGAGGAAAGATCATTACTGGAATATCTTTGGTGGAAATACCTTGCTTGCTTCTTATGGTGGTGAGTGTTTTCAGTATGTCCGTGATGAGCACCATCATATTACTGTAACCAGCCCAGCACACATCCAAGGTGACCATGAAGAGGCCGATATGCTGATTGCTTTCCACATCGCAAATATCACAGCAGGCAATGTCATGGTGAGGGCATCTGGCACCGATGTCTTAGTGATATTGATTGGTGCCCTTGGACAGCAACGCCGAGAAATCCGGGCTATGGCCAACATCATCATGTACTGGGAAACAGCAGGAGGTACATCAATGTGACTAACATTGCTGACATCCTTGAAGAGCGCAAACCTGGACTTCCCAAAGCACTGCCCGCATACCATACCTTCACTGGATATGACTTTACATCGGCCTTTTACAGGTTGGCACAATATATTTGTGTCTCAGTAAAATTTCTCAATTACGGTGTTGGTGTTATGATTTAATTAGCCATAGCATTTCTTTAAAATTTGATATATGGTGCATTTTGTTTGTGCGGATAAAAAAAATCGGGATAACCGGATTCGTATTTTTGAGCACTGATTGAATGGTCTCATTTTGAATTTGTACCTGATTTTTCAGGAAAGGCAAAACTAAACCCCTCGATCATAGAGAAGGACAATACTGGCTGCTACGTTAACCTCTTCATCAGTATGGGCGAGGTACATGGTAGTGTTGATCTGGATGTCAATCAGAGTTTGTCTGCCGCATGTATGCACAAAGCAAGACTCAAGATGTCAATGAAGCACGATAAAACAAACTGATGCAAATGACTGGCAAAGTTGATCAGGTAATTACGGCACAAGAACCTTTAATATGATCATCATTATAAAATTAGAATACCTTACAGCATGTACAGTTTTAGAGGGGGCGGAAGGGGCGTATGCCCCCTATTGAAAATCACTAAAAATTACCTCTGTAGAATGTTAATTTTTCAAATCGGACCATTATTAACAAAGTTATAGTGGAAGAAAATGTGCACACAGCCGGCATCCATATATTAAGTGTAAGCTGTAGACAATTGGTACCCCCATTTCTGCTCTGGACCCTACTTTGCATGACTGATGACTGCACGCCCCCTTTAAACAAATCCTGCATCTGCCCCTGTTACAACAGCTCTAATCATGCATTTCATTGATTTTCAGGAGAATCCACTGGCAAACATCAAACGTATCGACTGTGCCTTGCTGTCACCTTCTCAACAGAACCTTGAGATGAATATTCGACGAACACAGTATGTTACAGCATTGTGAACACATGCCATGAGAGCATCTCCTGGGGACGGTTTGTCACCAACTGATTATGGATGGTATGTGAGGGACAACCTCCTGGAAGCCAACATGGTTTGAAGGCCCAGCCATACCAAATGGTTTGTTATGAATGGCAGTAACAATGCAGAGGACATGGAGGCTGAAGGTGACAGATAGTCTGAGATAGAAGTAGAAACTACTGATGGAGTGAGCGATTCAGATGGCGAAGCATGGAGTGAAGACTCAGATTCAGATAAGGAAGACGGGGATTACTTGTAGAAGATAACACCTCTAGAGAATCTAAGGGCTATACAGTATTATGCTGAACATTTTTCAGTCACTTTCATCGAGTTTGGTAATTCATTAACTCAGATCTAACTCTGTATTTGGAATGGGGGGGTAGGAGGTATATAGCAGGCACACTCTACCATAGATAATTACTTACCCGTGTACATGATACATACATGCCTATATCTATATGGTTTACTTAAAATCAATAAAGGAACTGAATTTAAATGTATATTTCTGTTATGTGTCACCTTTTGGTGAATTCACAAAATATCCCGAATTGATGGCTATATATATATTTTTACAAAATATAATTAAAACACCCCCCATGATACTTGGGACTATGCATGTTCCAGTAGTTTCAGAAGGTTAACTCACAAGCTGATCAAGCTCTATGTTGGGGGTGGGGGCATTTGGGGGTGTCTGGCGGGCACAACCCACCACTGAAAATGTATGGCAGTGGTCATTCATGATACTTGGAGCTATGACAAATATGTTCCAGTAAATTTCATCAGGTTAACTCACAAGCTGATCTGGCTCAGTTTTGGGGGTGGGGACATTCGGGACTGTCTGGCAGGTACAACCCACCACTGAAAATGTCTGGCAGTGGTCATTCATGATATCTGGAACTATACCAAACATTTTCCAGTAAATTTCATCAGGTTAACTCATGAGCTGATCTGGCTCCGTTTTGGGGGTGGGGGCATTCGGGGGTGTCTGGCGGGCATAATCCACCACTGAAAATGTCTGGCAGTGGTCATTTGTGATACCTGGGACTATGCTGAACATTTTCCAGTAGGTTTCATCAGGTTAACTCATGAGCTGATCTAGCTCAATTTTGGGGGTGGGGGCATTTGAGGGTGTCTGGCAGGCACAACCCACCACTGAAAATGTCTGGCAGTGGCCATTTGTGATACCTGGGACTATGCCGGGCATTTTACAATAAGTTTCACCAGGTTAACTCATGAGCTGATCTAGCTCAATTTTGGGGTTCCTTTATCATGGCCTCCTGACCACACCCACCAGAATGAGCATTTCCTTACATGGGCATGCACATGGACCATTGCTATATACATGAAAATTGGTTAACTTTCCAGCTAGGCTGACCCCTTTGGGCTCCTGTTCTACTTTGACATACAATTATTTTTCTGTACCATTTTATCTGAGATTACTTACTTATATATGTAGGATTTCCACCACTCTATATATGTAAAAGAAAGTGTGTCACCTGTTTCTGTGTTTTTTATTAATTAATGCTTGTTTATGAAAACAATGTCGTAATTTTCAAATTGCTACTTCATAAATAGTGGTGATCATTCATTCCCAGTCAGTGCCAGCGTGCGTGCTGTGCCAGCGTGCGTGCTGTGCTAGCGTGCGTGCTGTGCCAGCGTGCGTGTTGTGCCAGCGTGCATGCTGTGCCAGCGTGCGTGCTGCGACAGCGTGCGTGCTGTGCCAGCGTGCGTGCTGCGACAGCGTGCGTGCTGTGCCAGCGTGCGTGGCTATGCCAGCGTGCGTGCTGCGCCAGCATGCGTGTTGTGCCAGCGTGCATGTTGTGCCAGCATGCATACTGTGCCAGCGTGCGTGTTGTGCCAGCGTGCGTGCGTGCTGTGCCAGCGTGCGTGCTGTTTCAGTGTGCGTGTTGTGCCAACGTGCGTGTCGTGCCCGCATGCGTGCTATGCCAGCGTGCGTGTGTGCCAGCGTGCGTGTTGTGCCAGCGTGCGTGCTATGCCAGCGTGCGTGTTGTGCCAGCGTGCGTGTTGTGCCAGCATGCGTGTTGTGCCAGCGTGCATGTTGTGCCAACGTGCGTGCGTGCTGTGCCAGCGTGCGTGTTGTTGCCAGCGTGCATGTTGTGCCAGCGTGCGTGTTGTGCCAGCGTGCGTGCTATGCCAGCGTGCGTGTTGTGCCAGCGTGCGTGTTGTGCCAGCGTGCGGTGCTATACCAGCGTGCGTGTTGTGCCAGCGTGCATGTTGTGCCAGCGTGTGTGTTGTGCCAGCGTGCGTGCTATGCCAGCGTGCGTGCTGTGCCAGCGTGCGTGTTGTGCCAGCGTGCGTGTTTGTGCCAGCGTGCGTGTTGTGCCAGTGCGTGTTGTGCCAGCGTGCGTGTTGTGCCAGCGTGCTGTTGTGCCAGCGTGCATGCTATGCCAGCGTGCATGCTATGCCAGCGTGCGTGTGTGCCAGCGTGCGTGTTGTGCCAGCGTGCATGTTGTGCCAGCGTGCGTGCTATGTCAGCGTGCGTGCTGTGCCAGCGTGCGTGTTGTGCCAGCGTGCGTGTTGTGCCAGCGTGCGTGTTGTGCCAGCGTGTGTGTTGTGCCAGCGTGCGTGTTGTGCCAGCGTGCGTGCTATGCCAGCGTGCGTGTTGTGCCAGCGTGCATGTTGTGCCAGCGTGCGTGCTGTGCCAGCGTGTGTGTTTGCCAGCGTGCGTGTTTGCCAGCGTGCGTGCTATGCCAGCGTGCGTGTTGTGCCAGCGTGCGTGTTGTGCCAGCGTGCATGTTGTGCCAGTGTGCGTGCTGTGCCAGCGTGCGTGTTGTGCCAGTGTGCGTGTTGTGCCAGCGTGCGTGTTGTGCCAGCATGCGTGTTGTGCCAGCGTGCGTGTTGTGCCAGCGTGCGTGTTGTGCCAGCGTGCGTGTTTGCCAGCGTGCGTGTTGTGCCAGCGTGCGTGTTGTGCCAGCGTGCGTGTTGTGCCAGGTGCGTGCTATGCTAGCGTGCGTGTTGTGCCAGCGTGCGTGTTGTGCCAGCGTGCATGTTGTGCAGCGTGCGTGTTGTGCCAGCGTGCATGTTGTGCCAGCGTGCATGCTGTGCCAGCATGCATGTTGTGCCAGCGTGCGTGCTATGCCAGCATGCGTGTTGTGCCAGCGTGCATGTTGTGCCAGCGTGCGTGCTGTGCCAGCGTGCGTGTTGTGCCAGCGTGCGTGCTATGCCAGCATGCGTGTTGTGCCAGCGTGCGTGCTATGTCAGCGTGCGTGCTGTGCAAGCGTGCGTGCTATGCCAGCATGTGTGTTGTGCCAGCGTGCCTGCTGTGCAAGCGTGCGTGCTATGCCAGTGTCGTGTTGTGCCAGCGTGCATGTTGTGCCAGTGCGTGCGTGTTGTGCCAGCGTGCGTGTTGTGCCAGCGTGCGTGTTGTGCCAGCGTGCGTGCTGTGCCAGCGTGCGTGCTATGCCAGCGTGCGTGTTGTGCAAGCGTGCGTGCTGTGCCAGCGTGCGTGCTGGCCAGCGTGGCGTGTGTGCCAGTGTGCGTGTGTGCCAGCATGCGTGCTGTGCCAGCGTGCGTGCTGTGCCAGCGTGCGTGCTGTGCCAGCGTGTGTGCTGCGACAGCGTGCGTGCTGTGCCAGCGTGCGTGCTGTGCTAGCGTGCATGCTGTGCCAGCGTGCGTGCTGTGCCAGCGTGCATGCTGTGCCAGCCTGCGTGCTGTGCCAGCGTGCTTGCTGTGCCAGCGTGCGTGCTGTGCCAGCGTGCGTGCTGTGCCAGCGTGCGTGCTGTGCCAGCGTGCATGCTGTGCCATCGTGCTGTGCCAGCGTGCGTGCTGTGCCATCGTGCTGTGCCAGTGTGCGTGCTGTGCCAGGTGTCCCATGGTTTAAAGTACTCTGGGTTGTTTCCTGGTAGTGGATACACCAGGCTGAGATTTCATAGTTTAAAATACTTGTATTTTTCAGGGTAATTTATTTCATATTTCACTGTATGATGTATGCATGCCAATTTTCAAGCTGTATTTCATAGTAAAACTTATTGTGAATGCTTTGTAGTACGCCAAGCTGTGTTTTCTACTCAAGAGAAAGGGAAACTTCTGGAACAGAAGTGCCATCAGTGCCACGAGCAACTGAAACAGAAGGTATGGCATGGCTTATCATCTGCAATATGGCATGGTTTATCATCTGCAATATTGCATGGCTTATCATCTGCAATATGACATGGCTTATCATCTGCAATATTGCATGGCTTATCATCTGCAATATGGCATGGTTTATCATCTGCAATATGACATGGTTTATCATCTGCAATATTGCATGGCTTATCATCTGCAATATGACATGGTTTATCATCTGCAATACATGGCTTATCATCTGCAATATGGCATGGCTTATCATCTGCAATATTGCATGGCTTATTATCTGCAATATGACATGGCTTATCATCTGCAATATTGCATGGCTTATCATCTGCAATATTGCATGGCTTATCATCTGCAATATGGCATGGCTTATCATCTGCAATATGGCATGGTGTATCATCTGCAATATGGCATGGTTTATCATCTGCAATATGATATGGCATATCATCTGCAATATGGCATGGTTTATCATCTGCAATATTGCATGGCTTATCATCTGCAATATGACATGGCTTATCATCTGCAATATGGTATGGTGTATCATCTGCAATATGGCATGGATTATCATCTGCAATATGGCATGGATTATCATCTGCAATATGGCATGGATTATCATCTGCAATATGGCATGGTTTATCATCTGCAATATGACATGGCTTATCATCTGCAATATGGATGGTGTATCATCTGCAATATGGCATGGTTTATCATCTGCAATATGGCATGGTGTATCATCTGCAATATGGCATGGTGTATCATCTGCAATATGGCATGGTGTATCATCTGCAATATGGCATGGTGTATCATCTGCAATATGGCATGGTTTATCATCTGCAATATGGCATGGTGTATCATCTGCAATATGGCATGGTGTATCATCTGCAATATGGCATGGTGTATCATCTGCAATATGGCATGGTGTATCATCTGCAATATGGCATGGTGTATCATCTGCAATATGGCATGGTGTATCATCTGCAATATGGCATGGTTTATCATCTGCAATATGGCATGGTGTATCATCTGCAATATGGCATGGTGTATCATCTGCAATATGGCATGGTGTATCATCTGCAATATGGCATGGTGTATCATCTGCAATATGGCATGGTGTATCATCTGCAATATGGCATGGTGTATCATCTGCAATATGGCATGGTGTATCATCTGCAATATGGCATGGTGTATCATCTGCAATATGGCATGGTGTATCATCTGCAGTATGGCATTGCTTATCATCTGCAATATGACATGGCTTATCATCTGCACTATGGCATGGCTTATCATCTGCAATATTGCATGGCTTATCATCTGCAATATGACATGGCTTATCATCTGCAATATTGCATGGCTTATCATCTGCAATATGACATGGCGTATCATCTGCAATATTGCATGGCTTATCATCTGCAATATTGCATGGCTTATCATCTGCAATATGACATGGCTTATCATCTGCAATATGGCATGGTGTATCATCTGCAATATGGCATGGTTTATCATCTGCAATATGACATGGCATATCATCTGCAATATGGCATGGTTTATCATCTGCAATATTGCATGGCTTATCATCTGCAATATGACATGGCTTATCATCTGCAATATGGTATGGTGTATCATCTGCAATATGGCATGGATTATCATCTGCAATATGGCATGGATTATCATCTGCAATATGGCATGGATTATCATCTGCAATATGGCATGGTTTATCATCTGCAATATGACATGGCTTATCATCTGCAATATGGTATGGTGTATCATCTGCAATATGGCATGGTTTATCATCTGCAATATGGCATGGTGTATCATCTGCAATATGGCATGGTGTATCATCTGCAATATGGCATGGTGTATCATCTGCAATATGGCATGGTGTATCATCTGCAATATGGCATGGTGTATCATCTGCAATATGGCATGGTTTATCATCTGCAATATGGCATGGTGTATCATCTGCAATATGGCATGGTGTATCATCTGCAATATGGCATGGTGTATCATCTGCAATATGGCATGGTGTATCACAAACATCTGCAATATGCATGGTACACATATGGCATGGTATCATCTGCATATGGCATGTATCATCTGCAATATGGCATGTGTATCATCTGCAATATGGCATGGTGTATCATCTGCAGTATGGCATTGCTTATCATCGCAATATGGCATGATGTATCATCTGCAATATGGCATGGTGTATCATCTGCAATATGGCATGGTGTATCATCTGCAATATGGCATTGCTTATCATCTGCAATATGACATGGCTTATCATCTGCAATATGACATGGCTTATCATCTGCAATATGGCATGGTGTATCATCTGCAATATGGCATGGGTATCATCTGCAATATGGCATGGTGTATCATCTGCAATATGGCATGGTGTATCATCTGCAATATGGCATGGTGTATCATCTGCAATATGGCATGGTGTATCATCTACAATGCTGAGGTCTATCCATAAACCTAGATCACTAGTCCTGAGATCAAACTGTAAACCTAGATCACTAGTCCTGAGGTCTATCCATATACCTAGATCACTAGTCCTGAGGTCTATCCATAAACCTAGATCACTAGTCCTGAGGTAAAACTGTAAATCTAGATCACTAGTCCTGAGTTCAAACCGTAAACCTAGATCACTAGTCCTGAGGTAAAACTGTAAATCTAGATCACTAGTCCTGAGTTCAAACCATAAACCTAGATCACTAGTCCTGAGGTCAAACTGTAAACCTAGACCACTAGTCTTGAGGTCAAACTGTAAACCTATATCACTAGTCCTGAGGTCAAACCGTAAACCTAGATCACTAGTCCTGAGGTCAAACTAAACCTAGACCACTAGTCCTGAGGTCAAACCATGAACCTATGTCACTAGTCATGAGGTCAAACCATAAACCTATATCACTAGTCCTTATGTCAAACCGTAAACCTAGATCACTAGTCCTTAGGTCAAACCATGAACCTATATCACTAGTCATGAGGTCAATCCGTAAACCTATATCACTAGTCCTTAGGTCAAACCATGAACCTATATCACTAGTCCTGAGGTCAATCCATAAACGTATATCACTAGTCCTTAGGTCAAACCATGAACCTAGATCACTAGTCCTGAGGTCAAACTGTAAACCTAGATCACTAGTCCTGAGGTCAAACTGTAAACCTAGATCACCAGTCCTGAGGTCAAACTGTAAACCTAGATCACTAGTCCCGAGGTCAAACTGTAAACCTAGATCACTAGTCCTGAGGTCAAACTGTAAGCCTAGACCACTAGTCTTGAGGTCAAACTGTAAACCTATATCACTAGTCCTGAGGTCAAACTGTAAACCTAGATCACTAGTCCTGAGGTCAAACTAAACCTAGACCACTAGTCCTGAGGTAAAACCATGAACCTATATCACTAGTCCTGAGGTCAAACCATGAACCTATGTCACTAGTCATGAGGTCAAACCGTAAACCTATATCACTAGTCCTTATGTCAAACCGTAAACCTAGATCACTAGTCCTTAGGTCAAACCATGAACCTATATCACTAGTCATGAGGTCAATCCATAAACCTATATCACTAGTCCTTAGGTCAAACCATGAACCTATATCACTAGTCCTGAGGTCAATCCATAAACGTATATCACTAGTCCTGAGGTCAAACTGTAAACCTAGATCACCAGTCCTGAGGTCAAACTGTAAACCTAGATCACTAGTCCTGAGGTCAAACTGTAAACCTAGATCACTAGTCCTGAGGTCAAACTGTAAGCCTAGACCACTAGTCTTGAGGTCAAACTGTAAACCTATATCACTAGTCCTGAGGTCAAACTGTAAACCTAGATCACTAGTCCTGAGGTCAAACTAAACCTAGACCACTAGTCCTGAGGTAAAACCATGAACCTATATCACTAGTCCTGAGGTCAAACCATGAACCTATGTCACTAGTCATGAGGTCAAACTGTAAACCTATATCACTAGTCCTTAGGTCAAACCATAAACCTATATCACTAGTCCTTAGGTCAAACCATGAACCTATATCACTAGTCCTTAGGTCAAACCATGAATCTATGTCACTAGTCATGAGGTCAAACCGTAAACCTATATCACTAGTCCTTAGGTCAAACCATGAACCTATATCACTAGTCCTGAGGTCAAACCATAAACCTATTTCACTAGTCCTGAGGTCAAACCGTACACCTATATCACTAGTCCTGAGGTCAAACCATAAACCTATATCACTAGTCCTGAGGTCAAACCGTAAACCTAGATCACTAGTCCTGAGGTCAAACTGTAAACCTAGATCACTAGTCCTGAGTTCAAACCGTAAACCTAGATCACTACTCCGGAGGTAAAACTGTAAATCTAGATCACTAGTCCTGAGGTCAAACTGTAAACCTATATCACTAGTCCTGAGGTCAAACCGTAAACCTATTTCACTAGTCATGAGGTCAAACCATAAACCTATATCACTAGTCCTGAGGTCAAACCGTAAACCTATATCACTAGTCCTGAGTTCGAACCATGAACCTAGATCACTAGTCCTGAGGTCAAACCGTAAACCTATTTCACTAGTCATGAGGTCAAACCATAAACCTAGATCACTAGTCCTGAGGTCAAACCGTAAACCTATATCACTAGTCCTGAGTTCAAACCTAGATCACTAGTCCTGAGGTCAAACCATAAACCTATTTCACTAGTCCTGAGGTCAAACCGTAAACCTATATCACTAGTCCTGAGTTCAAACCATGAACATAGATCACTAGTCCTGAGGTCAAACTGTAAACCTATATCACTAGTCCTGAGTTCAAACCATGAACCTAGATCACTAGTCCTGAGGTCAAACTGTAAACCTATATCACTTGTCCTGAGGTCAAACTGTAAACCTATATCACTAGTCCTGAGTTCAAACCATGAACCTAGATCACTAGTCCTGAGGTCAAACTGTAAACCTAGATCACTAGTCCTGAGGTAAAACTGTAAATCTAGATCACTAGTCCTGAGTTCAAACCGTAAACCTAGATCACTAGTCCTGAGGTAAAACTGTAAATCTAGATCACTAGTCGTGAGTTCAAACCGTAAACCTAGATCACTAGTCCTGAGGTCAAACTGTAAACCTATATCACTTGTCCTGAGGTCAAACTGTAAACCTATATCACTTGTCCTGAGGTCAAACCGTAAACCTAGATCACTAGTCCTGAGGTCAAACCGTAAACCTAGATCACTAGTCCTGAGGTCAAACTGTAAACCTAGATCACTAGTTCTGAGGTCAAACTGTAAATCTAGATCACTAGTCCTGAGGTCAAACTGTAAACCTAGATCACTAGTCTTGAGGTCAAACTGTAAACCTAGATCACCGGGCAGGCTTTGGTTTATCATCTTCAATCCTGAGGTCTGTCATTAAAACTAGGTCACTAATTCTGAGGTCAATCCCTAACCCTAGATCACTAGGTCAAAGTAAAATGAAACATTGTATCAACATCTCCAAAATAGCTGCGAGGTATTATCTGTTTACTAGTTGAGAGAACTGAGTGACAAGGAACTGTTGTGTAATTGTATGTATTTTACTTGCTAGTTGAGAGAACTGAGTGACAAGGAGCTGTTGTGTAATTGTATGTATTTTACTTGCTAGTTGAGAGAACTGAGTGACAAGGAACTGTTGTGTAATTGTATGTATTTTACTTGCTAGTTGAGAGAACTGAGTGACAAGGAACTGTTGTGTAATTGTATGTATTTTACTTGCTAGTTGAGAGAACTGAGTGACAAGGAACTGTTGTGTAATTGTATGTATTTTACTTGCTAGTTGAGAGAACTGAGTGACAAGGAGCTGTTGTGTAATTGTATGTATTTTACTTGCTAGTTGAGAGAACTGAGTGACAAGGAACTGTTGTGTAATTGTATGTATTTTACTTGCTAGTTGAGAGAACTGAGTGACAAGGAACTGTTGTGTAATTGTATGTATTTTACTTGCTAGTTGAGAGAACTGAGTGACAAGGAGCTGTTGTGTAATTGTATGTATTTTACTTGCTAGTTGAGAGAACTGAGTGACAAGGAACTGTTGTGTAATTGGCTGGCCAGTCAGGAGGTGATTTATACCGAGCAGCATACAGATCTAGAGAGACAATTGCAAAAACTTGACAAGGAACAGGTACTAATGTCTGTGCCATCAAACAGGTACTAATGTCTGTCCCATCTCACAGGTACTAATGTATGTCCCATCTCACAGGTACTAATGTATGTCCCATCAAACAGGTACTAATGTCTGTGCCATCAAACAGGTACTAATGTCTGTGCCATCTCACAGGTACTAATGTATGTCCCATCTCACAGGTACTAATGTATGTCCCATCTCACAGGTACTAATGTCTGTGCCATCAAACAGGTACTAATGTCTGTGCCATCAAACAGGTACTAATGTCTGTGCCATCTCACAGGTACTAATGTATGTCCCATCAAACAGGTACTAATGTCTGTCCCATCAAACAGGTACTAATGTCTGTCCCATCAAACAGGTACTAATGTCTGTCCCATCTCACAGGTACTAATGTCTGTCCCATCAAACAGGTACTAATGTCTGTCCCATCAAACAGGTACTAATGTCTGTGCCATCAAACAGGTACTAATGTCTGTCCCATCTCACAGGTACTAATGTCTGTCCCATCAAACAGGTACTAATGTCTGTCCCATCAAACAGGTACTAATGTCTGTCCCATCAAACAAGTACTAATGTCTGTGCCATCAAACAGGTACTAATGTCTGTGCCATCAAACAGGTACTAATGTCTGTGCCATCTCACAGGTACTAATGTCTGTCCCATCAAACAGGTACTAATGTCTGTGCCATCAAACATGTACTAATGTCTGTGCCATGTCTGTGCCATCTCACAGGTACTAATGTCTGTCCCATCAAACAGGTACTAATGTCTGTGCCATCTCACAGGTACTAATGTATGTCCCATCAAACAGGTACTAATGTCTGTCCCATCAAACAGGTACTAATGTCTGTCCCATCTCACAGGTACTAATGTCTGTTCCATCTCACAGGTACTAATGTCTGTGCCATCAAACAGGTACTAATGTCTGTCCCATCAAACAGGTACTAATGTCTGTGCCATCAAACAGGTACTAATGTCTGTGCCATCAAACAGGTACTAATGTCTGTGCCATCAAACAGGTACTATTGTCTGTTCCATCTCACAGGTACTAATGTCTGTCCCATCAAACAGGTACTAATGTCTGTGCCATCAAACAGGTACTAATGTCTGTGCCATCAAACATGTACTAATGTCTGTGCCATCAAACAGGTACTAATGTCTGTGCCATCAAACAGGTACTAATGTCTGTGCCATCAAACAGGTACTAATGTCTGTCCCATCTCACAGGTACTAATGTCTGTCCCATCTCACAGGTACTAATGTCTGTCCCATCAAACAGGTACTAGTGACTGTCCCATCAAACAGGTACTAATGTCTGTCCCATCAAACAGATACTAATGTCTGTCCCATCAAACAGGTACTAATGTCTGTCCCATCAAACAGGTACTAATGTCTGTCCCATCAAACAGGTACTAATGTCTGTCCCATCAAACAGGTACTAATGTCTGTCCCATCAAACAGATACTAATGTCTGTCCCATCAAACAGGTACTAATGTCTGTCCCATCAAACAGGTACTAATGTCTGTCCCATCAAACAGGTACTAATGTCTGTCCCATCAAACAGGTACTAATGTCTGTCCCATCAAACAGGTACTAATGTCTGTTTGTTGATCTATAAATATGTCAACCTACCAATTTTCAAGAATATTTTGGTTCATTAATTTGTCTTTTCATGAACGCCAATTTTGTACTCTCTATGCAACTGGCTTTTTGTAAAGTTTTCAGCCACCATCTAAGGTCTACAATCAACCTACATGTGTTACCTCATTATGCCCACTTTTTAAGAAAGCTGTGTATGACGCTCCATATCTTTGAAGTTACTGGGCCTTCAAATAACTGAAATGTTCACCATATTGAGTCAGTGTGTTGCATGATGGATCCAGGTCCGCACCAACAAGGTCAAGGTCAGTCTTGACCAAGGTCCGCACCAACAAGGTCAAGGCCAGTCTTGCCCAAGGTCCACAACAACAAGGTCAATCTTGACCAAGGTCCGCAATACGGTCAAGGTCAGTCTTGAACAAGGTCCGCAACAACAAGGTCAAGGTCAATCTTGACCATTGAAGATCAGAAATGGATGCAGTATATTATGTGTCCGCTGCCATGTTTGAAACCAATTAACCTGTTTATTTCGCCCACTTAAGTGGAAGGCGAGACTGACTCGAATATTATCATTTCTCAAAAACCGTCAATGGTATTGCTTTAAAACTTTGCATACAAATCCGAGTAATAATTCTCTACCCACAGTACGTCACTGCCCTGACTTTGAACTTGAAGTTTGGCAATTCGTTGGAAAACTTAAAAGACATTGTTTTATTTCAATGAACCAGCACACAGTCAAGACACCCTTGTGGCGGTGACTTTGTTTGAAATAACTTTTCACAAAGTTCACCAGATTGAGTTGATGTTTTTCAGTGCGCAAAGCCCAGATCCGCAATATCAAGATCACACTTGGACATAGGCACAATATTTTGTGTCCTCTTCGTATCATTAAAGCGACACTACATCAGTGAAAACGCAAATGTCTGCAGAATGTAATTTGCTATTATATGGTATAATTTCTTTCTAAATATTTGCCTCAAAAACTGAGTATTTCAACAAATAAACAAACGTCGTATACGCGATTTGTTGACATAACAAAATAATGTAAATAGGGTCAGGTCAATATTCACGTGTAATACAAAGCGTTTATCCTGAATAACACGAGTTATTGTATACACATTTACTGTGATATCTCACATGTGTGCCTATGCATATTTATGTGTAGACTAATCTTAGTTAAATTATCTCTAAACGAAAGTATCGCATGTTTAGTATTGACTTCAATGACAACAAACGTCAATTCAGGAGCGTGGATGACCGCTATATGAAATCCTACTTTCACTCTTGAAAGTTTGTAGACCACAAAAACACTGTTTATTGATTCAATGTTAGTGTTCGAAAGTATTCAGAAGAATTTGTAGTAGCAATGCATTAATACGTGAAAAAAATGCATTTTATTGGATTTTTGCGATGTAATGTCACTTTAAAACCGATCAGCATGATTTTAAATAATAACATAAAGGGGGCATACTCTGTTTAACATCTCCTGTATTATTTTTATCACCCCTCCCTCAGTGTCTTGGGTGCAAATATGCATCAAGCCATCACAGTTATTATCCAATGGAATTAAGATTAGATAAGCAACAGTTTAAGTCCTAGACTGGCTTACTGGGTTACAGATACATTTACTTATGATATGAACAAAGCAAGAGGTTCTACGGGTGGGTGGAACATTAGGGTTAGGCTGGTATGGGCAGGACTATTGGCCCGGGGGAGGGCTTAGCCCATGTGTCATATACCATTGTATTAAAGCTAATCAGTTTATTCTATAGAAATTGGTGAAGGAGGAAGTAAGAGTGAAGAAGGAGAGCTTCTGCTTGAGGATTGCTCGGTTTACAGTTCAGTTTGGTCCCAGTAACTCCGGAAATACCAAGAGAGAGCAGAGTTATAGCGCTGAACTGGTAGAAGTACGCAAAGAAATAGAAATCCTGACCTCCAGTAAGTGTAGCATCTGATGTGGATCGCTATTCCACCTCCAGTAAGTGTAGCATCTGATGTGGATCGCTATTCCACCTCCAGTAAGTGTAGCATCTGATGTGGATCGCTATTCCACCTCCGGTAAGTGTAGCATCGGATATGGATCGCTATTCCACCTCCAGTAAGTGTAGCATCGGATGTGGATCGCTATTCCACCTCCGGTAAGTGTAGCATCGAATGTGGATCGCTATTCCACCTCCAGTAAGTGTAGCATCGGATGTGGATCGCTATTCCACCTCCAGTAAGTGTAGCATCTGATGTGGATCGCTATTCCACCTCCAGTAAGTGTAGCATCTGATGTGGATCGCTATTCCACCTCCAGTAAGTGTAGCATCGGATGTGGATCACTATTCCACCTCCAGTAAGTGTAGCATCTGATGTGGAGCGCTATTCCACCTCCAGTAAGTGTAGCATCCGATGTGGATCGCTATTCCACCTCCAGTAAGTGTAGCATCTGATGTGGATCGCTATTCCACCTCCAGTAAGTGTAGCATCCGATGTGGATCGCTATTCCACCTCCAGTAAGTGTAGCATCTGATGTGGATCGCTATTCCACCTCCAGTAAGTGTAGCATCTGATGTGGAGCGCTATTCCACCTCCAGTAAGTGTAGCATCCGATGTGGATCGCTATTCCACCTCCAGTAAGTGTAGCATCGGATGTGGATCGCTATTCCACCTCCGGTAAGTGTAGTATCTGATGTGGATCGCTATTCCACCTCCAGTAAGTGTAGCATCGGATGTGGATCGCTATTCCACCTCCAGTAAGTGTAGCATCTGATGTGGATCGCTATTCCACCTCCGGTAAGTGTAGCATCTGATGTGGATCGCTATTCCACCTCCGGTAAGTGTAGCATCTGATGTGGATCGCTATTCCACCTCCGGTAAGTGTAGCATCTGATGTGGATCGCTATTCCACCTCCAGTAAGTGTAGCATCGAATGTGGATCGCTATTCCACCTCCAGTAAGTGTAGCATCTGATGTGGATCGCTATTCCACCTCCAGTAAGTGTAGCATCGGATGTGGATCGCTATTCCACCTCCAGTAAGTGTAGCATCGGATGTGGATCGCTATTCCACCTCCGGTAAGTGTAGCATCGAATGTGGATCGCTATTCCACCTCCGGTAAGTGTAGCATCTGATGTGGATCGCTATTCCAACACCGGTAAGTGTAGCATCTGATGTGGATCGCTATTCCACCTCCAGTAAGTGTAGCATCTGATGTGGATCGCTATTCCACCTCCAGTAAGTGTAGCATCGGATGTGGATCGCTATTCCACCTCCAGTAAGTGTGCATCGAATGTGGATCGCTATTCCACCTCCAGTAAGTGTAGCATCGAATGTGGATCGCTATTCCACCTCCAGTAAGTGTAGCATCGGATGTGGATCGCTATTCCACCTCCAGTAAGTGTAGCATCGAATGTGGATCGCTATTCCACCTCCAGTAAGTGTAGCATCGGATGTGGATCGCTATTCCAACTCCAGTAAGTGTAGCATCGAATGTGGATCGCTATTCCACCTCTGGTAAGTGTAGCATCGGATGTGGATCGCTATTCCACCTCCAGTAAGTGTAGCATCTGATGTGGATCGCTATTCCACCTCCGGTAAGTGTAGCATCGGATGTGGATCGCTATTCCAACACCGGTAAGTGTAGCATCTGATGTGGATCGCTATTCCACCTCCAGTAAGTGTAGCATCTGATGTGGATCGCTATTCCACCTCCAGTAAGTGTAGCATCGGATGTGGATCGCTATTCCACCTCCAGTAAGTGTAGCATCTGATGTGGATCGCTATTCCACCTCCAGTAAGTGTAGCATCTGATGTGGATCGCTATTCCACCTCTGGTAAGTGTAGCATCGGATGTGGATCGCTATTCCACCTCCAGTAAGTGTAGCATCTGATGTGGATCGCTATTCCATGGCCCTCTATGATCGTATAGTGAGAAGAACATTCAATTAACAACTATAGCATAATATAACGTCATTAGTTATTAATTTCATAATACAACGTCCTGCATACATGAATTAACCAGGCAACAAAACATAGTGTCTCGTTAGATAACAACCAGCCAAGTCTCCCCTTCCCTACAGAATGGGAGGTTGTTTTATATTACAATCTCACAGAAGTCTAGTTGCGCAAGCAGATGCTTAGGGTCTGGAACAAGAAGTCTAGTTATGCACGTAGATGCTTAGGGTCTGGAACAAGAAGTCTAGTTGCACAAGCAGATGCTTAGGGTCTGGAACAAGAAGTCTAGTTGCACAAGCAGATGCTTAGGGTCTGGAACAAGAAGTCTAGTTGTGCATGCATATGCTTAGGGTCTGGAACAAGAAGTCTAGTTGTGCATGTAGATGCTTAGGGTCTGGAACAAGAAGTCTAGTTGTGCATGTAGATGCTTAAGGTCTGGAACAAGAAGTCTAGTTGTGCATGTAGATGCTTAGGGTCTGGAACAAGAAGTCTAGTTGCGCAAGCAGATGCTTAGGGTCTGGAACAAGAAGTCTAGTTGTGCATGCAGATGCTTAGGGTCTGGAACAAGAAGTCTAGTTGTGCATGCAGATCAGGGTCTGGAACAAGAAGTCTAGTTGTGCATGTAGATGCTTAGGGTCTGGAACAAGAAGTCTAGTTGTGCATGCAGATCAGGGTCTGGAACAAGAAGTCTAGTTGTGCACACAGATGCTTAGGGTCTGGAACAAGAAGTCTAGTTGTGCATGCAGATTCTTAGGGCCTGGAACAAGAAGTCTAGTTGTGCACGTAGATGCTTAGGGTGTGGAACAAGAAGTCTAGTTGTGCACGTAGATGCTTAGGGTCTTGAACAAGAAGTCTAGTTGCACACACAGATGCTCAGGGTCTGGAACAAGAAGTCTAGTTGTGCATATAGATGCTTAGGGTCTAGAACAAGAAGTCTAGTTGAACACGTAGATGCTTAGGGTCTGGAACAAGAAGTCTAGTTGCACATGTAGATGCTTAGGGTCTGGAACAAGAAGTCTAGTTGCACACACAGATGCTTAGGGTCTGGAACAAGAAGTCTAGTTGCACATGTAGATGCTTAGGGTCTGGAACAAGAAGTCTAGTTGTGCACATAGATGCTTAGGGTCTGGAACAAGAAGTCTAGTTGTGCACGTAGATGCTTAGGGTATGGAACAAGAAGTCTAGTTGTGCATGCAGATGCTTAGGATCTTGACAAATGATCCCCAGCATCAGGTTTATATTTGTTTCAGGACATTATGATACACCATAGTGTTTGTCTTGACACTACACACACAGATTGTCCAGTGTGTCTTGACACTACACACACAGATTGTCCAGTGTGTCTTGACACTACACACACAGATTGTCCAGTGTGTCTTGACACTACACACACACACACAGATTGTCCAGTGTGTCTTGACACTACACACACACACAGATTGTCCAGTGTGTCTTGACACTACACACACATATTGTCCAGTTTGTCATGACACTACACACACAGATTGTCCAGTGTGTCTTGACACTACACACACATATTGTCCAGTGTGTCCTGACACTACACACACAGATTGTCCAGTGTGTCTTGACACTACACACACAGATTGTCCAGTGTGTCCTGACACTACACACACAGATTGTCCAGTGTGTCCTGACACTACACACACAGATTGTCCAGTGTGTCCTGACACTACACACACAGATTGTCCAGTGTGTCTTGACACTACACACACATATTGTCCAGTGTGTCTTGACACTACACACACAGATTGTCCAGTGTGTCTTGACACTACACACACAGATTGTCCAGTGTGTCTTGACACTACACACACAGATTGTCCAGTGTGTCTTGACACTACACACACAGATTGTCCAGTGTGTCTTGACACTACACACACAGATTGTCCAGTGTGTCTTGACACTACACACACATATTGTCCAGTGTGTCTTGACACTACACACTTAGATTGTCCAGTTTGTCTTGACACTACACACACATATTGTCCAGTGTGTCTTGACACTACACACACATATTGTCCAGTGTGTCTTGACACTACACACACAGATTGTCCAGTGTGTCTTGACACTACACACACAGATTGTCCAGTGTGTCTTGACACTACACACACAGATTGTCCAGTGTGTCTTGACACTACACACACATATTGTCCAGTGTGTCTTGACACTACACACACAGATTGTCCAGTGTGTCCTGACACTACACACACAGATTGTCCAGTGTGTCCTGACACTACACACACAGATTGTCCAGTGTGTCCTGACACTACACACACAGATTGTCCAGTGTGTCTTGACACTACACACACAGATTGTCCAGTGTGTCTTGACACTACACACACAGATTGTCCAGTGTGTCTTGACACTACACACACAGATTGTCCAGTGTGTCTTGACACTACACACACAGATTGTCCAGTGTGTCTTGACACTACACACACAGATTGTCCAGTGTGTCTTGACACTACACACACAGATTGTCCAGTGTGTCTTGACACTACACACACAGATTGTCCAGTGTGTCCTGACACTACACACACAGATTGTCCAGTGTGTCTTGACACTACACACACATATTGTCCAGTGTGTCTTGACACTACACACTTAGATTGTCCAGTTTGTCTTGACACTACACACACATATTGTCCAGTGTGTCTTGACACTACACACACATATTGTCCAGTGTGTCTTGACACTACACACACAGATTGTCCAGTGTGTCTTGACACTACACACACAGATTGTCCAGTGTGTCTTGACACTACACACACAGATTGTCCAGTGTGTCTTGACACTACACACACATATTGTCCAGTGTGTCCTGACACTACACACACAGATTGTCCAGTGTGTCCTGACACTACACACACAGATTGTCCAGTGTGTCTTGACACTACACACACATATTGTCCAGTGTGTCTTGACACTACACACACAGATTGTCCAGTGTGTCCTGACACTACACACACAGATTGTCCAGTGTGTCCTGACACTACACACACAGATTGTCCAGTGTGTCCTGACACTACACACACAGATTGTCCAGTGTGTCCTGACACTACACACACAGATTGTCCAGTGTGTCCTGACACTACACACACAGATTGTCCAGTGTGTCTTGACACTACACACACAGATTGTCCAGTGTGTCTTGACACTACACACACAGATTGTCCAGTGTGTCCTGACACTACACACACAGATTGTCCAGTGTGTCCTGACACTACACACACAGATTGTCCAGTGTGTCCTGACACTACACACACAGATTGTCCAGTGTGTCCTGACACTACACACACAGATTGTCCAGTGTGTCCTGACACTACACACACAGATTGTCCAGTGTGTCTTGACACTACACACACAGATTGTCCAGTGTGTCTTGACACTACACACACAGATTGTCCAGTGTGTCTTGACACTACACACACAGATTGTCCAGTGTGTCTTGACACTACACACACAGATTGTCCAGTGTGTCTTGACACTACACACACAGATTGTCCAGTGTGTCCTGACACTACACACACAGATTGTCCAGTGTGTCTTGACACTACACACTTAGATTGTCCAGCCAATGGTGTATCATAATATCATTAAAAAATACAAGCAATATTGTGGAGCCAGAACTGGCCACCTGACCTCGAGGGTTATTTGTCCAGACCCCGAGCATCTGTGGTTGTACATTGTACTCAAGATGTTTCACTTGAATAACTTGATGTATGTGGTCCTCAGCATTTAGCCATATGGTGGATTATGGCACAAAGATTAGACTACACCATCCATATGTCTGGCCATATCTAAGCTTGTCAGTGCTATTCTGCTTATACATTTTGGCCGGTTATGATCCTTTGAATATTTTAGTTGATAAATCTTGCATCAATGTTTGCTTTTCCTATAACAATTCATTTTGGATTGTGACCAAACTTGTGTTATCGTCTATCCTCGGGCACACATATTGCATACGAATGTCTTGTCTCAGGTCTGGTAGAGTTCACTGCGATACGAGGGGTATATTAACAGCTGTCTTGTTTCAGGTCTGGAAGAGTTCACTGCGAGATGAGGGTCTACATACAGCTATCTTGTTTCAGGTCTGGAAGGGTTCACTGTGAGACAAGGGTATGCATACAGCTATCTTGTTTCAGGTCTGGAAGGGTTCACTGTGAGACAAGGGTATGCATACAGATGTCTTGTTTCAGGTCTGGAAGAGTTCACTGTGAGACAAGGGTATGCATACAGATGTCTTGTTTCAGGTCTGGAAGAGTTCACTGTGAGACAAGGGTATGCATACAGATATCTTGTTTCTGGTCTGGAAGAGTTCACTGCGAGACAAGGGTATGCATACAGATATCTTGTTTCAGGTCTGGAAGAGTTCACTGCGAGACAAGGGTATGCATACAGATATCTTGTTTTGGTCTGGAAGAGTTCACTGCGAGACAAGGGTATGCATACAGATATCTTGTTTCTGGTCTGGAAGAGTTCACTGTGAGACAAGGGTATGCATACAGATGTCTTGTTTCAGGTCTGGAAGAGTTCACTGTGAGACAAGGGTATGCATACAGATATCTTGTTTCTGGTCTGGAAGAGTTCACTGCGAGACAAGGGTATGCATACAGATATCTTGTTTCTGGTCTGGAAGAGTTCACTGCGAGACAAGGGTATGCATACATATATCTTGTTTCAGGTCTGGAAGAGTTCACTGTGAGACAAGGGTATGCATACAGATGTCTTGTTTCAGGTCTGGAAGAGTTCACTGCGAGACAAGGGTATGCATACAGATATCTTGTTTCAGGTCTGGAAGAGTTCACTGCGAGACAAGGGTATACATACAGATGTCTTGTTTCAGGTCTGGAAGAATTCACTGCGAGACAAATGGTACATGATTATCTTGTTTCAGGTCTGGAAGGGTTCACTGCAAGACAAGGGGTACATGATTATCTTGTTTCAGGTCTGGAAGAGTTCACTGCGAGACAAGGGTATGCATACAGATGTCTTGTTTCAGGTCTGGAAGAGTTCACTGTGAGACCAGGGTATGCATACAGCTGTCTTGTTTCAGGTCTGGAAGAGTTCACTGTGAGACAAGGGTATGCATACAGATATCTTGTTTCAGGTCTGGAAGAGTTCACTGTGAGACAAGTGGTACATGATTATCTTGTTTCAGGTCTGGAAGAGTTCACTGCGAGACAAGGGTATGCATACAGATGTCTTGTTTCAGGTCTGGAAGAGTTCACTGTGAGACAAGGGTATGCATTCAGCTGTCTTGTTTCAGGTCTGGAAGAGTTCACTGTGAGACAAGGGTATGCATACAGATATCTTGTTTCAGGTTTGGAAGGGTTCACTGCGAGACAAGGGTATGCATACAGATGTCTTGTTTCAGGTCTGGAAGGGTTCACTGTGAGACAAGGGTATGCATACAGATGTCTTGTTTCAGGTCTGGAAGAGTTCACTGCGAGACAAGGGTATGCATACAGATGTCTTGTTTCAGGTCTGGAAGAGTTCACTGTGAGACAAGGGTATGCATACAGCTGTCTTGTTTCAGGTCTGGAAGAGTTCACTGTGAGATAAGGGTATGCATACAGATATCTTGTTTCAGGTTTGGAAGGGTTCACTGCGAGACAAGGGTATGCATACAGATGTCTTGTTTCAGGTCTGGAAGGGTTCACTGTGAGACAAGGGTATGCATACAGATATCTTGTTTCAGGTCTGGAAGAGTTCACTGCGAGACAAGTGGTACATGATTATCTTGTTTCAGGTCTGGAAGGGTTCACTGCGAGACAAGTGGTACATGATTATCTTGTTTCAGGTTTGGAAGGGTTCACTGTGAGACAAGTGGTACATGATTATCTGGTTTCAGTTCTGGAAGGGTTCACTGCGAGACAAGTGGTACATGATTATCTTGTTTCAGGTTTGGAAGAGTTCACTGTGAGACAAGGGTATGCATACAGATGTCTTGTTTCAGGTCTGGAAGAGTTCACTGTGAGACAAGGGTATGCATACAGATGTCTTGTTTCAGGTCTGGAAGAGTTCACTGTGAGACAAGGGTATGCATACAGATGTCTTGTTTCAGGTCTGGAAGAGTTCACTGCGAGACAATGGTACCGTATTTAGCTGTGTATAGTGCGCACAATTCTTACTGAAATCCTCATCCATTTTATCTACTGCGCATTATACACCAGTACAGACATCAGGACATTTTTTTCCGGACCAAAATTGACCAATATTTCGTGAAATTCGACCCGAATGGGCCCCACAATCATTCTATAATTTGTTACATTCGACAAACGTTATAAACTAGCTATTAAAACCAGTTGCCGATAGTCTATATAAATAAATGAAATGAATAAGACCACAAAATTAGCATATACTGCGTTAATTTTGGCAAACTTTGAAAAATTTAATTGAAATTAGTAAATGCATAAAAATGGCGATTTGATAACATTACGTGGTTTTATCGTATCTAATATTTCCCGTACTTTTCGCGTACTTCGCCGCATAAAGCGACGCTGCGATCGTACGATATCATAGAGATAAAGGAACTTTGTAATAATAGTTTATTTGATTTAATATACCGTATGTTTTTAAATATGACATGATTAAAGACACGATGTGTTGGTTATTTTTACAGGAAATATTTACTATGTACAACAATGCATTGCATAAAAAAAAAACTTTTTATGGCTGCAGTATTTCAATTGTTTGTAGTGATAATTAATTTCGACAAACCTTTCACAATGGGTCCCAGTTAATTAGGTAGGCTACACGTGCTGAGAAGTTTGAGTATCTGCTGACATGTTTGAGAACGTGTTGAGATGTTTGAGAACGTGTTGACAGTGACGAGGAGTTCGAGGGATTCACGCCCGAGGACTGCCGACAATAAATATATTATGAGAGAGTTTGACACCAACAGTCCTTTTCAGGACTAACCATATATTTCGAAAGAAATACCTCAGAATTGTCTTATCATAAACTTGTGTTGTTTTCTTTTATGTAACATTTCCCGAAACGTGTATTTCTGCACGTACGCATCCACGATATGCATGTAATTTTCATGAAATCATGCCTGAGTGTGTTACAGTTCCTCGATGATGTATCTCGAGTGATTAATATAAGTTGTAAAAATCACGGAGCACAATTTTTAGCGATTCTTGAGAAATGTTAAATTTTGACTTGGAAAATTGCGTTTTTCACGTGCGCAGTATACATCGGAACTCAGTTTTTCCCCCGATTTTCGTGCCAAATCGTGGGTGCGCATTATACACGATAGCGCACTATACACAGCTAAATACGGTATGCATACAGATGTCTTGTTTCAGGTCTGGAAGAGTTCACTGTGAGACAAGGGTATGCATACATATGTCTTGTTTCAGATCTGGAAGAGTTCACTGCGAGACAAGGGTATGCATACAGCTGTCTTGTTTTAGTTCTGGAAGAGTTCACTGCGAGACAAGGGTATGCATACAGCTGTCTTGTTTTAGTTCTTGGAAGAGTTCACTGTGAGACAAGGGTATGCATACAGATGTCTTGTTTCAGGTCTGGAAGGGTTCACTGTGAGACAAGGGTATGCATACAGCTATCTTGTTTCAGGTCTGGAAGGGTTCACTGTGAGACAAGGGTATGCATACAGATGTCTTGTTTCAGGTCTGGAAGAGTTCACTGCGAGACAAGGGTATGCATACAGATGTCTTGTTTCAGGTCTGGAAGAGTTCACTGCGAGACAAGGGTATGCATACAGCTATCTTGTTTCAGGTCTGGAAGAGTTCACTGTGAGACAAGGGTATGCATACAGATGTCTTGTTTCTGGTCTGGAAGAGTTCACTGCGAGACAAGGGTATGCATACAGCTATCTTGTTTCTGGTCTGGAAGAGTTCACTGCGAGACAAGGGTATGCATACAGATGTCTTGTTTCAGGTCTCGAAGAGTTCACTGTGAGACAAGGGTATGCATACAGATGTCTTGTTTCAGGTCTGGAAGAGTTCACTGTGAGACAAGGGTATGCATACAGCTATCTTGTTTCAGGTCTGGAAGAGTTCACTGCGAGACAAGGGTATGCATACAGATGTCTTGTTTCAGGTCTGGAAGAGTTCACTGTGAGACAAGGGTATGCATACAGCTATCTTGTTTCAGGTCTGGAAGAGTTCACTGCGAGACAAGGGTATGCATACAGCTATCTTGTTTCAGGTTTGGAAGAGTTCACTGCGAGACAAGGGTATGCATACAGATGTCTTGTTTCAGGTTTGGAAGAGTTCACTGCGAGACAAGGGTATGCATACAGATGTCTTGTTTCAGGTCTGGAAGAGTTCACTGTGAGACAAGGGTATGCATACAGATATCTTGTTTCAGGTTTGGAAGGGTTCACTGCGAGACAAGTGGTACATGATTATCTTGTTTCAGGTCTGGAAGAGTTCACTGTTAAACGACAGGTGGTAGATAAACTTAATACAGAAAAAGACAATGTACAGAAACAGCTAGAGAAAATCATCAATGAGAATACAAGTAAAGTATAATTCTGTACATTTAGGTTGAAGCGCTAAACTGGTCTTCGGAATGGAATATTATATAATGTACATCTCGTCTGAGCATTAGGTCAACTCCTTACCTGTAGATTATCACCATTTGCCTTAGCTTAATGATCGGATCTATATCATATGCGAGAATTTTCAATGTTATAATACACAACAACTACAACATTTATTTGACATTACCATAAGTATAATTAAGTGCTTCTACACATGTCTTAAGCAGCTAGCCAAGGGAATCACAGAAAGTGGCTGCTTAACAGAGGTGGTGGCTTAATAGAGGTCAAATGTATAATAAAATAACATATTGGCAATATGTACACTGGCTGCATAATGCAGGTTGGCTTCTTAATAGAGGTGACCACTAACACAGGTTTGACTGTATATACATAAAGAAAATAACTTCGATTCTGTTTTTAGTTACTGTCTTGCATAGATGGTCGAATCTGTCCTTGTACCGTGTAGAGGTCAGTGATGATGAAGGCATGTTATTCACAGTATTTTTATACAACAGATGACAGTTTAATCGTTCTGTAGTAAATAACATTTTAACGTGGATGTTTACGGATGAGATTTGATTGGAATATTGAAGATCAATTTTGGAATCTTCCTAATTGCATATGGCTTAATCTGGTAGTACAATGTATGTGTGTTCCCTGTGTGACCATGCACCCACAAGTAGCTTCAAATGACATCACTGAACTTACTTTTGTCTTCAGTGCATTGAACGTAACATTATTTGAACCATCCTTGTAATGACCTCTGACCTCTACGAAACTGTTCAGAGAAGGTCAATACACCAATATGCTGAGTCAAAGACAAACCTTATAAACACTGAGTCAAAGGCAAACCGTATAACCACTGAGTCAATGACAACCCTTGTAAGCAATGAGTCAGTGACAAACATTGTAAACAATGAGTCAATCAGACAATGACAAACCTTGTAAACAATGAGTCAGTGACACACATTGTAAACACTGAGTCAATCAGACAATGACAAACATTGTAAACAATGAGTCAATGACAAGCATTGTAAACACTGAGTCAATCAGACAATGACAACCCTTGTAAACACTGAGTCAATCAGACAATGACAAACATTGTAAACACTGAGTCAATCAGACAATGACAAACATTGTAAACAATGAGTCAATCAGACAATGACAAACATTGTAAACAATGAGTCAATCAGACAATGACAACCCTTGTAAACAATGAGTCAATCAGACAATGACAACCCTTGTAAACAATGAGTCAATCAGACAATGACAAACATTGTAAACACTGAGTCAGTGACAAACATTGTAAACACTGAGTCAATCAGACAATGACAACCCTTGTAAACAATGAGTCAGTGACAAACATTGTAAACACTGAGTCAATCAGACAATGACAAACATTGTAAACACTGAGTCAGTGACAAACATTGTAAACACTGAGTCAATCAGACAATGACAAACATTGTAAACACTGAGTCAGTGACAAACATTGTAAACACTGAGTCAATCAGACAATGACAAACATTGTAAACACTGAGTCAATCAGACAATGACAAACCTTGTAAACACTGAGTCAGTGACAAACATTGTAAACACTGAGTCAATCAGACAATGACAAACATTGTAAACACTTGAGTCAGTGACAAACATTGTAAACACTGAGTCAGTGACAAACATTGTAAACACTGAGTCAATCAGACAATGACAAACCTTGTAAACACTGAGTCAGTGACAAACATTGTAAACACTGAGTCAATCAGACAATGACAAACATTGTAAACAATGAGTCAATCAGACAATGACAACCCTTGTAAACAATGAGTCAATCAGACAATGACAAACATTGTAAACACTGAGTCAATCAGACAATGACAAACATTGTAAACAATGAGTCAATCAGACAATGACAAACATTGTAAACACTGAGTCAATGACAAACATTGTAAACACTGAGTCAGTGACAAACATTGTAAACACTGAGTCAATCAGACAATGACAAACATTGTAAACACTGAGTCAGTGACAAACATTGTAAACATTGAGTCAATCAGACAATGACAAACATTGTAAACACTGAGTCAATCAGACAATGACAAACCTTGTAAACACTGAGTCAGTGACAAACATTGTAAACACTGAGTCAATCAGACAATGACAAACATTGTAAACACTGAGTCAGTGACAAACATTGTAAACACTGAGTCAATCAGACAATGACAAACATTGTAAACACTGAATCAGTGACAAACATTGTAAACACAGTCAATCAGACAATGACAAACATTGTAAACACTGAGTCAGTGACAAACATTGTAAACACTGAGTCAGTGACAAACATTGTAAACACTGAGTCAATCAGACAATGACAAACATTGTAAACACTGAGTCAGTGACAAACATTGTAAACACTGAGTCAGTGACAAACATTGTAAACACTGAGTCAATCAGACAATGACAAACATTGTAAACAATGAGTCAATCAGACAATGACAAACCTTGTAAACAATGAGTCAATCAGACAATGACAAACATTGTAAACACTGAGTCAATCAGACAATGACAAACATTGTAAACAATGAGTCAATCAGACAATGACAAACATTGTAAACAATGAGTCAATGACAAACATTGTAAACACTGAGTCAGTGACAAACATTGTAAACACTGAGTCAATCAGACAATGACAAACATTGTAAACACTGAGTCAGTGACAAACATTGTAAACACTGAGTCAATCAGACAATGACAAACATTGTAAACAATGAGTCAATCAGACAATGACAAACATTGTAAACAATGAGTCAATCAGACAATGACAAACATTGTAAACAATGAGTCAATCAGACAATGACAAACATTGTAAACACTGAGTCAATGACAAACATTGTAAACACTGAGTCAGTGACAAACATTGTAAACACTGAGTCAATCAGACAATGACAAACATTGTAAACACTGAGTCAGTGACAAACATTGTAAACATTGAGTCAATCAGACAATGACAAACATTGTAAACACTGAGTCAGTGACAAACATTGTAAACATTGAGTCAATCAGACAATGAAAACATTGTAAACAATGAGTCAGTGACAAACATTGTAAACACTGAGTCAATCAGACAATGACAAACCTTGTAAACACTGAGTCAGTGACAAACATTGTAAACAATGAGTCAGTGACAAACATTGTAAACACTGAGTCAATCAGACAATGACAAACATTGTAAACACTGAGTCAATCAGACAATGACAAACATTGTAAACAATGAGTCAGTGACAAACATTGTAAACACTGAGTCAATCAGACAATGACAAACATTGTAAACACTGAGTCAGTGACAAACATTGTAAACACTGAGTCAATCAGACAATGACAAACATTGTAAACACTGAGTCAATGACAAACATTGTAAACACTGAGTCAGTGACAAACATTGTAAACACTGAGTCAATCAGACAATGACAAACCTTGTAAACACTGAGTCAGTGACAAACATTGTAAACACTGAGTCAATCAGACAATGACAAACATTGTAAACAATGAGTCAATCAGACAATGACAAACATTGTAAACAATGAGTCAATCAGACAATGACAAACATTGTAAACACTGAGTCAATGACAAACATTGTAAACACTGAGTCAGTGACAAACATTGTAAACACTGAGTCAGTGACAAACATTGTAAACATTGAGTCAATCAGACAATGAAAACATTGTAAACAATGAGTCAGTGACAAACATTGTAAACATTGAGTCAATCAGACAATGACAAACCTTGTAAACACTGAGTCAGTGACAAACATTGTAAACAATGAGTCAGTGACAAACATTGTAATCTGAGTGAATATCAAACCTTGTACACATTGTACCAATAAACTTTGTTTCAGAGCTGAACACAACCTTGTGTGAGGAGTTAGATAAGTCCACACATCTAGAGGAGGAGAGACAGTCTG
>CM026393.1:7785323-7803573 GCA_014843695.1 Archivesica marissinica
TAAGGTAAGTATTATATCAGGTATATAGAGGAGACAAGCTGTTACCAGTATACCTCACACAGGCCTAGAGTTCATAAGGTAAGTATTATATCAGGTATATAGAGGAGACAGGCTGTTACCAGTATACCTCACACAGGCCTAGAGTTCATAAGGTAAGTATTATATCAGGTATATAAAGGAGACAGGCTGTTAGCAGTATACCTTCACACAGGCCTAGAGTTCATAAGGTAAGTATTATATCAGGTATATAGAGGAGACAGGCTGTTACCAGTATACCTCACACAGGCCTAGAGTTCATAAGGTAAGTATTATATCAGGTATATAAAGGAGACAGGCTGTTAGCAGTATACCTCACACAGACCTAGAGTTCATAAGGTGAGTATTATATCAGGTATATAGAGGAGAGACAGGCTGTTACCAGTATACCTCACACAGGCCTATAGTTCATAAGGTAAGTATTATATCAGGTATATAGAGGAGACAGGCTGTTAGCAGTATACCTCACACAGACCTAGAGTTCATAATGTGAGTATTATATCAGGTATATAGAGGAGACAGTCTGTTACCAGTATACCTCACACAGGCCTAGAGTTCATAAGGTAAGTATTATATCAGGTATATAGAGGAGACAGGCTGTTACCAGTATACCTCACACAGGCCCAGAGTTCATAAGGTAAGTATTATATCAGGTATACAGAGGAGACAGGCTGTTACCAGTATACCTCACACAGGCCGAGAGTTCATAAGGTGAGTATTATATCAGGTATATAGAGGAGACAGGCTGTTACCAGTATACCTCACACAGGCCGAGAGTTCATAAGGTGAGTATTATATCAGGTATACAGAGGAGACAGGCTGTTACCAGTATACCTCACACAGACCCAGAGTTCATAAGGTAAGTATTATATCAGGTATACAGAGGAGACAGGCTGTTACCAGTATACCTCACACAGGCCGAGAGTTCATAAGGTGAGTATTATATCAGGTATATAGAGGAGAGACAGGCTGTTACCAGTATACCTCACACAGGCCTAGAGTTCATAAGGTAAGTATTATATCAGGTATAGAGGAGGAGACAGGCTGTTACCAGTATACCTCACACAGACCTAGAGTTCATAAGGTAAGTATTATATCAGGTATATAGAGGAGACAGGCTGTTACCAGTTACCTCACACAGACCTAGAGTTCATAAGGTAGTATTATATCAGGTATATAGAGGAGACAGGCTGTTACCAGTATACCTCACACAGACCTAGAGTTCATAAGGTAAGTATTATATCAGGTATATAGAGGAGACAAGGTACCAGTATACCTCACACAGGCCTAGAGTTCATAAGGTAAGTATTATATTAGGTATATAGAGGAGACAGGCTGTTACCAGTATACCTCATACAGGCCTAGAGTTCATAAGGTGAGTATTATATCAGGTATATAGAGGAGACAGGCTGTTACCAGTATACCTCACACAGACCTAGAGTTCATAAGGTAAGTATTATATCAGGTATATAGAGGAGACAGGCTGTTACCAGTATACTCACACAGACCTAGAGTTCATAAGGTAAGTATTATATCAGGTATATAGAGGAGAGACAGGTGTTACCAGTATACCTCACACAGGCCTAGAGTTCATAAGGTAAGTATTATATCAGGTATATAGAGGAGACAGGCTGTTACCAGTATACCTCACACAGACCTAGAGTTCATAAGGTAAGTATTATATCAGGTATATAGAGGAGACAGGCTGTTACCAGTATACCTCACACAGGCCTAGAGTTCATAAGGTAAGTATTATATCAGGTATATAGAGGAGACAGGCTGTTACCAGTATACCTCACACAGGCCTATAGTTCATAAGGTAAGTATTATATCAGGTATATAGAGGAGACAGTCTGTTAGCAGTATACCTCACACAGACCTAGAGTTCATAAGGTGAGTATTATATCAGGTATATAGAGGAGACAGGCTGTTACTAGTATACCTCACACAGGCCTAGAGTTCATAAGGTAAGTATTATATCAGGTATATAAAGGAGACAGGCTGTTAGCAGTATACCTCACACAGACCTAGAGTTTATAAGGTGAGTATTATATCAGGTATATAGAGGAGAGACAGGCTGTTACCAGTATACCTCACACAGGCCTAGAGTTCATAAGGTAAGTATTATATCAGGTATATAGAGGAGACAGGCTGTTAGCAGTATACCTCACACAGACCTAGAGTTCATAATGTGAGTATTATATCAGGTATATAGAGGAGACAGTCTGTTACCAGTATACCTCACACAGACCTAGAGTTCATAAGGTGAGTATTATATCAGTTATATAGAGGAGAGACAGGCTGTTACCAGTATACCTCACACAGGCCTATATTTCATAAGGTAAGTATTATATCAGGTATATAGAGGAGACAGGCTGTAACCAGTATACGTCACACAGACCTAGAGTTCATAAGGTGAGTATTATATCAGGTATATAGAGGAGAGACAGGCTGTTACCAGTGTACCTCACACAGGCCTATATTTCATAAGGTAAGTATTATATCAGGTATATAGAGGAGACAAGCTGTTACCAGTATACCTCACACAGGCCTAGAGTTCATAAGGTAAGTATGATATCAGGTATATAGAGGAGACAGGCTGTTACCAGTATACCTCACACAGGCCTAGAGTTCATAAGGTGAGTATTATATCAGGTATATAGAGGAGAGGCAGGCTGTTACCAGTATACCTCACACAGACCTAGAGTTCATAGGGTAAGTATTATATCAGGTATATAGAGGAGACAGGCTGTTACCAGTATACCTCACACAGACCTAGAGTTCATTAGGTGAGTATTATATCAGGTATATAGAGGAGACAGGCTGTTACCAGTATACCTCACACAGACCTAGAGTTCATAAGATAAGTATTATATCAGGTATATAGAGGAGACAAGCTGTTACCAGTATACCTCACACAGACCTAGAGTTCATAAGGTGAGTATTATATCAGGTATATAGAGGAGAGACAGGCTGTTACCAGTATACCTCACACAGACTAGAGTTCATAAGGTAAGTATTATATCAGGTATATAGAGGAGACAGGCTGTTACCAGTATACCTCACACAGACTAGAGTTCATAAGGTAAGTATTATATCAGGTATATAGAGGAGACAGGCTGTTACCAGTATACCTCACACAGGCCTAGAGTTCATAATGTGAGTATTATATCAGGTATATAGAGAGGCAGGCTGTTACCAGTATACCTCACACAGACCTAGAGTTCATAAGGTAAGTATTATTTCAGGTATATAGAGGAGACAAGCTGTTACAAGTATACCTCACACAGGCCTAGAGTTCATAATGTGAGTATTATATCAGGTATATAGAGGCAGGCTGTTACCAGTATACCTCACACAGACCTAGAGTTCATAGGGTAAGTATTATATCAGGTATATAGAGGAGAGGCATGCTGTTACCATTATACCTCACACAGGACTAGAGTTCATAAGGTAAGTATTATATCAGGTATATAGAGGAGAGGCAGGCTGTTACCATTATACCTCACACAGACCTAGAGTTCATAGGGTAAGTATTATATCAGGTATATAGAGGAGAGACAGGCTATTACCAGTATACCTCACACAGACCTAGAGTTCATAAGGTAAGTATTATTTCAGGTATATAGAGGAGACAGGCTGTTACCAGTATACCTCACACAGGCCTAGAGTTCATAAGGTGAGTATTAGATCAGGTATATAGAGGAGAGACAGGCTGTTACCAGTATACCTCACACAGACCTAGAGTTCATAAGGGTATTATATCAGGTATATAGAGGAGAGAGGCTGTTACCAGTATACCTCACACAGACCTAGAGTTCATAAGGTAAGTATTATATCAGGTATATAGAGGAGACAGGCTGTTACCAGTATACCTCACACAGGCTAGAGTTCATAAGGTAAGTATTATATCAGGTATATAGAGGAGAGACAGGCTGTTACCAGTATACCTCACACAGGACCTAGAGTTCATAAGGTAAGTATTATATCAGGTATATAGAGGGAGACAGGCTGTTACCAGTATACCTCACACAGGCTAGAGTTCATAAGGTAAGTATTATATCAGGTATATAGAGGAGAGACAGGCTGTTACCAGTATACCTCACACAGACCTAGAGTTCATATGGTAAGTATTATATCAGGTATATAGATATAGAGGAGAGACAGGCTGTTACCAGTATACCTCACACAGACCTAGAGTTCATAAGGTAAGTATTATATCAAGTATATAGAGGAGACAGGCTGTTACCAGTATAACTCACACAGACCTAGAGTTCATAAGGTAAGTATTATATCAGGTATATAGAGGAGACCGGCTGTTACCAGTATACCTCACACAGACCTAGAGTTCATAGGGTAAGTATTATATCAGGTATATAGAGGAGACAGGCTGTTACCAGTATACCTCACACAGACCTAGAGTTCATAAGGTAAGTATTATATCAGGTATATAGAGGAGAGACAGTATGTTACCAGTATACCTCACACAGGCCTAGAGTTCATAAGGTGGGTATTATATCAGGTATATAGAGGAGACAGGCTGTTACCAGTATACCTCACACAGACCTAGAGTTCATAAGGTAAGTATTATATCAGGTATATAGAGGAGAGACAGGCTGTTACCAGTATACTTCACACATACGTAGAGTTCATAAGGTGAGTATTATATCAGGTATATAGAGGAGAGACAGGCTGTTACCAGTATACCTCACACAGATCTAGAGTTCATAAGGTAAGTATTATATCAGGTATATAGAGGAGAGTTTGTTACCAGTATACCTCACACAGACCTAGAGTTCATAAGGTAAGTATTATATCAGGTATACAGAGGAGACAGGCTGTGACCAGTATACCTCACACAGGCCTAGAGTTCATAAGGTGAGTATTATATCAGGTATATAGAGGAGAGACAGGCTGTTACCAGTATACCTCACACAGACCTAGAGTTCATAAGGTAAGTATTATATCAGGTATATAGAGGAGACAGGCTGTTACCAGTATACCTCACACAGACCTAGAGTTCATAAGGTAAGTATTATATCAGGTATATAGAGGAGAGACAGTCTGTTACTAGTATGCTTCACACATACCTAGAGGTCATAAGGTGAGTATTATATCAGGTATATAGAGGAGAGGCAGGCTGTTGCCAGTATACCTCACACAGACCTAGAATTCATAGGGTAAGTATTATATCAGTTATATAGATATAGAGGAGAGACATGCTGTTACCAGTATACCTCACACAGGCCTAGAGTTCATAAGGTAAGTATTATATCAGGTATATAGAGGAGACAGGTTGTTACCAGTATACCTCACACAGACCTAGAGTTCATAAGGTAAGTATTATATCAGGTATATAGAGGAGACAGGCTGTTACCAGTATACCTCACACAGACCTAGAGTTCATAAGGTAAGTAGTATATCAGGTATATAGAGGAGAGACAGTCTGTTACCAGTATACTTCACACAGACCTAGAGTTCATAAGGTAAGTATTATATCAGGTATATAGAGGAGAGACAGGCTGTTACCAGTATACCTCACACAGACCTAGAGTTAATAAGGTAAGTATTATATCAGGTATATAGAGGAGAGACAGGCTGTTACCAGTATACCTCACACAGACCTAGAGTTCATAAGGTAAGTATTATATCAGGTATATAGATATAGAGGAGAAATGCTGTTACCAGTATACCTCACACAGACCCAGAGTTCATAAGGTAAGTATTATATCAGGTATATAGAGGATACAGGCTGTTACCAGTATAGCTCACACATACCTAGAGTTCATAAGGTAAGTATTATATCAGGTATATAGAGGAGACAGGCTGTTACCAGTATACCTCACACAGACCTAGAGTTCATAAGGTAAGTATTATATCAGGTATATAGAGGAGACAGGCTGTTACCAGTATACCTCACACAGACCTAGAGTTCATAAGGTAAGTATTATATCAGGTATATAGAGGAGACAGGCTGTTACCAGATACTCACACAGACCTAGAGTTCATAAGGTAAGTATTATATCAGGTATATAGAGGAGACAGGCTGTTACGAGTATACCTCACACAGACCTAGAGTTCATAAGGTAAGTATTATATCAGGTATATATAGGAGACAGGCTGTTACGAGTATACCTCACACAGACCTAGAGTTCATAAGGTAAGTATTATATCAGGTATATAGAGGAGACAGCCTGTTACGAGTATACCTCACACAGGCCTATAGTTCATAAGGTAAGTATTATATCAGGTATATAGAGGAGACAGGCTGTTACCAGTATACCTCACACAGACCTAGAGTTCATAAGGTAAGTATTATATCAGGTATATAGAGAGAGACAGGCTGTTACCAGTATACCTCACACAGACCTAGAGTTCATAAGGTAAGTATTATATCAGGTATATAGAGGAGACAGGCTGTTACGAGTATACCTCACACAGACCTAGAGTTCATAAGGTAAGTATTATATCAGGTATATAGAGGAGACAAGCTGTTACCAGTATACCTCACACAGACCTAGAGTTCATAAGGTGAATATTATATCAGGTATATAGAGGAGACAGGCTGTTACCAGTATACCTCACACAGACCTAGAGTTCATAAGGTAAGTATTATATCAGGTATATAGAGGAGACAAGCTGTTACAGTATACCTCACACAGACCTAGAGTTCATAAGATAAGTATTATATCAGGTATATAGAGGAGGAGAGGCAGGCTGTTACCAGTATACCTCACACAGAGCTAGAGTTCATAAGGTAAGTATTATATCAGGTATATAGAGGAGAGACAGTCTGTTACCAGTATACCTCACACAGACCTAGAGTTCATAAGGTAAGTATTATATCAGGTATATAGAGGAGAGGCAGGCTGTTACCAGTATACCTCGCACAGACCTAGAGTTCATAAGGTAAGTATTATATCAGGTATATAGAGGAGAGACAGGCTGTTACCAGTATACCCCACACAGACCTAGAGATCATAAGGTAAGTATTATATCAGGTATATAGAGGAGAGACAGGCTGTTACCAGTATACCTCACACAGGCCTAGAGTTCATAAGGTAAGTATTATATCAGGTATATAGAGGAGAGGCAGGCTGTTACCAGTATACCTCACACAGACCTAGAGTTCATAAGGTGAGTATTATATCAGGTATATAGAGGAGACAGGCTGTTACCAGTATACCTCACACAGGTAGAGTTCATAAGGTAAGTATTATATCAGGTATATAGAGGAGACAGGCTGTTACCAGTATACCTCACACAGACCTAGAGTTCATAAGGAGTATTATATCAGGTATATAGAGGAGAGACGCTGTTACCAGTATACCTCACACAGGCTAGAGTTCATAAGGTAAGTATTATATCAGGTATATAGAGGAGAGTCTGTTACCAGTATACCTCACACAGACCTAGAGTTCATAAGGTAAGTATTATATCAGGTATATAGAGGAGAGACAGGCTGTTACCAGTATACCTCACACATATCTAGAGTTCATAAGGTAAGTATTATATCAGGTATATAGAGGAGGACAGGCTGTTACCAGTATACCTCACAGACCTAGAGTTCATAAGGTAAGTATTGTATCAGGTATATAGATATAGAGGAGAGACAGGCTGTTAGCAGTATATCTCACACAGACCTAGAGTTCATACGGTAAGTATTATATCAGGTATATAGAGGAGACAGGCTGTTAGCAGTATACCTCACACAGACCTAGAGTTCATAAGGTAAGTATTATATCAGGTATATAGAGGAGACAGGCTGTTACGAGTATAACTCACACAGACCTAGAGTTCATAAGGTAAGTATTATATCAGGTATATAGAGGAGACAGGCTGTTACCAGTATACCTCACACAGGCCTAGAGTTCATAAGGTAAGTATTATATCAGGTATATAGAGGAGACAGGCTGTTACCAGTATACCTCACACAGACCTAGAGTTCATAAGGTAAGTATTATATCAGGTATATAGAGGAGACAGGCTGTTACCAGTATACCTCACACAGACCTAGAGTTCATAAGGTAAGTATTATATCAGGTATATAGAGGAGAGACAGGCTGTTACCAGTATACCTCACACAGATCTAGAGTTCATAAGGTAAGTATTATATCAGGTATATAGAGGAGAGTCTGTTACCAGTATACCTCACACAGACCTAGAGTTCATAAGGTAAGTATTATATCAGGTATATAGAGGAGACAGGCTGTTACCAGTATACCTCACACAGACCTAGAGTTCATAAGGTAAGTATTATATCAGGTATATAGAGGAGACAGGCTGTTACCAGTATACCTCACACAGACCTAGAGTTCATAAGGTAAGTATTATATCAGGTATATAGAGGAGAGACAGGCTGTTACCAGTATACTTCACACAGACCTATAGTTCATAAGGTGAGTATTATATCAGGTATATAGAGGAGAGACAGGCTGTTACGAGTATACCTCACACAGACCTAGAGTTCATAAGGTAAGTATTATATCAGGTATACAGAGGAGACAGGCTGTTACCAGTATACCTCACACAGGCCTATATTTCATAAGGTAAGTATTATATCAGGTATATAGAGGAGACAGGCTGTTACCAGTATACTTCACACAGACCTAGAGGTCATAAGGTGAGTATTATATCAGGTATATAGAGGAGAGACAGGCTGTTACCAGTATACCTCACACAGGCCTATATTTCATAAGGTAAGTATTATATCAGGTATATAGAGGAGACAAGCTGTTACCAGTATACCTCACACAGGCCTAGAGTTCATAGGGTAAGTATTATATCAGGTATATAGAGGAGAGGCAGTCTGTTACCAGTATACCTCACACAGGCCTAGAGTTCATAAGGTGAGTATTATATCAGGTATATAGAGGAGACAGGCTGTTACCAGTATACCTCACACAGACCTAGAGTTCATAAGGTGAGTATTATATCAGGTATATAGAGGAGACAGGCTGTTACCAGTATACCTCACACAGGCCTAGAGTTCATAAGGTAAGTATTATATCAGGTATATAGAGGAGAAGCAGGCTGTTACCAGTATACCTCACACAGACCTAGAGTTCATAACGTAAGTACTATATCAGGTATATAGAGGAGAGACAGGCTGTTACCAGTAACCTCACACAGGCCTAGATTTCATAAGGTGAGTATTGTATCAGGTATATAGAGGAGACAGGCTGTTACCAGTATACCTCACACAGACCTAGAGATTATAAGGTGAGTATTATATCAGGTATATAGAGGAGACAGGCTGTTACCAGTATACCTCACACAGACCTAGAGTTCATAGGGTAAGTATTATATCAGGTATATAGAGGAGACAGGCTGTTACGAGTATACCTCACACAGACCTAGAGTTCATATGGTAAGTATTATATCAGGTATATAGATATAGAGGAGAGACAGGCTGTTACCAGTATACCTCACACAGGCCTAGAGTTCATAAGGTAAGTATTATATCAAGTATATAGAGGAGAGACAAGCTGTTACCAGTATACCTCACACAGACCTAGAGTTCATAAGGTAAGTATCATATCAGGTATATAGAGGAGAGACAGGCTGTTACCAGTATTCCTCAGACAGACCTAGAGTTCATAACGTAAGTATTATATAAGGTATATAGAGGAGAGACAGGCTGTTACCAGTATACCTCACACAGACCTAGAGTTCATAAGGTAAGTATTATATCAGGTATATAGAGGAGAGACAGGCTGTTACCAGTATACCTCACACAGACCTAGAGTTCATAAGGTAAGTATTATATCAGGTATATAGAGGAGACAGGCTGTTACCAGTATAACTCACACAGACCTAGAGTTCATAAGGTAAGTATTATATCAGGTATATAGAGGAGACAGGCTGTTACCAGTATACCTCACACAGACCTAGAGTTCATAAGGTAAGTATTATATCAGGTATATAGATAGTCTTTTACCGGTATACCTAGCCTGGGAACAGGCATTGATATTTTGCCAGGTCAGTCAAATAATATATTTTAACAGCGACTATTAATTGGGCCGTATTGAGTTTTTGATCATGTCATTTTGCCAGAAGTTAAAAAGTGAAAAATCGACAGACTGGAACCCAGGCTACAGTATACCTCACAAGGCCCTAGAGTTTATATGGTGTATGCTGTGGTAAGCATTTTGTGACATTAAAAAGATACAACACCGATCTCACCAACATACAATATAATCTTGCATGACAAAATTAATGCTAATTTTCGAATAGTCGAGAGCGCTGTCCTTCCGACATCTCTTGTTCATATGTGGTGTGTATTTGAAGGTTCAGTACAGGTTTGAATAGTCGCGAGTGCTCTCCTTCAGACATCTCTTGTTCATATGTGGTTTGTATTTGAAGGTTCAGCACAGGTTTCACTGTGTAGTGTGTAGCAATATTTCAGCCTTCAAGACAAGCTGGAGGTTGAGAAGAAGTTTGGAGTAGAGTTGGGGGAACAGTATACCATGTTACAGACACAGTTACATCATCTACACCAGAAAGTCAGGCAACAGCAGGTGCTCAAACAACGACAGCAACAGCAGTCTGGTCAACAGCAGTCTGGTCAACAGCAGTCACATATTGAACAGCAGCATTTATGCCCAAAGAACTCGGGTGACGCACAACAAAGGGGGACTGGTCAAACAAAAATGCCACAAAATAAGCTTCTAGATGTCGTAGGACAACCACCGAAAAAGTTACAACAATTAAGTGAAAACCTGCAAACTGAGGAAAACATGAACATTCCGAGCGATGACTGTAGTCAGCAGAGTTCAGAGGTAAATCAAGTTCCTAGGACATGTTTCAAAATAATTAATTTGATATGTATACAAGACAGTTTTGTATGTCAAGACTAACATAGCATAGCATAGCCTCCACTAACATGGTTAATACATTGTACAGCATAGCCTCCACTAACATGGTTAATACATTGTACAGCATAGCCTCCACTAACATGGTTAATACATTGTACAGCATAGCCTCCACTAACATGGTTAATACATTGTACAGCATAGCCTCCACTAACATGGTTAATACATTGTACAGCATAGCCTCCCTCCACTAACATGGTTAATACATTGTACAGCATAGCCTCCACTAACATGGTTAATACATTGTACAGCATAGCCTCCACTAACATGGTTAATACATTGTACAGCATAGTCTCCACTAACATGGTTAATACATTGTACAGCATAGCCTCCCTCCACTAACATGGTTAATACATTGTACAGCATAGCCTCCACTAACATGGTTAATACATTGTACAGCAGCCTCCCTCCACTAACATGGTTAATACATTGTACAGCATAGCCTCCACTAACATGGTTAATACATTGTACAGCATAGCCTCCCTCCACTAACATGGTTAATACATTGTACAGCATAGCCTCCACTAACATGGTTAATACATTGTACAGCATAGTCTCCACTAACATGGTTAATACATTGTACAGCATAGCCTCCTCCACTAACATGGTTAATACATTGTACAGCATAGCCTCCTCCACTAACATGGTTAATACATTGTACAGCATAGCCTCCACTAACATGGTTAATACATTGTACAGCATAGCCTCCACTAACATGGTTAATACATTGTACAGCATAGCCTCCCTCCACTAACATGGTTAATACATTGTACAGCATAGCCTCCACTAACATGGTTAATACATTGTACAGCATAGCCTCCACTAACATGGTTAATACATTGTACAGCATAGCCTCCACTAACATGGTTAATACATTGTACAGCATAGCCTCCACTAACATGGTTAATACATTGTACAGCATAGCCTCCACTAACATGGTTAATACATTGTACAGCATAGCCTCCACTAACATGGTTAATACATTGTACAGCATAGCCTCCCTCCACTAACATGGTTAATACATTGTACAGCATAGCCTCCACTAACATGGTTAATACATTGTACAGCATAGCCTCCACTAACATGGTTAATACATTGTACAGCATAGCCTCCACTAACATGGTTAATACATTGTACAGCATAGCCTCCACTAACATGGTTAATACATTGTACAGCATAGCCTCCACTAACATGGTTAATACATTGTACAGCATAGCCTCCACTAACATGGTTAATACATTGTACAGCATAGCCTCCACTAACATGGTTAATACATTGTACAGCATAGCCTCCCTCCACTAACATGGTTAATACATTGTACAGCATAGCCTCCACTAACATGGTTAATACATTGTACAGCATAGCCTCCACTAACATGGTTAATACATTGTACAGCATAGTCTCCACTAACATGGTTAATACATTGTACAGCATAGCCTCCACTAACATGGTTAATACATTGTACAGCATAGCCTCCACTAACATGGTTAATACATTGTACAGCATAGCCTCCCTCCACTAACATGGTTAATACATTGTACAGCATAGCCTCCACTAACATGGTTAATACATTGTACAGCATAGCCTCCACTAACATGGTTAATACATTGTACAGCATAGCCTCCACTAACATGGTTAATACATTGTACAGCATAGCCTCCCTCCACTAACATGGCTAATACATTGTACAGCATAGCCTCCCTCCACTAACATGGCTAATACATTGTACAGCATAGCCTCCACTAACATGGTTAATACATTGTACAGCATAGCCTCCCTCCACTAACATGGTTAATACATTGTACAGCATAGCCTCCACTAACATGGTTAATACATTGTACAGCATAGCCTCCACTAACATGGTTAATACATTGTACAGCATAGCCTCCCTCCACTAACATGGCTAATACATTGTACAGCATAGCCTCCTCACTAACATGGCTAATACATTGTACAGCATAGCCTCCACTAACATGGTTAATACATTGTACAGCATAGCCTCCCTCCACTAACATGGTTAATACATTGTACAGCATAGCCTCCACTAACATGGTTAATACATTGTACAGCATAGCCTCCACTAACATGGTTAATACATTGTACAGCATAGTCTCCACTAACATGGTTAATACATTGTACAGCATAGCCTCCCTCCACTAACATGGTTAATACATTGTACAGCATAGCCTCCACTAACATGGTTAATACAGTGTACAGCATAGCCTCCACTAACATGGTTAATACATTGTACAGCATAGCCTCCCTCCACTAACATGGCTAATACATTGTACAGCATAGCCTCCCTCCACTAACATGGCTAATACATTGTACAGCATAGCCTCCACTAACATGGTTAATACATTGTACAGCATAGCCACCCTCCACTAACATGGTTAATACATTGTACAGCATAGCCTCCACTAACATGGTTAATACATTGTACAGCATAGTCTCCACTAACATGGTTAATACATTGTACAGCATAGTCTCCACTAACATGGTTAATACATTGTACAGCATAGCCTCCACTAACATGGCTAATACATTGTACAGCATAGCCTTGAGGAAGTCGTGATAGCACAGTGGATGCGCGTTCGCTTCAGGTGCGAAAGGTCCGGAGTTCGAGCCCCACTGGAGCCGTTACGATTGTGCCCTTAGGCAAGGCATTTAAATTCCACGTTGCCTCTTCTCTCTCCCTCGTGGCGATGGATTCCATCAGGAATGAGGTCTCGAGAGTGATTTATATAAGTTGAAATAACTTGTTTCGCAATCGAGTTAAAATAAATTTGTATAAACTAAACTAAACTACAGCATAGCCTCCCTCCACTAACATGGTTAATACATTGTACAGCATAGCCTCCCTCCACTAACATGGTTAATACATTGTACAGCATAGCCTCCACTAACATGGTTAATACATTGTACAGCATAGCCTCCCTCCACTAACATGGCTCATACATTGTACAGCATAGCCTCCCTCCACTAACATGGTTAATACATTGTACAGCATAGCCTCCACTAACATGGTTAATACATTGTACAGCATAGCCTCCCTCCACTAACATGGCTCATACATTGTACAGCATAGTCTCCACTAACATGGTTAATACATTGTACAGCATAGCCTCCACTAACATGGTTAATACATTGTACAGCATAGCCTCCACTAACATGGTTAATACATTGTACAGCATAGCCTCCCTCCACTAACATGGTTAATACATTGTACAGCATAGCCTCCACTAACATGGTTAATACATTGTACAGCATAGCCTCCACTAACATGGTTAATACATTGTACAGCATAGCCTCCACTAACATGGTTAATACATTGTACAGCATAGCCTCCACTAACATGGTTAATACATTGTACAGCATAGCCTCCACTAACATGGTTAATACATTGTACAGCATAGCCTCCCTCCACTAACATGGTTAATACATTGTACAGCATAGCCTCCACTAACATGGTTAATACATTGTACAGCATAGCCTCCACTAACATGGTTAATACATTGTACAGCATAGCCTCCACTAACATGGTTAATACATTGTACAGCATAGCCTCCACTAACATGGCTAATACATTGTACAGCATAGCCTCCACTAACATGGTTAATACATTGTACAGCATAGTCTCCACTAACATGGTTAATACATTGTACAGCATAGCCTCCACTAACATGGTTAATACATTGTACAGCATAGCCTCCACTAACATGGTTAATACATTGTACAGCATAGCCTCCACTAACATGGTTAATACATTGTACAGCATAGCCTCCACTAACATGGTTAATACATTGTACAGCATAGTCTCCACTAACATGGTTAATACATTGTACAGCATAGCCTCCACTAACATGGTTAATACATTGTACAGCATAGCCTCCACTAACATGGTTAATACATTGTACAGCATAGCCTCCACTAACATGGTTAATACATTGTACAGCATAGTCTCCACTAACATGGTTAATACATTGTACAGCATAGCCTCCACTAACATGGTTAATACATTGTACAGCATAGTCTCCCTCCACTAACATGGTTAATACATTGTACAGCATAGCCTCCCTCCACTAACATGGTTAATACATTGTACAGCATAGCCTCCACTAACATGGTTAATACATTGTACAGCATAGCCTCCACTAACATGGTTAATACATTGTACAGCATAGCCTCCACTAACATGGTTAATACATTGTACAGCATAGCCTCCACTAACATGGTTAATACATTGTACAGCATAGTGCCTCCCTCCACTAACATGGTTAATACATTGTACAGCATAGCCTCCACTAACATGGTTAATACATTGTACAGCATAGCCTCCACTAACATGGTTAATACATTGTACAGCATAGCCTCCTCCACTAACATGGTTAATACATTGTACAGCATAGCCTCCACTAACATGGTTAATACATTGTACAGCATAGCCTCCACTAACATGGTTAATACATTGTACAGCATAGTCTCCACTAACATGGTTAATACATTGTACAGCATAGCCTCCCTCCACTAACATGGTTAATACATTGTACAGCATAGCCTCCACTAACATGGTTAATACATTGTACAGCATAGCCTCCACTAACATGGTTAATACATTGTACAGCATAGCCTCCACTAACATGGTTAATACATTGTACAGCATAGCCTCCACTAACATGGTTAATACATTGTACAGCATAGCCTCCACTAACATGGTTAATACATTGTACAGCATAGCCTCCACTAACATGGTTAATACATTGTACAGCATAGCCTCCACTAACATGGTTAATACATTGTACAGCATAGCCTCCACTAACATGGTTAATACATTGTACAGCATAGCCTCCACTAACATGGTTAATACATTGTACAGCATAGCCTCCACTAACATGGTTAATACATTGTACAGCATAGCCTCCACTAACATGGTTAATACATTGTACAGCATAGCCTCCACTAACATGGTTAATACATTGTACAGCATAGCCTCCACTAACATGGTTAATACATTGTACAGCATAGCCTCCACTAACATGGTTAATACATTGTACAGCATAGCCTCCACTAACATGGTTAATACATTGTACAGCATAGCCTCCACTAACATGGTTAATACATTGTACAGCATAGTCTCCACTAACATGGTTAATACATTGTACAGCATAGCCTCCACTAACATGGTTAATACATTGTACAGCATAGCCTCCACTAACATGGTTAATACATTGTACAGCATAGCCTCCTCCACTAACATGGTTAATACATTGTACAGCATAGCCTCCACTAACATGGTTAATACATTGTACAGCATAGTCTCCACTAACATGGTTAATACATTGTACAGCATAGCCTCCACTAACATGGTTAATACATTGTACAGCATAGCCTCCTCCACTAACATGGTTAATACATTGTACAGCATAGCCTCCACTAACATGGTTAATACATTGTACAGCATAGCCTCCACTAACATGGTTAATACATTGTACAGCATAGCCTCCACTAACATGGTTAATACATTGTACAGCATAGCCTCCACTAACATGGTTAATACATTGTACAGCATAGCCTCCACTAACATGGTTAATACATTGTACAGCATAGCCTCCTACTAACATGGTTAATACATTGTACAGCATAGCCTCCACTAACATGGTTAATACATTGTACAGCATAGCCTCCACTAACATGGTTAATACATTGTACAGCATAGTCTCCACTAACATGGTTAATACATTGTACAGCATAGTCTCCACTAACATGGTTAATACATTGTACAGCATAGCCTTGAGGAAGTCGTGATAGCACAGTGGATGCGCGTTCGCTTCAGGTGCGAAAGGTCCGGAGTTCGAGCCCCACTGGAGCCGTTACGATTGTGCCCTTAGGCAAGGCATTTAAATTCCACGTTGCCTCTTCTCTCTCCCTCGTGGCGATGGATTCCATCAGGAATGAGGTCTCGAGAGTGATTTATATAAGTTGAAATAACTTGTTTCGCAATCGAGTTAAAATAAATTTGTATAAACTAAACTAAACTACAGCATAGCCTCCCTCCACTAACATGGTTAATACATTGTACAGCATAGCCTCCCTCCACTAACATGGTTAATACATTGTACAGCATAGCCTCCACTAACATGGTTAATACATTGTACAGCATAGCCTCCCTCCACTAACATGGCTCATACATTGTACAGCATAGTCTCCACTAACATGGTTAATACATTGTACAGCATAGCCTCCACTAACATGGTTAATACATTGTACAGCATAGCCTCCCTCCACTAACATGGCTCATACATTGTACAGCATAGTCTCCACTAACATGGTTAATACATTGTACAGCATAGCCTCCACTAACATGGTTAATACATTGTACAGCATAGCCTCCACTAACATGGTTAATACATTGTACAGCATAGCCTCCCTCCACTAACATGGTTAATACATTGTACAGCATAGCCTCCACTAACATGGTTAATACATTGTACAGCATAGCCTCCACTAACATGGTTAATACATTGTACAGCATAGCCTCCCTCCACTAACGTGGTTAATACATTGTACAGCATAGCCTCCACTAACATGGTTAATACATTGTACAGCATAGCCTCCACTAACATGGTTAATACATTGTACAGCATAGCCTCCACTAACATGGTTAATACATTGTACAGCATAGCCTCCACTAACATGGTTAATACATTGTACAGCATAGCCTCCACTAACATGGTTAATACATTGTACAGCATAGCCTCCACTAACATGGTTAATACATTGTACAGCATAGCCTCCCTCCACTAACATGGTTAATACATTGTACAGCATAGCCTCCACTAACATGGCTAATACATTGTACAGCATAGCCTCCACTAACATGGTTAATACATTGTACAGCATAGCCTCCACTAACATGGCTAATACATTGTACAGCATAGCCTCCACTAACATGGTTAATACATTGTACAGCATAGCCTCCACTAACATGGTTAATACATTGTACAGCATAGCCTCCACTAACATGGTTAATACATTGTACAGCATAGCCTCCACTAACATGGTTAATACATTGTACAGCATAGCCTTCACTAATATGGCTAATACATTGTACAGCATAGTCTCCACTAACATGGTTAATACATTGTACAGCATAGCCTCCCTCCACTAACATGGCTAATACATTGTACAGCATAGCCTCCCTCCACTAACATGGTTAATACATTGTACAGCATAGCCTCCCTCCACTAACATGGCTAATACATTGTACAGCATAGCCTCCACTAACATGGTTAATACATTGTACAGCATAGCCTCCACTAACATGGTTAATACATTGTACA
>CM026393.1:7804573-7836792 GCA_014843695.1 Archivesica marissinica
TAAGGAATATAAGTATGTATTCCATGGTTCCCAATACAAGTTACCTAAGGAATATAAGTATGTATTCCATGGTTCCCAATACAAGTTACCTAAGGAATATAAGTATGTATTCCATGGTTCCCAATACAAGTTACATAAGGAATATAAGTATGTATTCCATGGTTCCCAATACAAGGTACGTAAGGAATATAAGTATGTATTCCATGGTTCCCAATACAAGTTACATACGGAATATAAGTATGTATTCCATGGTTCCCAATACAAGGTATATAAGGAATATAAGTATGTATTCCATGGTTCCCAATAACAAGTTACCTAAGGAATATAAGTAGTATTCCATGGGTACCAATACAAGGGTACATAAGGAATATAAAGTATGTATTCCATGGTTCCCAATTCAAGTACCTAAGGAATCTAGTATATGTATTCCATGGTTACCAATACAAGTTACCTAAGGAAATAAGTATGTATTCCATGGTTCCCAATACAAGGATATAAGGATATAAGTATGTATTCCATGGTTCCCAATACAAGGTACATAAGGAATATAAGTATGTATTCCATGGTTCCCAATACAAGTTACCTAAGGAATATAGTATGTATTCCATGGTTCCCAATACAAGTTACCTAAGGAATATAAGTATGTATTCCATGGTTCCCAATACAAGTTACCTAAGGAATATAAGTATGTATTCCATGGTTCCCAATACAAGGTAAATAAGGAATATAAGTATGTATTCCATGGTTCCCAATACAAGTTACATAAGGAATATAAGTATGTATTCCATGGTTCCCAATACAAGGTACCTAATGAATATAAGTATGTATTCCATGGTTCCCAATACAATGTACTTACAGAATATAAGTATGTATTCCATGGTTCCCAATACAAGGTACTTACAGAATATAAGTATGTATTCCATGGTTCCCAATACAAGTTACCTAAGGAATATAAGTATGTATTCCATGGTTCCCAATACAAGGTACTTACAGAATATAAGTATGTATTCCATGGTTACCAATACAAGTTACCTAAGGAATATAAGTATGTATTCCATGGTTCCCAATACAAGTTACATAAGGAATATAAGTATGTATTCCATGGTTCCCAATACAAGGTACTTACATAATATAAGTATGTATTCCATGGTTCCCAATACAAGGTACTTACAGAATATAAGTATGTATTCCATGGTTCCCAATACAAGGTATATAAGGAATATAAGTATGTATTCCATGGTTCCCAATACAAGTTACATAAGGAATATAAGTATGTATTCCATGGTTCCCAATACAAGGTACATAATGAATATAAGTATGTATTCCATGGTTCCCAATACAAGGTATATAAGGAATATAAGTATGTATTCCATGGTTCCCAAACAAGGTACTTACAGAATATAAGTATGTATTCCATGGTTACCAATACAAGTTACCTAAGGAATATAAGTATGTATTCCATGGTTCCCAATACAAGTTACATAAGGAATATAAGTATGTATTCCATGGTTCCCAATACAAGTTACCTAAGGAATATAAGTATGTATTCCATGGTTCCCAATACAAGTTACATAATGAATATAAGTATGTATTCCATGGTTCCCAATACAAGTTACCTAAGGAATATAAGTATGTATTCCATGGTTCCCAATACAAGTTACCTAAGGAATATAAGTATGTATTCCATGGTTCCCAATACAAGTTACCTAAGGAATATAAGTATGTATTCCATGGTTCCCAATACAAGTTACATAAGGAATATAAGTATGTATTCCATGGTTCCCAATACAAGTTACCTAAGGAATATAAGTATGTATTCCATGGTTACCAATACAAGGTACATAAGGAATATAAGTATGTATTCCATGGTTCCCAATACAAGTTACCTAAGGAATATAAGTATGTATTCCATGGTTACCAATACAAGTTACCTAAGGAATATAAGTATGTATTCCATGGTTCCCAATACAAGGTATATAAGGAATATAAGTATGTATTCCATGGTTCCCAATACAAGGTACATAAGGAATATAAGTATGTATTCCATGGTTCCCAATACAAGTTACCTAAGGAATATAAGTATGTATTCCATGGTTCCCAATACAAGTTACCTAAGGAATATAAGTATGTATTCCATGGTTCCCAATACAAGTTACCTAAGGAATATAAGTATGTATTCCATGGTTCCCAATACAAGGTAAATAAGGAATATAAGTATGTATTCCATGGTTCCCAATACAAGTTACATAAGGAATATAAGTATGTATTCCATGGTTCCCAATAAAAGGTACCTAATGAATATAAGTATGTATTCCATGGTTCCCAATACAATGTACTTACAGAATATAAGTATGTATTCCATGGTTCCCAATACAAGGTACTACAGAATATAAGTATGTATTCCATGGTTCCCAATACAAGTTACCTAAGGAATATAAGTATGTATTCCATGGTTCCCAATACAAGGTACTTACAGAATATAAGTATGTATTCCATGGTTACCAATACAAGTTACCTAAGGATAAGTATGTATTCCATGGTTCCCAATACAAGTTACATAAGGAATATAAGTATGTATTCCATGGTTCACAATACAAGGTACTTACAGAATATAAGTATGTATTCCATGGTTCCCAATAGAAGGTACTTACAGAATATAAGTATGTATTCCATGGTTCCCAATACAAGGTATATAAGGAATATAAGTATGTATTCCATGGTTCCCAATACAAGTTACATAAGGAATATAAGTATGTATTCCATGGTTCCCAATACAAGGTACATAATGAATATAAGTTTGTATTCCATGGTTCCCAATACAAGTTACCTAAGGAATATAAGTATGTATTCCATGGTTCCCAATACAAGGAACTTACAGAATATAAGTATGTATTCCATGGTTACCAATACAAGTTACCTAAGGAATATAAGTATGTATTCCATGGTTCCCAATACAAGTTACATAAGGAATATAAGTATGTATTCCATGGTTCCCAATACAAGTTGCATAAGGAATATAAGTATGTATTCCATGGTTCCCAATACAAGTTACCTAAGGAATATAAGTATGTATTCCATGGTTCCCAATACAAGTTACATAAGGAATATAAGTATGTATTCCATGGTTCCCAATACAAGTTACCTAAGGAATATAAGTATGTATTCCATTGTTCCCAATACAAGTTACATAAGGAATATAAGTATGTATTCCATGGTTCCCAATACAAGGTACTTACAGAATATAAATATGTATTCCATGGTTCCCAATACAAGGTATATAAGGAATATAAGTATGTATTCCATGGTTCCCAATACAAGGTATATACGGAATATAAGTATGTATTCCATGGTTCCCAATACAAGTTACCTAAGGAATATAAGTATGTATTCCATGGTTCCCAATACAAGTTACCTAAGGAATATAAGTATGTATTCCATGGTTCCCAATACAAGGTACTTACAGAATATAAGTATGTATTCCATGGTTCCCAATACAAGGTATATAAGGAATATAAGTATGTATTCCATGGTTCCCAATACAAGGTACTTACAGAATATAAGTATGTATTCCATGGTTCCCAATACAAGTTACATAAGGAATATAAGTATGTATTCCATGGTTCCCAATACAAGTTACATAAGGAATATAAGTATGTATTCCATGGTTCCCAATACAAGTTACATAAGGAATATAAGTATGTATTCCATGGTTCCCAATACAAGTTACATAAGGAATATAAGTATATATTCCATGGTTCCCAATACAAGGTACATAATGAATATAAGTATGTATTCCATGGTTCCCAATACAAGGTACATAATGAATATAAGTATGTATTCCATGGTTCCCAATACAAGTTACATAAGGAATATAAGTATGTATTCCATGGTTCCCAATACAAGGTATATAAGGAATATAAGTATGTATTCCATGGTTCCCAATACAAGGTATATAAGGAATATAAGTATGTATTCCATGGTTCCCAATACAAGGTACATAAGGAATATAAGTATGTATTCCATGGTTCCCAATACAAGGTACATAAGGAATATAAGTATGTATTCCATGGTTCCCAATACAAGTTACATAATGAATATAAGTATGTATTCCATGGTTCCCAATACAAGTTACATAAAGAATATAAGTATGTATTCCATGGTTCCCAATACAAGGTATATAAGGAATATAAGTATGTATTCCATGGTTCCCAATACAAGGTACTTACAGAATATAAGTATGTATTCCATGGTTCCCAATACAAGTTACATAAGGAATATAAGTATGTATTCCATGGTTCCCAATACAAGGTATATAAGGAATATAAGTATGTATTCCATGGTTCCCAATACAAGTTACATAAGGAATATAAGTATGTATTCCATGGTTCCCAATACAAGGTACATAATGAATATAAGTATGTATTCCATGGTTCCCAATACAAGTTATTTAGGAATATAAGTATGTATTCCGTGGTTCCCAATACAAGTTACAGTTACATAACACATACACCCTGCATTAACCCTGCATCTAATGCTGCATTAACCCTGCATCTAATGCTGCATGTGATCCTGCATTAACCCTGCATCTAATGCTGCATCTGATCCTGCATTAACCCTGCATCTAATGCTGCATCTGATCCTGTATTAACCCTGCATCTGATGCTGCATCTGATCCTGCATTAACCCTACATCTGATCCTGCATTAACCCTACATCTGATGCTGCATTAACCCTGTATCTGATGTGGCATGTGACCCTGCATTAACCCTGCATCTGATGCTGCATTAAGCCTGCATCTGATGCTGCATTAACCCTGTATCTGATGTGGCATGTGACCCTGCATTAACCCTGCATCTAATGCTGTATGTGATCCTGCATTAACCCTGCATCTAATGCTGTATGTGATCCTGCGTTAACCCTGCATCTGATGCTGCATGTGATCCTGCATTAACCCTGCATCTGATCCTGCATTAACCCTGCATCTGATGCTGCATGTGATCCTGCATTAACCCTGCATCTGATGCTGCATTAACCCTGCATCTGATGCTGCATTAACCCTGCATCTGATGCTGCATTAACCCTGCATCTGATGCTGCATTAACCCTGCATCTGATCCTGTATTAACCCTGCATCTGATGCTGCATTAACCCTGCATCTGATGCTGCATTAACCCTGCATCTGATCCTGTATTAACCCTGCATCTGATCCTGTATTAACCCTGCATCTGATGCTGCATTAACCCTGCATCTGATGTTTCATGTGATCATGCATTAACCCTGCATCTGATGCTGCATCTGATCCAGTATTAACCCTGCATCTGATGCTGCATTAACCCTGCATCTGATCCTGTATTAACCCTGCATCTGATGCTGCATGTGATCCTGCATCTGATCCTGTATTAACCCTGCATCTGATGCTGCATTAACCCTGCATCTGATGCTGTATTAACCCTGCATCTGATGCTGCATTAAAACTGCATGTCATCCTGCATTAACCCTGCATCTGACACTGCATCTGACACTGCATGTGACCCTGAATTAACCCTGCATGTGACCCTGCATCTGACACTGCATGTGACCCTGAATTAACCCTGCATCTGACACTGCATGTGACCCTGCATCTTACACTGCATATGACCTTGCATTAACCCTGCATGTGACCCTGAATTAACCCTGCATGTGGCGTGCATGTGACCCTGTATTAACCCTGCATGTGACATGGCATGTAACCCTGCATTATCCTTGCATCTGACACTGCATGTGACCCTGCATCTTACACTGCATGTGACCTTGCATTAACCCTGCATGTGACCCTGAATTAACCCTGCATGTGGCGTGCATGTGACCCTGTATTAACCATGCATGTGACATGGCATGTAACCCTGCATTAACCTTGCATCTGACACTGCATGTGACCCTGCATTAACCATGCATGTGACATGGCATGTGACCCCACATTAACCCTGCATCTGACACTTCATGTCACCCTGAATTAACCCTGCATGTGGCGTGCATGTGACCCTGTATTAACCCTGCATGTGACATGGCATGTAACCCTGCATTAACCCTGCATGTGACATGGCATGTGACCCCACATTAACCCTGCATCTGACACTGCATGTGACCTTGCATTAACCCTGCATGTGACATGGCATGTAACCCTGCATTAACCATGCATGTGACATGGCATGTGACCCCACATTAACCCTGCATCTGACACTGCATGTGACCTTGCATTAACCCTGCATGTGACCCTGAATTAACCCTGCATGTGACCCTGCATCTGACACTGCATGTGACCCTGCATTAACCCTGCATCTGACACTGCATCTGATGCTGCATTAACCCTGCATCTAATGCTGCATGTGATCCTGCATTAACACTGCATCTGATGCTGCATCTGATGCTGCATTAACCCTGCATCTGATGCTGCATCTGATGCTGCATTAACCCTGCATCTGATGCTGCATCTGATGCTGCATTAACCCTGCATCTGATCCTGTATTAACCCTGCATCTGATGCTGCATGTGATCATGCATTAACCCTGCATCTGATGCTGCATTTGATCCTGTATTAACCCTGCATCTGATGCTGCATTAACCCTGCATCTGATGCTGCATGTGATCCTGCATTAACCCTGCATCTGATGCTGCATTAACCCTGCATGTGATCCTGCATTAACCCTGCATCTGATGCTGCATGTGACCCTGCATTAACCCTGCATCTGACACTGCATGTGACCTTGCATTAACCCTGCATGCGACCCTGAATTAACCCTGCATGTGACCCTGCATCTTACACTGCATGTGACCTTGCATTAACCCTGCATGTGACCCTGAATTAACCCTGCATCTGACACTGCATCTGATGCTGCATTAACCCTGCATCTAATGCTGCATGTGATCCTGCATTAACCCTGCATCTGATGCTGCATCTGATGCTGCATCTGATGCTGCATTAACCCTGCATCTGATGCTGCATCTGATGCTGCATTAACCCTGCATCTGATGCTGCATCTGATGCTGCATTAACCCTGCATCTGATCCTGTATTAACCCTGCATCTGATGCTGCATGTGATCATGCATTAACCCTGCATCTGATGCTGCATTTGATCCTGTATTAACCCTGCATCTGATGCTGCATTAACCCTGCATCTGATGCTGCATGTGATCCTGCATTAACCCTGCATCTGATGCTGCATTAACCCTGCATGTGATCCTGCATTAACCCTGCATCTGATGCTGCATGTGACCCTGCATTAACCCTGCATCTGACACTGCATGTGACCTTGCATTAACCCTGCATGCGACCCTGAATTAACCCTGCATGTGACCCTGCATCTTACACTGCATGTGACCTTGCATTAACCCTGCATGTGACCCTGAATTAACCCTGCATGTGACCCTGCATTAGCCCTGCATGTGACATGGCAGGTGACCCCGCATTAACCCAGCATCTGACACTGCATGTGACCCTGAATTAACCCTGCATGTGACCCTGAATTAACCCTGTATGTGACCCTGCATTAACCCTGCATCTGACACTGCATGTGACCTTGCATTAACCCTGCATGTGACCCTGAATTAACCCTGCATGTGGCGTGCATGTGACCCTGTATTAACCCTGCATGTGACATGGCATGTAACCCTGCATTAACCTTGCATCTGGCACTGCATGTGACCCTGCATTAACCATGCATGTGACATGGTATGTGACCCCACATTAACCCTGCATCTGACACTGCATGTGACATTGCATTAACCCTGCATGTGACCCTGAATGAACCCTGCATGTGGCGTGCATGTGACCCTGTATTAACCCTGCATGTGACATGGCATGTAACCCTGCATTAACCCTGCATGTGACATGGCATGTGACCCACATTAACCCTGCATCTGACACTGCATGTGCCCTTGCATTAACCCTGCATGTGACCCTGAATTAACCCTGCATGTGACCCTGCATCTGACACTGCATGTGACCCTGCATTAACCCTGCATGTGACATGGCATGTGACCCCACATTAACCCTGCATCTGACGACACTGCATGTGACCCTGCATTAACCCTACATCTGACGCTGCACGTGACCCCACATTAACCCTGCATCTGGCGTGGTATGTGACCCTGCATTATTCCTGCATCTGATGTCTCATGTGACCCTGCATTAACCCTCCATCTGATGTGGCATTTGACCCTGCATTAACCATGCATCTGACACTGCAGGTAACCCTGCATGTGATCCTGCATTAACCCTGTATTTGACGCTGCATTAACCCTGCATTAACACTGTTTCTGACATGTCATGTGACCCTGCACTAACCCTCCATCTGACATGGCATGTGACCCCGCATTAACCCTGCATCTGACCCTGTACCTGATGCTGCATGTGACCCCGCATTAACCCTGTATCTAACGCGGCATGTGACCCTGCATTAACCCTGCATCTGACCCTGCAACTGACCCTGCATTAACCCTGTATCTGATGCTGCATGTGCCCCCACACTAACCCTGCATGTGACCCTGCATTAACCCTGTATCTGATGCTGCATGTGATGCTGCATTAACCCTGCATCTGATGCTGCATTAATCCTGCATCTGACGACACTGCATGTGACCCTGCATTAACCCTGCATCTGACGCTGCACGTGACCCCGCATTAACCCTGCATCTGATGTCTCATGTGACCCTGCATTAACCCTCCATCTGACGTGGCATTTGACCCTGCATTAACCATGCATCTGACACTGCAGGTAACCCTACATGTGATCCTGCATTAACCCTGCATTAAATCTGCATGTGATCCTGCATTAACTCTGCATTAACACTGTTTCTGACATGTGATCCGGCATTAACCCTCCCTCCATCTGATGTGGCATGTGACCCTGCATTAACCATCCATCTGACATGGCATGTGACCCTGCATTAACCCTCCATCTGACATGGCATGTGACCCTGCATTAACCCTCCATCTGACGTGGCATGTGACCCTGCATTAACCCTCCATCTGACATGGCATGTGACCCTGCATTAACCCTCCATCTGACACTGCATGTAACCCTGCATTAACCTTGCATTAGACGCTGCATGTGCTCCTGCATTAATCTTGCATCTGACCCTGAATATGACGCGGCATGTAACCCTGCATCTGACCCTGCAACTGACCCTGCATGTGACCCCGCATTAACCCTGTATCTGATGCTGCATGTGCCCCCGGACTAACCCTGCAACTGACCCTGCATGTGACATTGCATTAACCCTGTATCTGATGCTGCATGTGACCCTGCATTAACCCTGCATCTGATCCTGCATTAACCCTGCATCTGATGCTGCATGTGATCCTGCATTAACCCTGCATCTGATGCTGCATTAACCCTGCATCTGATGCTGCATGTGATCCTGCATTAACCCTGCATCTGATGCTGCATTAACCCTGCATCTGATCCTGCATTAACCCTGCATCTGATGCTGCATTAACCCTGCATCTACTGCATTGATCCTGCATTAACCCTGCATCTGATGCTGCATTAACCCTGCACATGTGATCCTGCATTAACCCTGCATCTGATGCTGCATTAACCCTGCATCTGATGCTGCATGTGATGCTGCATTAACCCTGCATGTGATCCTGCATTAACCCTGCATCTGATGCTGCATTAACCCTGCATCTGATGCTGCATGTGATGCTGCATTAACCCTGCATGTGATCCTGCATTAACCCTGCATCTGATGCTGCATTAACCCTGCATCTGATGCTGCATTAACCCTGCATCTGATGCTGCATTAACCCTGCATCTGATGCTGCATTAACCCTGCATGTGATGCTGCATTAACCCTGTATCTGATGCTGCATTAACCCTGTATCTGATGCTGCATTTGATCCTGCATTAACCCTGTATCTGATGCTGCATGTGACCCTGCATTAACCCTGCATCTGATCCTGCATTAACCCTGCATCTGATCTGCATTAACCCTCATCTGATGCTGCATGTGATCCTGCATTAACCCTGCATCTGATGCTGCATTAACCCTGCATCTGATGCTGCATTAACCCTGCATCTGATGCTGCATGTGATCCTGCATTCCAATGCCCCAATTTAGCAATTTCTTGTGGTTAATGTTGATAATTCCCACAGGAGGGTGACTGATTGACAGATGAAGCTTCGGCGACTAACTTATCTGCCATTTCCATTGCTGGATCAGACATTTTTTATACCGATATGAAATTTAACATTGACATATTCGAGATTTTCGTAAATGTAATGTTTTCTACCTCTCCAAATTTAATTATCTGTATGGGACTGATATTACTGATACTTAGGTGACAATATTACATAAATGGGTCATCTGTTGACCTACATAACTGGGTCATCAGTTGACCTACATAAATGGGTCATCAGTTGACCTACATAAATGGGTCATCTGTTGACCTACATAAATGGGTCATCTGTTGACCTACATAAATGGGTCATCAGTTGACCTACATAAATGGGTCATCAGTTCACCTACATAAATGGGTCATCAGTTGACCTACATAAATGGGTCATCAGTTCACCTACATAATGGGTCATCGGTTCAACTACATAAATGGGTCATCAGTTCACCTACATAATGGGTCATCAGTTCACTTACATAAATGGGTCATCAGTTCACCTACATAAATGGGTCATCAGTTCACCTACATAAATGGGTCATCAGTTCACCTACATAAATGGGTCATCAGTTCACCTACATTTTGTCGATCATTGTCCCAATTGTGAGTTAGGCCTACACTCAGCTTACAGTAACGATACAGTCAGCAGTGGTACACTGTCAGTAATGGTACACTGTCAGTAATGGTGCATTGTCAGTAGTGGTACATTGTCAGTAGTGGTACACTGTCAGTAATGTTACATTGTCAGTAGTGGTACACTGTCAGAATTGGTACACTGTCAGTAATGAAACACTGTCAGCAATGATACACTGTCAGTAATGATACACTGTCAGTAATGGTACACTGTCAGTAATGGTACACTGTCAGTAATGTTACACTGTAAGTAATGGTACATTGACAGTAACGATACACTGTCAGTAATGGTACACTGTCAGTAATAATACACTGTCAGTAATGGTATCAGTATGTGATGGTACACTGTCAGTAACGTTACACTTTAAGTAATGGTACACTGTCAGTAAGTAATGGTACACTGTCAGTAAATAACAGTACACTGTCAGTATCAGTACACTGTCAGTAAGTAATAGTACACTGTCAGTAATGGTACACTGTCAGTAACGGTACACTGTCAGTAAGTAATGATACACTGTCAGTAATGATACACTGTCAGTAAGTAACAGTACACTGTCAGTAACGGTACACTTTCAGTAAGAAACAGTACACTGTCAGTAAGAAACAGTACATTGTCAGTAATGGTACACTGTCAGTATCGGTACACTGTCAGTAATGGTACACTGTCAGTAAAGGTACACTATCAGTAAGTAATGGTACAATGTCAGTAAGTAATGGTACACTGTCAGTAACAGTACACTGTCAGTAACGGTACACTGTCAGTAATGGACGGTACAATGTCAGAAAGTAATGGTACACTGTCAGTAACTGTACAATGTCAGTAAGTAATGGTACACTGTCAGTAACGGTACAATGTCAGTAAGTAATGGTACACTGTCAGTAACGGTACAATGTCAGTAAGTAATGGTATGCTGTCAGTAACTGTATACTGTCAGTAATGGTACACTGTCAATAAGTAACAGTACACTGTCAGTAATGGTACATTGTCAGTAAGTAATGGTACACTGTCAGTAATGGTACACTGTCAGTAACAGTACAATGTCAGTAGGTAACGGTACACTGTCAGTAAGTAATGGTACACTGTCAGTAAGTAATGGGTACACTGTCAGTAATGGTTCACTGTCAGTATCTGTACACTGTCAGTATCGGTACACTGTCAGGATCGGTACACTGTCAGTAACGGTACACTGTCAGTAAGTAACGGTACACTGTCAGTAAGTAACGGTACACTGTCAGTAAGTAACGGTACACTGTCAGTAATGGTACACTGTCAGTAATGGTACACTGTCAGTAATGGTACACTGTCAGTAATGGTACACTGTCAGTAATGGTACACTGTCAGTAATGGTACACTGTCAGTAACGGTACACTGTCAGTAACGGTACACTGTCAGTAACGGTACACTGTCAGTAAGTAATGGTACACTGTCAGTAAGTAACTGTACACTGTCAATAAGTAACGGTACACTGTCAGTAAGTACCTGTACACCGTCAGTATCGGTACACTGTCAGTATCGGTACACTGTCAGTAACGGTACACTGTCAGTAACGGTACACTGTCAGTAATGGTACACTGTCAGTAATGGTACACTGTCAGTAACGGTACACTGTCTGTAATGGTACACTGTCAGTATCGGTACTCTGTCAGTATCGGTACACTGTCAGTCAGTATCGGTACACTGTCAGTAATGGTACACTGTCAGTAATGGTACACTGTCAGTAACAGTACACTGTCAGTAAGTAATGGTACACTGTCAGTAATGGTATACTGTCAGGAATGGTACACTGTCAGTAACGGTACACTGTCAGAATCGGTACATTGTCAGTATGTAGCAGTACACTGTCAGTAAGTATCTGTACACTGTCAGTAATGGTACACTGTCAGTAATGATACACTGTTAGTAATGGTACATTGTCAGTAAGTAACGGTACACTGTCAGTAATGGTACACTGTCAGTAACGGTACACTGTCAGTATGTAACGGTACACTGTCAGTATCGGTACTCTGTCAGTATCGGTACACTGTCAGTCAGTATTGGTACACTGTCAGTAACGGTACACTGTCAGTAATGGTACACTGTCAGTAACAGTACACTGTCAGTAAGTAATGGTACACTGTCAGTAATGGTACACTGTCAGGAATGGTACACTGTAAGTAACGGTACACTGTCAGAATTGGTACACTGTCAGTATGTAGCAGTACACTGTCAGTAAATAACAGTACACTGTCAGTATCAGTACACTGTCAGTATCAGTACACTGTCAGTAAGTAATAGTACACTGTCAGTGATGGTACACTGTCAGTAACGGTACACTGTCAGTAAATAACAGTACACTGTCAGTATCAGTACACTGTCAGTAAGTAATAGTACACTGTCAGTAATGGTACACTGTCAGTAACGGTACACTGTCAGTAAGTAATGATACACTGTCAGTAAGTAATGGTACAATGTCAGTAATGATACACTGTCAGTAAGTAACAGTACACTGTCAGTAACGGTACACTTTCAGTAAGATACAGTACACTGTCAGTAAGAAACAGTACATTGTCAGTAATGGTACACTGTCAGTATCGGTACACTGTCAGTAATGGTACACTGTCAGTAAAGGTACACTATCAGTAAGTAATGGTACAATGTCAGTAAGTAATGGTACACTGTCAGTAACAGTACACTGTCAGTAACGGTACACTGTCAGTAACGGACGGTACAATGTCAGTAAGTAATGGTACACTGTCAGTAACTGTACAATGTCAGTAAGTAATGGTACACTGTCAGTAACGGTACAATGTCAGTAAGTAATGGTACACTGTCAGTAAGTAATGGTACACTGTCAGTAACGGTACAATGTCAGTAAGTAATGGTATGCTGTCAGTAACTGTATACTGTCAGTAATGGTACACTGTCAATAAGTAACAGTACACTGTCAGTAACGGTACATTGTCAGTAAGTAATGGTACACTGTCAGTAATGGTACACTGTCAGTAACAGTACAATGTCAGTAGGTAACGGTACACTGTCAGTAAGTAATGGTACACTGTCAGTAACGGTACACTGTCAGTAAGTAATGGTACACTGTCAGTAATGGTTCACTGTCAGTATCTGTACACTGTCAGTATCTGTACACTGTCAGTATCGGTACACTGTCAGGATCGGTACACTGTCAGTAACGGTACACTGTCAGTAAATAACGGTACACTGTCAGTAAGTAATGGTACACTGTCAGTAAGTAACGGTACACTGTCAGTAAGTAACGGTACACTGTCAGTAACGGTACACTGTCAGTAATGGTACACTGTCAGTAATGGTACACTGTCAGTAACGGTACACTGTCAGTAATGGTACACTGTCAGTAATGGTACACTGTCAGTAAGTAATGGTACACTGTCAGTAAGTAACTGTACACTGTCAATAAGTAACGGTACACTGTCAGTAAGTAACTGTACACCGTCAGTATCGGTACACTGTCAGTATCGGTACACTGTCAGTAACGGTACACTGTCAGTAACGGTACACTGTCAGTAATGGTACACTGTCAGTAACGGTACACTGTCAGTAACTGTACACTGTCTGTAATGGTACACTGTCAGTATCGGTACTCTGTCAGTATCGGTACACTGTCAGTCAGTATCGGTACACTGTTAGTAATGGTACACTGTCAGTAATGGTACACTGTCAGTAACAGTACACTGTCAGTAAGTAATGGTACACTGTCAGTAATGGTACACTGTCAGGAATGGTACACTGTCAGGAATGGTACACTGTCAGTAACGGTACACTGTCAGAATCGGTACACTGTCAGTATGTAGCAGTACACTGTCAGTAAGTATCTGTACACTGTCAGTAATGGTACACTGTCAGTAATGATACACTGTTAGTAATGGTACATTGTCAGTAAGTAACGGTACACTGTCAGTAATGGTACACTGTCAGTAACGGTACACTGTCAGTATGTAACGGTACACTGTCAGTATCGGTACTCTGTCAGTATCGGTACACTGTCAGTCAGTATCGGTAAACTGTCAGTAACGGTACACTGTCAGTAATGGTACACTGTCAGTAACAGTACACTGTCAGTAAGTAATGGTACACTGTCAGTAATGGTACACTGTCAGGAATGGTACACTGTCAGTAACGGTACACTGTCAGAATCGGTACACTGTCAGTATGTAGCAGTACACTGTCAGTAAATAACAGTACACTGTCAGTATCAGTACACTGTCAGTAAGTAATAGTACACTGTCAGTGATGGTACACTGTCAGTAATGGTACACTGTCAGTAAATAACAGTACACTGTCAGTATCAGTACACTGTCAGTAAGTAATAGTACACTGTCAGTAATGGTACACTGTCAGTAACGGTACACTGTCAGTAAGTAATGATACACTGTCAGTAAGTAATGGTACACTGTCAGTAATGATACACTGTCAGTAAGTAACAGTACACTGTCAGTAACGGTACACTTTCAGTAAGAAACAGTACACTGTCAGTAAGAAACAGTACATTGTCAGTAATGGTACACTGTCAGTATCGGTACACTGTCAGTAATGGTACACTGTCAGTAAAGGTACACTATCAGTAAGTAATGGTACAATGTCAGTAAGTAATGGTACACTGTCAGTAACAGTACACTGTCAGTAACGGACGGTACAATGTCAGTAAGTAATGGTACACTGTCAGTAACTGTACAATGTCAGTAAGTAATGGTTCACTGTCAGTAAGTAATGGTACACTGTCAGTAACGGTACAATGTCAGTAAGTAATGGTATGCTGTCAGTAACTGTATACTGTCAGTAATGGTACACTGTCAATAAGTAACAGTACACTGTCAGTAACGGTACATTGTCAGTAAGTAATGGTACACTGTCAGTAATGGTACACTGTCAGTAACAGTACAATGTCAGTAGGTAACGGTACACTGTCAGTAAGTAATGGTACACTGTCAGTAACGGTACACTGTCAGTAAGTAATGGTACACTGTCAGTAATGGTTCACTGTCAGTATCTGTACACTGTCAGTATCTGTACACTGTCAGTATCGGTACACTGTCAGGATCGGTACACTGTCAGTAACAGTACAGTGTCAGTAAGTAACGGTACACTGTCAGTAAGTAATGGTACACTGTCAGTAAGTAACGGTACACTGTCAGTAAGTAATGGTACACTGTCAGTAACGGTACACTGTCAGTAATGGTACACTGTCAGTAATGGTACACTGTCAGTAACGGTACACTGTCAGTAATGATACACTGTCAGTAATGGTACACTGTCAGTAAGTAATGGTACACTGTCAGTAAGTAACTGTACACTGTCAATAAGTAACGGTACACTGTCAGTAAGTAACTGTACACCGTCAGTATCGGTACACTGTCAGTATCGGTACACTGTCAGTAACGGTACACTGTCAGTAACGGTACACTGTCAGTAACGCTACACTGTTAGTAACGGTACACTGTCAGTAACTGTACACTGTCTGTAATGGTACACTGTCAGTAACGGTACACTGTCAGTATCGGTACTCTGTCAGTATCGGTACACTGTCAGTCAGTATCGGTACACTGTCAGTAATGGTACACTGTCAGTAACAGTACACTGTCAGTAAGTAATGGTACACTGTCAGTAATGGTACACTGTCAGGAATGGTACACTGTCAGTAACGGTACACTGTCAGAATCGGTACACTGTCAGTATGTAGCAGTACACTGTCAGTAATGGTACACTGTCAGTAATGATACACTGTTAGTAATGGTACATTGTCAGTAAGTAACGGTACACTGTCAGTAATGGTACACTGTCAGTAACGGTACACTGTCAGTAACGGTACACTGTCAGTAACGGTACACTGTCAGTAACGGGACATTGTCAGTAACGGTACACTGTCAGTAACGGGACATTGTCAGTAAGTAACAGTACATTATTAGTATCGGTATACTGTCAGTAACGGTACACTTTCAGTATGTAACGGTACACTGTCAATAAGTAACGGTACACCTGTCAGTAACTTGACAATGTCAGTAAGTAATGGCACATTGTCAGTAATGGCACACTGTCAGTAACGGTACACTGTCAGTAATGGTACACTGTCAGTAAGTAATAGTACAATGTCAGTAATGGTTCACTGTCAGTAAGTAATGGTACACTGTCAGTAACAGTACACTGTTAGTAAGTAATGGTACCCTGTCAGTAACTGTACACTGTCAATAATGTTACACTATCAGTAATGGTACACTGTCAATAAGTAATGGTACACTGTCAGTAATGGTACATTGTCAGTAAGTAATGGTACACTGTCAGTAATGGTACACTGTCAGTAACGGTACATTGTCAGTAGGTAACGGTACACTGTCAGTAATGGAACACTGTCAGTAACGGTACACTGTCAGTAAGTAATGGTACACTGTGAAATAAGTAACGGTACACTGTCAGTAACGGTACATTGTCAGTAAGTAATGGTACACTGTCAGTAACGGTACACTGTCAGTAACGGTACAATGTCAGTAGGTAACGGTACACTGTCAGTATATTTTATGATTTCAAGCATTTTTGAACATTATTACTCAAAACAATATGAATCAAATTTTCGCTGTTCTAATTTTGGCAATTGACTCCAAATTAAGATGGTTGCAGTAATAAGTGGTAGGTTTCCGCATGAATGGTATTTTATAAACTGGATAAACATTGTTTTTACATCAGCTCTATATTTAATTGTAATATATATATATATATGTTATTATATTTAAATTTTCACTTTATTGTAGAAGAAGAAAACAATGCGCCCGAATCATCAGAACCAAGCCATTCGGGACAGTCCTCACTACCCGGAGATAATCAGTCCATACCATATGTCAGTAAGTAACAGTACACTGTCAGTAACGGTACACTTTCAGTAAGAAACAGTACACTGTCAGTAAGAAACAGTACATTGTCAGTAATGGTACACTGTCAGTATCGGTACACTGTCAGTAATGGTACACTGTCAGTAAAGGTACACTATCAGTAAGTAATGGTACAATGTCAGTAAGTAATGGTACACTGTCAGTAACAGTACACTGTCAGTAACGGACGGTACAATGTCAGTAAGTAATGGTACACTGTCAGTAACTGTACAATGTCAGTAAGTAATGGTACACTGTCAGTAACGGTACAATGTCAGTAAGTAATGGTTCACTGTCAGTAAGTAATGGTACACTGTCAGTAACGGTACAATGTCAGTAAGTAATGGTATGCTGTCAGTAACTGTATACTGTCAGTAATGGTACACTGTCAATAAGTAACAGTACACTGTCAGTAACGGTACATTGTCAGTAAGTAATGGTACACTGTCAGTAATGGTACACTGTCAGTAACAGTACAATGTCAGTAGGTAACGGTACACTGTCAGTAAGTAATGGTACACTGTCAGTAACGGTACACTGTCAGTAAGTAATGGTACACTGTCAGTAATGGTTCACTGTCAGTATCTGTACACTGTCAGTATCTGTACACTGTCAGTATCGGTACACTGTCAGGATCGGTACACTGTCAGTAACAGTACAGTGTCAGTAAGTAACGGTACACTGTCAGTAAGTAATGGTACACTGTCAGTAAGTAACGGTACACTGTCAGTAAGTAATGGTACACTGTCAGTAACGGTACACTGTCAGTAATGGTACACTGTCAGTAATGGTACACTGTCAGTAACGGTACACTGTCAGTAATGATACACTGTCAGTAATGGTACACTGTCAGTAAGTAATGGTACACTGTCAGTAAGTAACTGTACACTGTCAATAAGTAACGGTACACTGTCAGTAAGTAACTGTACACCGTCAGTATCGGTACACTGTCAGTATCGGTACACTGTCAGTAACGGTACACTGTCAGTAACGGTACACTGTCAGTAACGCTACACTGTTAGTAACGGTACACTGTCAGTAACTGTACACTGTCTGTAATGGTACACTGTCAGTAACGGTACACTGTCAGTATCGGTACTCTGTCAGTATCGGTACACTGTCAGTCAGTATCGGTACACTGTCAGTAATGGTACACTGTCAGTAACAGTACACTGTCAGTAAGTAATGGTACACTGTCAGTAATGGTACACTGTCAGGAATGGTACACTGTCAGTAACGGTACACTGTCAGAATCGGTACACTGTCAGTATGTAGCAGTACACTGTCAGTAATGGTACACTGTCAGTAATGATACACTGTTAGTAATGGTACATTGTCAGTAAGTAACGGTACACTGTCAGTAATGGTACACTGTCAGTAACGGTACACTGTCAGTAACGGTACACTGTCAGTAACGGTACACTGTCAGTAACGGGACATTGTCAGTAACGGTACACTGTCAGTAACGGGACATTGTCAGTAAGTAACAGTACATTATTAGTATCGGTATACTGTCAGTAACGGTACACTTTCAGTATGTAACGGTACACTGTCAATAAGTAACGGTACACCTGTCAGTAACTTGACAATGTCAGTAAGTAATGGCACATTGTCAGTAATGGCACACTGTCAGTAACGGTACACTGTCAGTAATGGTACACTGTCAGTAAGTAATAGTACAATGTCAGTAATGGTTCACTGTCAGTAAGTAATGGTACACTGTCAGTAACAGTACACTGTTAGTAAGTAATGGTACCCTGTCAGTAACTGTACACTGTCAATAATGTTACACTATCAGTAATGGTACACTGTCAATAAGTAATGGTACACTGTCAGTAATGGTACATTGTCAGTAAGTAATGGTACACTGTCAGTAATGGTACACTGTCAGTAACGGTACATTGTCAGTAGGTAACGGTACACTGTCAGTAATGGAACACTGTCAGTAACGGTACACTGTCAGTAAGTAATGGTACACTGTGAAATAAGTAACGGTACACTGTCAGTAACGGTACATTGTCAGTAAGTAATGGTACACTGTCAGTAACGGTACACTGTCAGTAACGGTACAATGTCAGTAGGTAACGGTACACTGTCAGTATATTTTATGATTTCAAGCATTTTTGAACATTATTACTCAAAACAATATGAATCAAATTTTCGCTGTTCTAATTTTGGCAATTGACTCCAAATTAAGATGGTTGCAGTAATAAGTGGTAGGTTTCCGCATGAATGGTATTTTATAAACTGGATAAACATTGTTTTTACATCAGCTCTATATTTAATTGTAATATATATATATATATGTTATTATATTTAAATTTTCACTTTATTGTAGAAGAAGAAAACAATGCGCCCGAATCATCAGAACCAAGCCATTCGGGACAGTCCTCACTACCCGGAGATAATCAGTCCATACCATATGTCAGTAAGTAACAGTACACTGTCAGTAACGGTACACTTTCAGTAAGAAACAGTACACTGTCAGTAAGAAACAGTACATTGTCAGTAATGGTACACTGTCAGTATCGGTACACTGTCAGTAATGGTACACTGTCAGTAAAGGTACACTATCAGTAAGTAATGGTACAATGTCAGTAAGTAATGGTACACTGTCAGTAACAGTACACTGTCAGTAACGGACGGTACAATGTCAGTAAGTAATGGTACACTGTCAGTAACTGTACAATGTCAGTAAGTAATGGTACACTGTCAGTAACGGTACAATGTCAGTAAGTAATGGTTCACTGTCAGTAAGTAATGGTACACTGTCAGTAACGGTACAATGTCAGTAAGTAATGGTATGCTGTCAGTAACTGTATACTGTCAGTAATGGTACACTGTCAATAAGTAACAGTACACTGTCAGTAACGGTACATTGTCAGTAAGTAATGGTACACTGTCAGTAATGGTACACTGTCAGTAACAGTACAATGTCAGTAGGTAACGGTACACTGTCAGTAAGTAATGGTACACTGTCAGTAACGGTACACTGTCAGTAAGTAATGGTACACTGTCAGTAATGGTTCACTGTCAGTATCTGTACACTGTCAGTATCTGTACACTGTCAGTATCGGTACACTGTCAGGATCGGTACACTGTCAGTAACAGTACAGTGTCAGTAAGTAACGGTACACTGTCAGTAAGTAATGGTACACTGTCAGTAAGTAACGGTACACTGTCAGTAAGTAATGGTACACTGTCAGTAACGGTACACTGTCAGTAATGGTACACTGTCAGTAATGGTACACTGTCAGTAACGGTACACTGTCAGTAATGATACACTGTCAGTAATGGTACACTGTCAGTAAGTAATGGTACACTGTCAGTAAGTAACTGTACACTGTCAATAAGTAACGGTACACTGTCAGTAAGTAACTGTACACCGTCAGTATCGGTACACTGTCAGTATCGGTACACTGTCAGTAACGGTACACTGTCAGTAACGGTACACTGTCAGTAACGCTACACTGTTAGTAACGGTACACTGTCAGTAACTGTACACTGTCTGTAATGGTACACTGTCAGTAACGGTACACTGTCAGTATCGGTACTCTGTCAGTATCGGTACACTGTCAGTCAGTATCGGTACACTGTCAGTAATGGTACACTGTCAGTAACAGTACACTGTCAGTAAGTAATGGTACACTGTCAGTAATGGTACACTGTCAGGAATGGTACACTGTCAGTAACGGTACACTGTCAGAATCGGTACACTGTCAGTATGTAGCAGTACACTGTCAGTAATGGTACACTGTCAGTAATGATACACTGTTAGTAATGGTACATTGTCAGTAAGTAACGGTACACTGTCAGTAATGGTACACTGTCAGTAACGGTACACTGTCAGTAACGGTACACTGTCAGTAACGGTACACTGTCAGTAACGGGACATTGTCAGTAACGGTACACTGTCAGTAACGGGACATTGTCAGTAATTAACAGTACATTATTAGTATCGGTATACTGTCAGTAACGGTACACTTTCAGTATGTAACGGTACACTGTCAATAAGTAACGGTACACCTGTCAGTAACTTGACAATGTCAGTAAGTAATGGCACATTGTCAGTAATGGCACACTGTCAGTAACGGTACACTGTCAGTAATGGTACACTGTCAGTAAGTAATAGTACAATGTCAGTAATGGTTCACTGTCAGTAAGTAATGGTACACTGTCAGTAACAGTACACTGTTAGTAAGTAATGGTACCCTGTCAGTAACTGTACACTGTCAATAATGTTACACTATCAGTAATGGTACACTGTCAATAAGTAATGGTACACTGTCAGTAATGGTACATTGTCAGTAAGTAATGGTACACTGTCAGTAATGGTACACTGTCAGTAACGGTACATTGTCAGTAGGTAACGGTACACTGTCAGTAATGGAACACTGTCAGTAACGGTACACTGTCAGTAAGTAATGGTACACTGTGAAATAAGTAACGGTACACTGTCAGTAACGGTACATTGTCAGTAAGTAATGGTACACTGTCAGTAACGGTACACTGTCAGTAACGGTACAATGTCAGTAGGTAACGGTACACTGTCAGTATATTTTATGATTTCAAGCATTTTTGAACATTATTACTCAAAACAATATGAATCAAATTTTCGCTGTTCTAATTTTGGCAATTGACTCCAAATTAAGATGGTTGCAGTAATAAGTGGTAGGTTTCCGCATGAATGGTATTTTATAAACTGGATAAACATTGTTTTTACATCAGCTCTATATTTAATTGTAATATATATATATATATGTTATTATATTTAAATTTTCACTTTATTGTAGAAGAAGAAAACAATGCGCCCGAATCATCAGAACCAAGCCATTCGGGACAGTCCTCACTACCCGGAGATAATCAGTCCATACCATATTTTCGATGGATCTTTACAGTTTTGATGAGCATTGCCCAAGGCAGTGTACAAGGCATCTGTCGATGGTATTTCTTCCATCATCGACGCAGAATATCCGGCAATGATGGTAAGTAGAGTAGAACCAGAGGAAAAAGCAGCTGTTCAACAGTCCAATGCTGTAATTAGTTTGTTGCAGAATGAACAACCGGATCAAAGATATAGACCGGTAATAAATGATGCAGATGGTGAAATAGCGACTAACAGTTTGTCGAATGATACAGGCTTGTCTATGGATATTATCTCCTCATCGGTAGAGAACATACCTGAGGGCCAGATATTGTCTGAATCGAGACCAGCAGCATTGGTAGGTAGGAATGCGACTCCAGATGACAAACCAGAAGACCAACACCTCTCACTTGGCTCATTCGATAATAGTGGTTACGATTCATCAGATTTATTTGACATAGATCTTAAATCAGCATATACGCCAATGTCACCAGACCTAAACCAGACGGATGATGCTAAAACTGCATTGGACCCCAGTGAAGACCCACTGAATACGAGTGGCATAGTAGGCCCAGTAAATAGCGGTGGAGCAGTAGATCAAGTGAATAAGGGTATTGCAGCTGTTGGCAAGATCCTCAACAGTGAAGTTGATAGTCATTGCTCAGAAAGAAATACAGATGCATCTTACACTGCATGTGACCTTGCATTAACCCTGCATGTGACCCTGAATTAACCCTGCATGTGGCATGCATGTGACCCTGCATTAACCCTGCATTAACCCTGCATGTGACATGGCATGTAACCCTGCATTAACCTTGCATCTGACACTGCATGTGACCCTGCATTAACCCTGCATGTGACATGGCATGTGACCCCGCATTAACCCTGCATCTGACACTGCATGTGACCTTGCATTAACCCTGCATGTGACCCTGAATTAACCCTGCACGTGACCCTGCATCTGACACTGCAGGTGACCCTGCATTAACCCTGCATCTGACCCTGCATGTGACATGACATGTGACCCCGCATTAACCCTGCATCTGACACTGCATGTGACCTTGCATTAACCCTGCATGTGACCCTGAATTAACCCTGCATGTGCCCTGCATCTGACCCTGCACCCTGCATGTGACATGGCATGTAACCCTGCATTAAGCGTGCATGTGACACTGCATTGACCCTGCATGTGACATGGCATGTAACCCTGCATCTGACGACACTGCATGTGACCCTGCATTAACCCTGCATGTGACATGGCATGTGACCCCACATTAACCCTGCATCTGACTGCATGTGACCCTGCATTAACCCTGCATCTGACACTGATAACATGCATGTGACCCTGCATAACCCTGCATGTGACCCTGAAAACCGCATCTACACTGCATGTGACCCTGCATTAACCCTGCATCTGACACTGCATGTGACCCTGCATCTTACACTGCATATGACCTTGCATTAACCCTGCATGTGACCCTGAATTAACCCTGCATGTGGCGTGCATGTGACCCTGTATTAACCCTGCATGTGACATGGCATGTAACCCTGCATTAACCTTGCATCTGACACTGCATGTGACCCTGCATTAACCCTGCATGTGACATGACATGTGACCCCGTATTAACCCTGCTTCTGACACTGCATGTGACCTTGCATTAACCCTGCATGTGACCCTGAATTAACCCTGCATGTGGCGTGCATGTGATCCTGCATTAACCCTGCATGTGATCCTGCATTAACCCTGCATGTGATCCTGCATTAACCCTGTATTTGACGCTGCATTAACCCTGCATTAACCCGCCATCTGACATGGCATGTGACCCTGCACTAACCCTCCATCTGACCTGGCATGTGACCCCGCATTAACCCTGCATCTGACCCTGTACCTGATGCTGCATGTGACCCCGCATTAACCCTGTATCTGATGCGGCATGTGACCCTGCATTAACCCTGCAACTGACCCTGCATGTGACCCCGCATTAACCCTGTATCTGATGCTGCATGTGCCCCTGCACTAACCCTGCAACTGACCCTGCATGTGACCCTGCATTAACCCTGTATCTGATGCTGCAATAACCCTGCATCTGATGCTGCATTAACCCTGCATCTGATGCTGCACGTGACCCCGCATTAACCCTGCATCTGGCGGGGTATGTGACCCTGCATTAACCCTGCATCTGATGTCTCATGTGACCCTGCATTAACCCTCAATCTGACGTGGCATTTGACCCTGCATTAACCATGCATCTGACACTGCAGGTAACCCTGCATGTGATCCTGCATTAACCCTGCATTAAATCTGCATGTGATCCTACATTAACCCTGCATTAAATCTGCATGTGATCCTGCATTAACACTGTTTCTGACATGTGATCCGGCATTAACCCTCCCTCCATCTGACGTGGCATGTGACCCTGCATTAACCCTCCATCTGACATGGCATGTGACCCTGCATTAACCCTCCATCTGACGTGGCATGTGACCCTGCATTAACCCTCCATCTGACATGGCATGTGACCCTGCATTAACCCTCCATCTGACATGGCATGTGACCCTGCATTACCCCTCCATCTGACACTGCATGTAACCCTGCATGAACCTTGCATTTGACGCTGCATGTGCTCCTGCATTAACCTTGCATCTGACCCTGCATGTGACATTGCATTAACCCTGTATCTGATGCTGCATCTGATGCTGCATTAACCCTGCATCTGATGCTGCATGTGATCCTGCATTCCAATTTCCAATGCCCCAATTTAGCAATTTCTTTTGGTTAATGTTGATAATTCCCACAGGAGGGTGACTGATTGACAGATGAAGCTTCGGCGACTAACTTATCTGCCATTTCCATTGCTGGATCAGACATTTTTTATACCGATATGAAATTTAACATAGACATATTCGAGATTTTCGTAAATGTAATGTTTTCTACCTCTCCAAATTTAATTATCTGTATGGGACTGATATTACTGATACTTAGGTGACAATATTACATAAATGGGTCATCTGTTGACCTACATAACTGGGTCATCAGTTGACCTACATAAATGGGTCATCAGTTGACCTACATAAATGGGTCATCAGTTGACCTACATAAATGGGTCATCAGTTCACCTACATAAATGGGTCATCAGTTCACCTACATAAATGGGTCATCAGTTCACCTACATACATGGGTCATCAGTTCACCTACATGTTGTCGATCATTGTCCCAATTGTGAGTTAGGCCTACACTCAGCTTACAGTAACGATACATTGTCAGTAGTGGTACACTGTCAGTAATGGTACACTGTCAGTAATGGTACATTGTCAGTAGTGGTACATTGTCAGTAATGGTACACTGTCAGTAATGGTACATTGACAGTAACGATACACTGTCAGTAATGGTACACTGTCAGTAATGGTATCAGTATGTGATGGTACACTGTCAGTAACGGTACACTGTCAGTAACGGTACACTGTCAGTAAGTAATGGTACACTGTCAGTAAATAACAGTACACTGTCAGTATCAGTACACTGTCAGTAAGTAACGGTACACTGTCAGTAATGGTACACTGTCAGTAACGGTACACTGTCAGTAAGTAATGATACACTGTTAGTAAGTAATGGTACACTGTCAGTAATGATACACTGTCAGTAAGTAACAGTACACTGTCAGTAACGGTACACTTTCAGTAAGAAACAGTACACTGTCAGTAAGAAACAGTACATTGTCAGTAATGGTACACTGTCAGTATCGGTACACTGTCAGTAATGGTACACTGTCAGTAATGGTACACTGTCAGTAAGTAATGGTACAATGTCAGTAAGTAATGGTACACTGTCAGTAACAGTACACTGTCAGTAATGGTACACTGTCAGTAACGGACGGTACAATGTCAGTCAGTAATGGTACACTATCAGTAACGGTACACTGTCAGTATCTATACACTGATAGTAACGGTACAATGTCAGTAAGTAATGGTACACTGTCAGTAAGTAATGGTACCCTGTCAGTAACTGTACACTGTCAGTAACGGTACACTGTCAATAAGTAACGGTACATTGTCAGTAATGGTACATTGTCGGTAAGTAATGGTACACTGTCAGTAATGGTACACTGTCAGTAATGGTACACTGTCAGTAACGGTACATTGTCAGTAAGTAATGGTACACCGTCAGTAAGTAATGGTACACTGTCAGTAAGTAATGGTACACTGTCAGTAACGGTACAATGTCAGTAAGTAACGGTACATTGTCAGTAATGGTACATTGTCAGTAAGTAATGGTACACTGTCAGTAATGGTACACTGTCAGTAATGGTACACTGTCAGTAATGGTACACTGTCAGTAACGATACATTGTCAGTAAGTAATGGTACACCGTCAGTAAGTAATGGTACACTGTCAGTAAGTAATGGTACACTGTCAGTAACGGTACAATGTCAGTAAGTAATGGTACACTGTCAGTAAGTAATGGTACATTGTCAGTAACGGTACAATGTCAGTAAGTAATGGTACACTGTCAGTAAGTAATGGTACATTGACAGTAATGGTACACTGTCAGTAATAATACACTGTCAGTAATGGTATCAGTATGTGATGGTACACTGTCAGTAACGTTACACTGTCAGTAAGTAATGGTACAATGTCAGTAAATAACAGTACACTGTCAGTTTCAGTACACTGTCAGTAAGTAACGGTACACTGTCAGTAATGGTACACTGTCAGTAACGGTACACTGTCAGTAAGTAATGATACACTGTCAGTAATGATACACTGTCAGTAAGTAACAGTACACTGTCAGTAACGGTACACTTTCAGTAAGAAACAGTACACTGTCAGTAAGAAATAGTACATTGTCAGTAATGATACACTGTCAGTATCGGTACACTGTCATTAATGGTACACTGTCAGTAACGGTACACTGTCAGTAAGTAATGGTACAATGTCAGTAAGTAATGGTGCACTGTCAGTAACAGTACACTGTCAGTAACGGACGGTACAATGTCAGTCAGTAACGGTACACTATCAGTAATGGTACAATGTCAGTGAGTAATGGTACGCTGTCAGTAACAGTACTGTCAGTAAGTAATGGTACCCTGTCAGTAACTGTACACTCAGTAACGGTACACTGTCAATAAGTAACGGTACACTGTCAGTAACGGTACATTGTCAGTACGTAATGGTACACTGTCAGTAATAGTACACTGTCAGTAATGGTACACTGTCAGTAACGGTACATTGTCAGTAAGTAATGGTACACTGTCAGTAAGTAATGGTACGCTGTCAGTAATGGTACAATGTCAGTAAGTAATAGTACACTGTCAGTAACTGTACAATGTCAGTAAGTAATGGTACACTGTCAGTAACGGTACAATGTCAGTAAGTAATGGTACACTGTCAGTAAGTAATGGTACACTGTCAGTAACGGTACAATGTCAGTAAGTAATGGTACGCTGTCAGTAACTGTACACTGTCAGTAACGATACACTGTCAATAAGTGACGGTACACTGTCAGTAACGGTACATTGTCAGTAAGTAATGGTACACTGTCAGTAATGGTACACTGTCAGTAACAGTACAATGTCAGTAGGTAAAGGTACACTGTCAGTAAGTAATGGTACACTGTCAGTAACAGTACACTGTCAGTAAGTAATGATACACTGTCAGTAACGGTTCACTGTTAGTATCTGTACACTGTCAGTATCGGTACACTGTCAGTATCGGTACACTGTTAGTAACGGTACACTGTCAGTAACGGTACACTGTCAGTAAGTAATGATACACTGTCAGTAACGGTTCACTGTCAGTATCTGTACACTGTCAGTATCGGTACACTGTCAGTATCTGTACACTGTTAGTATATGTACACTGTCAGTATCAGTACACTGTCAGTATCTGTACACTGTCAGTATCAGTACACTATCAGTATCGGTACACTGTTAGTAATGGTACACTGTCAGTAACAGTACACTGTCAGTAAGTAATGATACACTGTCAGTAACGGTTCACTGTCAGTATCTGTACACTGTCAGTATCGGTACACTGTCAGTATCGGTACACTGTCAGTAATGGTACAATGTCAGTAAGTAATGGTACACTGTCAGTAACGGTACAATGTCAGTAAGTAATGGTACACTGTCAGTAAGTAATGGTACACTGTCAGTAACGGTACAATGTCAGTAAGTAATGGTACACTGTCAGTAAGTAATGGTACACTGTCAGTAACGGTACAATGTCAGTAAGTAATGGTACGCTGTCAGTAACTGTACACTGTCAGTAACGATACACTGTCAATAAGTAACGGTACACTGTCAGTAACGGTACATTGTCAGTAAGTAATGGTACACTGTCAGATATGGTACACTGTCAGTAACAGTACAATGTCAGTAGTAACGGTACACTGTCAGTAAGTAATGGTACACTGTCAGTAACAGTACACTGTCAGTAAGTAATGATACACTGTCAGTAACGGTTCACTGTCAGTATCTGTACACTGTCAGTATCGGTACACTGTCAGTATCGGTACACTGTTAGTAACGGTACATTGTCAGTAACGGTACACTGTCAGTAAGTAATGATACACTGTCAGTAACGGTTCACTGTCAGTATCTGTACACTGTCAGTATCGGTACACTGTCAGTATATGTACACTGTCAGTATCTGTACACTGTCAGTATCTGTACACTGTCAGTATCGGTACACTGTCAGTATCTGTACACTGTCAGTATCGGTACACTGTCAGTATCGGTACACTGTTAGTAACGGTACACTGTCAGTAACAGTACACTTTCAGTAAGTAATGATACACTGTCAGTAACGGTTCACTGTCAGTATCTGTACACTGTCAGTATCGGTACAATGTCAGTATCGGTACACTGTCAGTAACGGTACACTGTCAGTAACGGTACACTGTCAGTATCTGTACACTGTCAGTATCTGTACACTGTCAGTATCTGTACACTGTCAGTATCTGTACACTGTCAGTATCTGTACACTGTCAGTATCGGTACACTGTCAGTATCTGTACACTGTCAGTATCGGTACACTGTCAGTATCGGTACACTGTTAGTAACGGTACACTGTCAGTAACAGTACACTGTCAGTAAGTAATGATACACTGTCAGTAACGGTTCACTGTCAGTATCTGTACACTGTCAGTATCGGTACACTGTCAGTATCTGTACACTGTCAGTAACGGTACACTGTCAGTAACGGTACACTGTCAGTAAGTAATGGTACACTGTCAGTAAGTAACGGAACACTGTCAGTAAGTAACGGTACACTGTCAGTAACGGTACACTGTCAGTAACTGTACACTGTCAGTAACGGTACACTGCCAGTAATGATACACTGTCAGTAATGGTACACTGTCAGTAAGTAATGGTACACTGTCAGTAAGTAACGGTACACTGTCAATAAGTAATGGTACACTGTCAGTAAGTAACTGTACACTGTCAGTATCGGTACACTGTCAGTAACGGTACACTGTCAGTAACGGTACACTGTCAGTATCGGTACACTGTCAGTAATGGTACACTGTCAGTAACGGTACTGTGTCAGTAACTGTACACTGTCAGTATCAGTACACTGTCAGTAACGGTACACTGTCTGTAACGGTACACTGTCAGTAACGGTACACTTTCAGTATCGGTACACTGTCAGTAACGGTACACTGTCAGTCAGTATCGGTACACTGTCAGTCAGTATCGGTACACTGTCAGTAAGTAACGGTACACTGTCAGTAACGGTACACTATCAGTAATGGTACACTGTCAGTAACAGTACACTGTCAGTAATGGTACACTGTCAGTAAGTAATGGTACACTGTCAGTAATGGTACACTGTCAGGAATTGTACACTGTCAGTAACGGTACACTGTCAGAATCGGTACACTGTCAGTAGGTAGCGGTAAACTGTCAGTAAGTATATGTACACTGTCAGTAATGGTACACTGTCAGTAATGATACACTGTCAGTAATGGTACATTGTCAGTAAGTAATGGTACACTGTCAGTAATGGTACACTGTCAGTAACGGTACACTGTCAGTATGTAACGGTACACCGTCAATAAGTAATGGTACACTGTCAGTAACGGGACATTGTCAGTAAGTAACAGTACATTATTAGTATCGGTACACTGTCAGTAACGAGACATTGTCAGTAATGGTACACTGTCAGTAACGGGACATTGTCAGTAAGTAACAGTACATTATTGGTATCGGTATACCGTCAGTAACGGTACACTTTCAGTATGTAACGGTACACTGTCAATAAGTAACGGTACACTTGTCAGTAACTTGACAATGTCAGTAAGTAACGGCACACTGTCAGTAACGGTACACTGTCAGTAACGGGACATTGTCAGTAAGTAACAGTACATTATTAGTATCGGTATACTGTCAGTAACTTGACAATGTCAGTAAGTAACGGCACACTGTCAGTAATGGTACATTGTCAGTAAGTATCGGCACACTGTCAGTAATGGTACACTGTCAGTAATGGTACACTGTCAGTAACAGTACACTGTCAGTAAGTAATGGTACACTGTCAGTAATGGTACACTGTCAGTAAGTAATGGTACACTATCAGTAATGGTACACTGTCAATAAGTAATGGTACACTGTCAGTAACGGTACATTGTCAGTAAGTAATGGTACACTGTCAGTAACGGTACAATGTCAGTAAGTAACGGTACACTGTCAGTAATGGAACACTGTCAGTAACGGTACACTGTCAGTAATGGTACACTGTCAGTAAGTAATGGTACACTGTCAAATAAGTAATGGTACACTGTCTGTAATGGTACACTGTCAGTAACGGTACATTGTCAGTAAGTAATGGTACACTGTCAGTAAGTACTGCAAAATTAGATGGTTGCAGTAATAAGTGGTAGGTTTCCGCATGAATGGTATTTTATAAACTGGATAAACATTGTTTTTACATCAGCTCTATATTTAATTGTAATATATATATATATATGTAATTATATTTTCACTTTATTGTAGAAAAAGAATACAATGCGCCAGAATCATCAGAACCAAGCCATTCGGGACAGTCCTCACTACCCGGAGATAATCAGTCCCTACCAGATCCTCAATTGATCTCTGTTCTATTCAACAGCATTGTCTACTCCTTCTGTCGATGGTATTTCCAGTAGAACCAGAGGAAAGAGCAGCTGTTCAACAGTCCAATGCTGTAATTAGTTTGTTGCAGAATGAACAACCGGATCAAAGATATAGACCGGTAATAAATGATGCAGATGGTGAAATAGCGACTAACAGTTTGTCGAATGATACAGACTTGTCTATGGATATTATCTCCTCATCAGTAGAGAACATACCTGAGGGCCAGATATTGTCTGAATCGAGACCAGCAGCATTGGTAGGTAGGAATGCGACTCCAGATGACAAACCAGAAGACCAATACCTCTCACTTGGCTCATTCGATAATAGTGGTTACGATTCAGCAGATTTTTTTTTCATTTTGAGGCCCCTATCCGGGTAACCTCGTTTATTTCTTTATTGCATATACATTTAGTTGATACATATTTCGACATTGTTTTATTACTATTCATATTACTTCAGTTCGAATATCTATATGTACAGTGTGTCCCTTAAGAATGAGTGCATACACAGATTGTCAACAGTTAAAAGTGAACAACGGGTAACTAAGGAGTAGTTGTTAAAGTGAGAGAGCGAGAGAGAGAGAG
>CM026393.1:7837792-7854332 GCA_014843695.1 Archivesica marissinica
ATTATTAAAATATTCAAGAAATAAAAACAGTTGTGATGTGGGGCGCCGTGTTTTCCGTTATTTTCCTTATAATATCTACAAGGGCGCCGTGTTTTAAACCTATCCGGCAAATTGGACTGTTTTTGAAAACGAAAGTAGAACAAGTTTTGCAATTGTCATTTTTATTGTTATACCGTAACATGGCGTCCTATGATTATAATTTTATTTACAACATATGCGATGGTATTGAAACGGATGATACACGGCTAGCGCTCGAAGTGGTTGAGTATTTAGAAGAGAAAATAAGAGGGTGGACTTGTGGCCAAGTGGGGTATTACGCGGACAGAGACGCAACACCAGGAAGAAGTATTTTTGATGAATTATTTGACATAGTTCGTACTACAGACCTGACTTTGGTTGTGATCACGCCGGAATTTCGGGCAAATTATTGGGCAAAGTATTGTAAACAAGCGGCATTCAAGTATCTACTAGACTGTGAACATTCTCACAAACTCATTCCAATTGCAATAAATATACCGAACACGGCATCGCTTGAAGAGCTCAATGTTAACGAGCCGTTGTTTATCAGAGGTTGTACGACGAGCGAATGGGAGAACTCTAACAGTAACAAACTAAGCCTAAACAGACTCAAAAAGGTAATGAAAGATCAGGTGGTCGTTGGTTCAAACTTGGACTTGGTTACATTAATAGTATCAGAAGTGTCTCCATACCCATGCTTAACCCTTTCAACACCACATACCTCTAAATAGGCTTACAAAAAAGTGTATCCCTAGATGAGCCGGCTCGTGACGAGCCGTCTCATCAGGATCTGCACTTTTTTCAAGTAATATAACTATTTTTAGAATTTGTTTACCCATTTTGATAAATGAACTGATCCAAATGTAATTTTGTTATTAATTTATTGGTCTAAAAATATCATGGACCAGTCCATGTCAGTTACTTGGTGTTGAATGGGTTAACTGCACAGACTTCTACTTCGGATGGAGAGGGCTATACTCCGTTGGATTTCTGTATGAATGATTTATGCCTGGATTCAATGAATAGGGGAGTAGTGTAGTCCAAATATTTAGACTTGAGAAATGTAACAGATAAAAAAAATGTTTATGTTGAGGTCTTATATAGTAGTGTAGTGGTATATAGGGAGACTTGTACTGTCTTACTATAGAGTTAGCTGTTATAGTGACTCAGTAAAGTGACCACCTCCAGGAAATGGAGGGTCAGGTGGTTGTCGGTTCAAACCCTTGACTTGTGCTTGGTTACTTTATGCATAATAATTTCAGTTACTAAGTAGTTTTGTAGAACCTTTTATATTCTTAGCTGTGCATGTGACATATAATAGCCTAGCTTACTGGTCCAGACTGCATAGAGTGGTGGAACCTATGCTTGGCGTATTCCTATGCTCGGCGTGTATTTTCTATTTACATCCGTATTTAAAATATTTAAATAGTTTTAACCTATTTTCGCTGACAGAGGTGAAGCATGGTTCAATAGCATTCCGTTGTGCGTGCCGGTAGCCTAATGCAACTGTCACCTGACTGGTTCAGTAGCCGAATATAAACAGATAACTTGATGGGAATATTTTCCATCGAAATGATGCGGTTTATGAGCATTTCAGGTAGCTGAAAAATGTACAAATAACCAGAATAAAAGTTTCTTATGAGTTTTAATATTGTTAGTTATTGATGTTACTAAGTCAAAATAATATATTCAACATTTACACGTGCATACATAAACAAATTCATGTACGCCGTGCATAGGTGCCCTAAAGTATATAGTTCCCCATGGAAACAGGTGCCATTGCGATAGCTGTAGTGAGGCCCATGGTCACGTAATGAAGCTAACATTTTCAACAACAATTTTTTGAAAGTTGTATTCCCAACTTAAGAAAATAATAATATACGGCAAGTGCATTTAACCTTTTTTTATAGCCCATGATATGTAGGATTTACGCCGAGCATAGGTTCCACCACTCTAAATACATGTTTCAATAAATTCCTGTAAAATCAATGTACATGCACATAGTGGTAGACATGCTGACGTTTTCTGGTCTCATTTCAGATATTTTGTCCAACCAGCACACCATTGGACACAGAAGGACTTCAAGGTATGTATTCCATGGTTCTCAATACAAGTTACATAAGGAATATAAGTATGTATTCCATGGTTCCCAATACAAGTTACCTAAGGAATATAAGTATGTATTCCATGGTTCCCAATACAAGGTACATAATGAATATAAGTATGTATTCCATGGTTCCCAATACAAGGTACATACGGAATATAAGTATGTATTCCATGGTTCCCAATACAAGTTACCTAAGGAATATAAGTATGTATTCCATGGTTCCCAATACAAGGTACATAATGAATATAAGTATGTATTCCATGGTTCCCAATACAAGTTACATAAGGAATATAAGTATGTATTCCATGGTTCCCAATACAAGTTACCTAATGAATATAAGTATGGTACAATACTGTCAAACCTTTCACAGAAGGACTGTATGATACAATACTGTTAAACCTGTCACAGAAGGACTGTATGGTACAATACTGTCAAACCTGTCACAGAAGGACTGTATGGTAGAATACTGTCAAACCTTTCACAGAAGGACTGTATGGTAGAATACTGTCAAACCTTTCACAGCAGGACTGTATGGTACAATACTGTCAAACCTGTCACAGAAGGACTGTATGGTAGAATACTGTCAAACCTGTCACAGAAGGACTGTATGGTACAATACTGTCAAACCTTTCACAGAAGGACTGTATGGTACAATACTGTCAAACCTGTCACAGAATGACTGTATGGTAGAATACTGTCAAACCTTTCACAGAAGGACTGTATGGTAGAATACTGTCAAACCTTTCACAGAAGAACTGTATGGTAGAATACTGTCAAACCTGTCACAGAAGGACTGTATGGTATACTACTGTCAAACCTGTCACAGAAAGACTGTATGGTATAATACTGTCAAACCTGTCACAGAAGGACTGTATGGTAGAATACTGTCAAACCTTTCACAGAAGGACTGTATGGTACAATACTGTCAAACCTGTCACAGAATGACTGTATGGTACAATACTGTCAAACCTGTCACAGAAGGACTGTATTGTACAATACTGTCAAACCTTTCACAGAAGGACTGTATGGTACAATACTGTCAAACCTTTCACAGAAGGACTGTATGGTACAATACTGTCAAACCTTTCACAGAAGGACTGTATGGTACAATACTGTCAAACCTGTCAAAGAAGGACTGTATGGTACAATACTGTCAAACCTTTCACAGAAGGACTGTATGGTACAATACTGTCAAACCTGTCACAGAAGGACTGTATTGTACAATACTGTCAAACCTGTCACAGAAGGACTGTATGGTACAATACTGTCAAACCTGTCACAGAAGGACTGTATGATACAATACTGTTAAACCTGTCACAGAAGGACTGTATGGTATAATACTGTCAAACCTTTGACAGAAGGACTGTATGGTATAATACTGTCAAACCTTTCACAGAAGGACTGTATGGTATAATACTGTCAAACCTGTCACATAATGACTGTATGGTATAATACTGTCAAACCATTCACAGAAGGACTGTATGGTAGAATACTGTCAAACCTGTCACAGAATGACTGTATGGTACAATACTGTCAAACCCTTCACAGAAAGACTCTATGGTATAATACTGTCAAACCTTTCACAGAAGGACTGTATGGTATAATACTGTCAAACCTGTCACACAATGACTGAATGGTATACTACTGTCAAACCTTTCACAGAAGGACTGTATGGTATAATACTGTCAAACCTGTCACATAATGACTGTATGGTATAATACTGTTAAACCTTTCACAGAAGGACTGTATGGTATAATACTGTCAAACCTGTCACAGAAGGACTGTATGGTATAATCACCAGCAACAGGTTGCTGTACGACCAGATGGATGATGACATGTGAAGAAGGTTAGGTTCACCAGCAACAGGTTGCAGTACGACCAGATGGATGATGACATGTGAAGAAGGCTAGGTTCACCAACAACAGGTTGCTGTACGACCAGATGGATGGTGACATATGAAGAAGGCTAGTTTCATCAGCAACAGGTTGCTGTACGACCAGATGTTGTACGACCAGATGGATGATGACATGTGAAGAAGGATAGGTTCCCCAGCAACAGGTTGCTGTACGACCAGATGTTGTACGACCAAATGGATGATGACATGTGAAGAAGAATAGGTTCCCCAGCAACAGGTTGCTGTACGACCAGATGGTTGTTGACATGTGAAGAAGGCTAGGATCCCCAGCAACAGGTTGCTGTACGACCAGATGTTGTACGACCAGATGATGTACGAACAGATGCTGTACGATCAGATGATGTACGACCAGATGATGTACGATGCTGTACGACCAGATGCTGTACGACCAGATGATGTACGACCAGAGGGATGATGACATGTTAAGCTCCCCGTAACCTAGCAACCCCACAACACAGCCACCTTCATCCAAATCCACTACTCACCAGTTCAGCACCGCTCTTCCGCTTAAGTTATAAGTACCACTGACCCCTAATCTGTACATGAAGTATACATCAAATGATATGTAATTTACGTACATTTCTGTAGAGTGTAAAGTTCAGTTTATTAGTCCCCTACCGGTTTGGGGACTATAGGATTGCGTCTGTCCGTATGTATGTCTATCGCACTTTCGTGTCTGAGCTGTAACTTTGTTATGCATGGGGGAGTTTTCAAATAACTACGCACACATGTTCGCCACGCCAATACGATGTGTCGCGTCCAAGACCCAAATCTCTATCTCAAAGGTCGAGGTTAACCAACCAGAAGCTGGTCGTAGATGCCAATCTGCTGATTCATGGTCTCTCCCAGACGCCAGGTATTCGTCTCCTTCATCTGCTACTGTTAGCTTGAATATGGCGCAGATCATATTGGTGGTGAAGAGCTACTTCCATCTTCTCTCGTCAGTGGCCCACAATGAAGATGAGCTAGAAATGGGAGCATATAGATATACAGTCTACATCCGTTATGTCAAATTCAGTTATGTCGAATTCTCCGGTTATCTCGAAGTCGAATCAAAGTCCCGTTTCAGACACTATCATTATAGATATAACTGGCTCCGTTTATAATCGAATTTCGTTATGTCAAGCTTCGGTTATGTCGAAGTATTTTGGTCGGTCCAACGGAATTCGACATAGCGGATGTAGACTTATATATTTATATACACTTAAGAATACGCTAGTTGTATGCCAAGATGTATGTATACGTTGCAGATAGGTCAGTCATGCTGCTCGACTTAGTGTGTGCCACAGTGGGTGCCACAGTGAAGTATCAGCATGCACTTCATTTCAGCTAGAGTTTAGATTGCAATTTTAGTTTTCTTTTATAAATCATCTTAGTTGCCTGCATGGCTGTTGTCTTATTCTTTTATTATGTAGCTTCTTATGTTCATCTTATGTCTTTTTTTATACTTTATTTATTGCAAAGCAAGTTTTAACAACCTATATTAATCAGTCTCGTTGGCTCGGATGAAAGCGTATATGTGGTCATTCATGTGGGAGGAAACCGGAGTACCCGGAGAAAACCCACCTGTCCGATCTGGCGACCATCGTACCATCTCACATACTTCCCTGTCCGAGGATCGAACACGGGTCGCATTGGTGAGAAGCGAGCGCGCTAACCACTGCGCTAATCGGACAGTCTAATTTTACTGTTCGACTAAATAAGCATGTTCTGTTTTAGCATACATACAGTGTCTAATCTAATTCAATTCTTTATTTCCCATAGCTGTTTAACTCTTGCTATGCATATATACACATGTTGTTATATAGTCGGTTATAAAAGCTCATTAGAGCTTATGTTATCATTTGTGATATGTCTTGCCGACTCAAAATCAAATTGATCTTATCTATACCGTAGTCAGCGTATGCTTAGCGTATTACCCGTACTCACACAATTGTAAGCATGTATTAAACTTTATTTCTGCTTTAGCGTTAGTGTTCTGGTTTCTCATGAATAGATTGAGGTGCAGCCATAGACTGGACATGTCAGTGGGTAGTGGTGATTGAGCCGGGGTCCAGCATCAAATCCGCCGCTATATCGACAACTACAGGAATTACCGAAGTGTTTTCAAATTAAGTTGATATATTCTTGGTGACCGGCATCAGTAGCAGTAGTGTAATATGAAACATCAAATGAACTATTCTCTACACTACTAGTCTACAGGAATCCACTAGACCAGTATTAACTATTCTCTACATTACTAGTCTACAGGAATCCACTAGACCAGTATTAACTATTCTCTACACTACTAGTCTACAGGAATCCACTAGACCAGTATTCACCCATTGCAAAATTAGAATCTTCTTGCGTATAAATTTTTGTTATGTTATATTTCGGGTTTTACGCATGCATCAGCTAACCAGTACTTGGGTGCACCAACCTCCGTAAGAAACTGCCAACTTTTTCATATAAATGAGACAGGACCTGAGCGGGGCTCGAACCCTTGACCATCAGTGATGATAGGTTACAGTGGTATACAAGTCGGCGACCGTAACCACTCGACCACTGAGGCGGACATCTTGCGGATAAAGCAAGAATACATTGTATCTGATACGCTCACCTAGAGCTATGATGAGACATTATATTTCCACTCATTTGGATTCATTGGAATGATGTGTCTATAATAAAGTTGTAAATGTACATCGACCTGGTCCCGTGACTGTGAGAAAAGCAAACCCTCATCCATTATGTGACAGATGGCCCTCGGAGACCACAGCATCGCACGATGACCCGCGGATACAACAACATCGCACGATGATCCTCGGATACTACTATATCGTACGATGGCCCTCGGATACCACAACATCGCACGATGGCCCTCGGATACCACAATATCGCACGATGGCCCTCGGATACCACAACATAGCACGATGGCCCTCGGAGACCACAGCATTGTACGATGGCCCTCGGAGACCACAGCATCGCACGATGACCCTCGGATACAACAACATCGCACGATGGCCCTCGGATACTACTATATCGTACGATGATCCTCGGATACTACTATATCGTACGATGGCCCTCGGATACCACTATATCGTACGATGTCCCTCGGATATCACAACATCGCACGATGGCCTTCGGCGACCACTATATCGTACGATGGCCCTCGGATACCACTATATCGTACGATGTCCCTCGGATATCACAACATCGCACGATGGCCTTCGGGGACCACAATATCGTACGATGGCCCTCGGATACCACAACATCGCACGATGGCCCTCGGATACCACAATATCGCACGATGGCCCTCGGATACCACAACATAGCACGATGGCCCTCGGAGACCACAGCATTGTACGATGGCCCTCGGAGACCACAGCATCGCACGATGACCCTCGGATACAACAACATCGCACGATGGCCCTCGGATACTACTATATCGTACGATGATCCTCGGATACTACTATATCGTACGATGGCCCTCGGATACCACTATATCGTACGATGTCCCTCGGATATCACAACATCGCACGATGGCCTTCGGCGACCACTATATCGTACGATGGCCCTCGGATACCACTATATCGTACGATGTCCCTCGGATATCACAAAATCGCACGATGGCCTTCGGGGACCACAATATCGTACGATGGCCCTCGGATACCACAACATCGCACGATGGCCCTCGGAGACCACATCACCGTACGATTATCCTCGGATACCACTATATCGTACGATGGCCCTCGGATACCACAACATAGCACGATGGCCCTCGGATACCACAACATAGCACGATGGCCCTCGGATACCACATCATCGTACGATGGCCCTCGGATACCACAGCATCGTACGATGTCCTCCGGGTACCACAACATCGTACGATGGCCCTCGGAGACCACAGTATCGTACGATGACCCTCGGATACCAAACCATCGTACGATAGCCCTCGGATATCACAACATCGTACGCTGGCCCTCGGAGACCACAGCATCCTACGATGACCTCCGGATACCACAACATCGTACGATGACCCTTAGATACCACAACATCGTACGATGACCCTCGGATACCACAACATCGTACGATGACCCTCGGAGACCACAGCATCGTACGATGACCCTAGGACACCACTATATCGTACGATGGCCCTCGGATATCGCAACATTGAACGGCTACGCGCAATTGACCTTTCTGCAAACGCTACTTAGGCACGCCCCCATAGTTACATGTGCTCGCTGTAACCACGCGAGACACGCTATCTAACAAAATGGCGTCTAACGCAGACCTGCATCGAGTTGATCTAGATAAAATTCCGTCGAATTTCTCGGTTTCATTTCACCCAGATAAGAATATCTCGTTGAAAGCAAGACAGCAAGGGTTTATGTTCTTCAGTGAATGTTATTTCTCTAAAGTACAGATATATTTAACGGACGAGGACGTGTTAAGTGTTCGTGGAAAATGCTTTCGCAATCAACGGAAGAGTGAACAACCACATCGTGTCAACTTTGAGAAAAAATGCATTTTTCCGTCTTGATAGACTCGACCCTATGCCTTCTAGAATACTTGAACATTAGGCCCAAAAACTGAACACCAGTACGTTCACTGAGCTAATATGGGAATCCCACAGCTCTGCACATGCATGGGTACTATTACTACTATCTGGTCCCTAGTCCACCATCCACGACAATATGTATGAACCACATGTATAATTTTAATCACCATTATACTCGCATATCTCTTGTGAACTGTAAATCTATAAATGCAGAATATATTTTTTGGAAATATTTTATTATGTATAAATAAATTAATTTCAACTTACTTTTGTGCAAATATATCTGTTTGCATTAACTTTGGATGTATTCAGCTGGTCGTCCACACAACTTAACCCACCTTAGACATTTTTCAAGATTTGTCTTAGGTTTTGGAAATGGCACGAATTTAACGTCACCTATCAATCGATCTGGATATCTATTATCACTGTCACACAGCCCGTAACTACATCTTTTCACCATTGTCAATGACAGACAGCATTAATTAATTGCAAGATCACGATCACTCGTAGTCAGATTTGATTAAAATTTTACTAAATAACTCGTTTGTCTGACAGAACGATAAAACAATGACTCGGTGTAGTAATCAATACTATAATTATGTGCACACATTTTATGATTGACCAATTAGCACAATCAGTGCTAAATTCCGATGTGCAATACTTTGATCTTGATCAGATCTGTATCGGGACATTGTAAGTATGCGGTATCTGTGATGTACCTTTAGTCGGTAAGTTGTTGATTACTCCCAATAAACAGTGTGACACGCTTAAATTTGATTGCTATGTTTGCGAGGAAAGAATGACAGTATGGGGTCAGTCGGTGTTTTTATAGATGCATTGTTTTTAAAGCAGCTGTCTGGCATTTTGTGGTTCATATACACACTTTTAGATTTGTCCAAGGATTTTGAAATGAGTTGAATTTAACGTCGATCACCAGGGTATCGACTAATTTAATACTATAACTAACTCACAAAGCTACACATTTTCAACATCATTAAAACAATTTTAAACCCGTATTTTCGATAAATTCACGCCTTTTCAAATGTGTCTACTCGTTACTAGTTTGTCTAATATGCATTGTTTGTCTAACAAGATGGCGCGATAAACCGTTGCCGGGGGTGTGTGCGAATGGTGCGATGCGATTGGCTAATGCCAGCTGTCAATCAAAATCGGCAGAAAGGTCAATTGGTTCTAAGATACTCCTCGATGCTATTGTCGCAGACCATCGTCCGCCCTGTGTGACCCGTTAACATAAGGAGTTGGGCATTAAGAAATGTTTCACTGTAGCGGTAACATATCAGTATTACCTCAAGTAAGAGGCCTCCGTGGGCGTGTGGTTACAATCCTTGTCTTCCATATCGTCCTCACCGCTGTAGGTTCGAATCCCACTGCATGTGTTTAGTTTTTCATTTGATGCAGCTATCCAGCCGCATTGCAGGTCGGTGGTTCTACCTGGTATACCACTATATAGGTCGGCGGTTCTACCTGGTATACCACTATATAGGTCGGCGGTTCTACCTGGTATACCACTATATAGGTCGGCGGTTCTACCTGGTATACCACTATATAGGTCGGCGGTTCTACCTGGTATACCACTATATAGGTCGGCGGTTCTACCTGGTATACCACTATATAGGTCGGCGGTTCTACCTGGTATACCACTATATAGGTCGGCGGTTCTACCTGGTATACCACTATATAGGTCGGCGGTTCTACCTGGTATACCACTATATAGGTCGGCGGTTCTACCTGGTATACCACTATATAGGTCGGCGGTTCTACCTGGTATACCACTATATAGGTCGTGGTTCTACCTGGTATACCACTATATAGGTCGGCGGTTCTACCTGGTATACCACTATATAGGTCGGCGGTTCTACCTGGTATACCACTATATAGGTCGGCGGTTCTACCTGGTATACCACTATATAGGTCGGCGGTTCTACCTGGTATACCACTATATAGGTCGGTGGTTCTACCTGGTATACCACTATATAGGTCGGCGGTTCTACCTGGTATACCACTATATAGGTCGGCGGTTCTACCTGGTATACCACTATATAGGTCGGCGGTTCTACCTGGTATACCACTATATAGGTCGGCGGTTCTACCTGGTATACCACTATATAGGTCGGTGGTTCTACCTGGTATACCACTATATAGGTCGGTGGTTCTACCTGGTATACCACTATATAGGTCGGTGGTTCTACCTGGTATACCACTATATAGGTCGGCGGTTCTACCTGGTATACCACTATATAGGTCGGCGGTTCTACCTGGTATACCACTATATAGGTCGGCGGTTCTACCTGGTATACCACTATATAGGTCGGTGGTTCTACCTTGTATACCACTATATAGGTAGGTGGTTCTACCTGGTATACCACTATATATGTCGGCGGTTCTACCTGGTATACCACTATATATGGTATTAAATACCACATAGAATTATGATAATAGCTTCACCGATACTAGCTCTAGAGTAAGCTGCGACAATAAACAACACGAACAAACCTGAAGTACTGACCCTCGTACTTTCTGAAATGGGGGTATACCCACAAACCTGAAGTCCTGACCCTCGTACTTTCTGAAATGGGGGTATACCCACAAACCTGAAGTACTGACCCTCGTACTTTCTGAAATGGGGGTATACCCACAAACCTGAAGTCCTGACCCTCGTACTTTCTGAAATGGGGGTATACCCACAAACCTGAAGTCCTGACCCTCGTACTTTCTGAAATGGGGGTATACCCACAAACCTGAAGTACTGACCCTCGTACTTTCTGAAATGGGGGTATACCCACAAACCTGAAGTCCTGACCCTCGTACTTTCTGAAATGGGGGTATACCCACAAACCTGAAGTCCTGACCCTCGTACTTTCTGAAATGGGGGTATACCCACACATTAGTCTGTTCAGTGGAAATATGTTATCAGAATGTAAATATATCCACCGGCCTCTTCCTGCTTCTGTTGATTTGAAATTCCTGCGGATCCAAAATGAAATCATTTCTAGGGAAATATTTAATACCCAAGTACACATCGATGATGAGTGCGTTCGTAGAACGTAAGCACTTCCGTATGCAGTGTTGCTCGTTGTTGTTCGTCAAAGCACACCATTGAAGTTTCAGTAATCTTCCAAACATCTGACAGCCAACCAATCGGTGCCAACCAATCGGACAGATAACCAATCGGACAGCCAACCAATCGGTGCCAACCAATCGGACAGATAACCAATCGGACAGCCAACCAATCGGTGCCAACCAATCGGACAGATAACCAATCGGACAGCTAACCAATCGGACAGTCTAACTTGAGATCGTCGTCAATATTGATAGGTGGGTGGGGTAAGGTAAACACATTGTTGTGTTACTTTATTTACCCTTCTGTGCTGAAACATGAAATGTGTTTGGTCAGTGCAATTTCTTACATCGGTGATGATGAGTTTAGTTTATTCACCCTCGTCACCGCAGATCATATGGGCGAGCAAAATGTACGGAGCACCGTCGATTATTAGATAAGTTAATGTGTTGTCGATGTCTTGTGGAGTGTGTGGTTGGTCTTGGTCTAGTAGATGCTGTTAGATGTTTCTGTGAAGATTCTGTACCAAGACTATTATTTTCTAAGATGATTGAATTATAGACGATATAGTTCCGTGTCGATTAAGTTCTAGGAAGTTTAGGTCTAGGATGTTACGTATGTGGTCTGATGCTAGTAGACGTCAGCTGGTCGTCGAGAAGTGGTATGGCTGCTATATACGACACAGTTTGGTCTCTTCAATGTGATTATGCGCTGTCTCTCGTAATCCTTTGTAGGGCCGCCCTCCCTTTACGGTTAGTCATCCCGCAGCAGCATATAAACGGATATGCCAGTTAGACATTTGGCCTTAATCCGCTCCACAGACGGATCTGTATCCAGTGATTAACACGTTGGCCTGGTAATCCAGGGATCGCAGGTTCGATCCACCGTCTGACCATAATAAAATTAACAATCTTTCAGATGTGACTTTAACCCGAGGTCTCGTGTCGGTGGTTTACGCCAAGCACGTAAAAGACTCTGGATTGGGTCTCTGCCTGTATCATTACACTATCCTCCAAAAGTCTAAAATGACTAATCTCTTCAGGAGGCGTCGCTCATATGAGCAACCGGTAGCGACGATAAATAAATAATCGTTCTTGAGTTTTATAGTAATTTAAATTGCAAAATCAGAGACAAGTTATGCAGTAAGTGATGTTCTTTATTGCAAAATCAGAGACAAGTTATGCAGTAAGCTATGTTCCTTATTGCAAAATCAGAGACAAGTTATGCAGTAAGCTATGTTCTTTATTGCAAAATCAGAGGCAAGTTATGCAGTAAGTGATGTTCTTTATTGCAAAAACAGAGACAAGTTATGCAGTAAGCTATGTTCTTTATTGCAAAATCAGAGGCAAGTTATGCAATAAGTGATGTTCTTTATTGCAAAATCAGAGACAAGTTATGTAGTAAGCTATGTTCTTTATTGCAATATAAGAGGCAAGTTATGCAATAAGTGATGTTCTTTATTGCAAAATCAGAGACAAGTTATGCAGTAAGCTATGTTCTTTATTGCAAAATCAGAGACAAGTTATGCAGTAAGTGATGTTCCTTATTGCAAAATCAGAGACAAGTTATGCAGTAAGTGATGTTCCGTATTGCAAAATCAGAGACAAGTTATGCAGTAAGTGATGTTCCGTATTGCAAAATCAGAGACAAGTTATGCAGTAAGTGGTGTTCCGTATTGCAAAATCAGAGACAAGTTATGCAGTAAGTGATGTTCCGTATTGCAAAATCAGAGACAAGTTATGCAGTAAGTGATGTTCTTTATTGCAAACTATTGTTTCTGTCTAGGCTCCTGGTGAATGTGATCTTACGGTAATTAATAAACTGTCTAGGCTCCTGGTGAATGCGATCTTACGGTAATTAATAAACTGTCTAGGCTCCTGGTGAATGTGATCTTACGGTAATTAATAAACTGTCTGCCTTCCTGGTGAATGCGATCTTACGGTAATTAATAAACTGTCTAGGCTCCTGGTGAATGTGATCTTACGGTAATTAATAAACTGTCTAGGCTCCTGGTGAATGTGATCTTACGATAATTAATAAACTGTCTAGGCTCCTGGTGAATGTGATCTTACGGTAATTAATAAACTGTCTAGGCTCCTGGTGAATGCGATCTTACGGTAATTAATAAACTGTCTAGGCTCCTGGTGAATGTGATCTTACGGTAATTAATAAACTGTCTAGGCTCCTGGTGAATGTGATCTTACGGTAATTAATAAAATGTCTAGGCTCCTGGTGAATGTGATCTTACGGTAATTAATAAACTGTCTAGGCTCCTGGTGAATGTGATCTTACGATAATTAATAAAATGTCTAGGCTCCTGGTGAATGTGATCTTACGGTAATTAATAAACTGCAGATATGGATTATCGAAAACAATATATATGATATAATCGTTCAATCTTTTCCTCTGTACGTTTTGCCCTACTTTGATTTACTTTCTATATTTTCCAAGAATTGCTCTATCTGTTTGCTACTGCTGCCTTTGTGAGATTAAGGAAGCGAGATTGCAACACGCCACTGACCTCGTGGAGAATATTGTAGAACAGAAGGGAGCTAGTGACCATAGGGACATAATCATTGTAAATTGATTAAAAGATTAATAACTGGGCGGAAGTATTAAATCTATAACAAAAATCAACACGGTTATATTAACAACTGGGGGAAATTGAACATAGAAATATCCGTGTGTGTAAATCTGTACAAATATTAAATTCGAGGCAGATATTTGGTTTAAACTGGACAATGGATAATTGTATGTATACTAGAATAATGTGTATAAATGACGTGGATGTTACTGGTGGTCGCACATTGCATTCAGCGGATTGCGGAGAGAAACATACCAGATTAAGCACATGTAAGTACTCATGAATAATTTATAATAAGGACGTACTAGATCTAAGATGTGGGGCCTCCGTGGCCGAGTGGTTAAGGTCGTTGACATCAAATCACTTGCCCCTCACCGCTGTAGGTTTGAATCCCACTGTCGGTGTTGAATTATTTCAAATGGAGGCTATTCGGCCTGTTTGTGGTAGGTCGGTGGTTCTATCCGTGCCCGAATGTGCCTGAAATACTGTCCTGAAGGCACCCGGGGTCTCCCTCCGCCAATAATAGGTGGAGCGTCACTATATAACCGTAGCTGTTTGGTGCGATGCTAAGACCAAAGATGTGCTAGATATTGACACATTATCAAGAATTTAAGAACTACTAAAGCACCGTAACAATGCTGTTTTAATATATGAACTATTTAACCAAGAAATAGAAACTTGAGTGTGAAATATTATGATTAATTAATGGAGCTCATAAACAATATACTTAGTAGACATACACTATTCCCCAGTTAGTAAATGTATAGTAGACATACACTATTCCCCAGTTAGTAAATGTATAGTAGACATACACTATTCCCCAGTTAGTAAATGTATAGTAGACATACACTATTCCCCAGTTAGTAAATGTATAGTAGACATACACTATTCCCCAGTTAGTAAATGTATAGTAGACATACACTATTCCCCAGTTAGTAAATGTATAGTAGACATACACTATTCCCCAGTTAGTAAATGTATAGTAGACATACACTATTCCCCAGTTAGTAAATGTATAGTAGACATACACTATTCCCCAGTTAGTAAATGTATAGTAGACATACACTATTCCCCAGTTAGTAAATGTATAGTAGACATACACTATTCCCCAGTTAGTAAATGTATAGTAGACATACACTATTCCCCAGTTAGTAAATGTATAGTAGACATACACTATTCCCCAGTTAGTAAATGTATAGTAGACATACACTATTCCCCAGTTAGTAAATGTATAGTAGACATACACTATTCCCCAGTTAGTAAATGTATAGTAGACATACACTATTCCCCAGTTAGTAAATGTATAGTAGACATACACTATTCCCCAGTTAGTAAATGTATAGTAGACATACACTATTCCCCAGTTAGTAAATGTATAGTAGACATACACTATTCCCCAGTTAGTAAATGTATAGTAGACATACACTATTCCGTTAGTAAATGTATAGTAGACATACATATTCCCCAGTTAGTAATGTATAGTAGATACACTATTCCCAGTTAGTAAATGTATAGTAGACATACACTATTCCCCAGTTAGTAAATGTATAGTAGACATACACTATTCCCCGGTTAGTAAATGTATAGTAGATATACACTATTCCTCAGTTAGTAAATGTATAGTAGACATACAATATTCCTCAGTTAGTAAATGTATAGAAGACATACACTATTCCCGTGTATACTATTGTAGCTTGTCGGAGGGAGACGTGTTTTCTGGAGGGGTGATTGTCTGGGGGTGTGTGATAAGTTAAGATAAATTTTATTTTGAGTTGGCAAGATGCAACAGTACAACACAAGCTCTGAGTGAGCTTTTGAACCGACTATATAAATAAAATAATGGTAACAGCTATAAAATTAGAATCACTGATAATAGTATGCACGCTGGACTGGTAATCCAGGGATCGCAGGTTCGATCCCCCGTCTGACCATAATAAAATTGACAGTCTTTCAGATGGGACATTAAACCGAGGTCTCGTGTCGGTGATTGACACCGTGCACGTAAAAGAACCAGAGGAGACTCTGGAATGGGTTATGTCTGTATCATTGCACTATCCTCCAAACATCTAAAATGACTAATCTCTTCAGGGGGCGTCGCTCATATATATGGGCAACCGGTAGCGACGATAAATAAACGTAAAAACACACACATAGTATGCATATTTATTATTAATTTGTGTGAAATAACGATATCTGATTGGATTATTGATTAGTTTGGCAGCGACTGGCCAGCTAAGCAATTGATGTGATAATCACAGACGTGAAGGTCAGATGGTAAGCTTTAATTCCATTCCAGAATT